>JADLZL010003565.1:0-200136 GCA_015844335.1 Chrysopogon serrulatus | reverse complement strand
AATTTGTGATTGAGTTGAAGCCGGGTATCGCACCCAGTATCCCGAAGAGCTTATAGGATGCCCCCAAAAAGAGTTAGCTGAATTAAAAACTCAATTGAAAGAACCGTTGGATAAAGGTTTTATCCGACCTAGTTCATCACCGTGGGTTGTCCCGCAATCTTTGTGAAAAAAAAAGATCAAACTCGAGAATGTGTGTGGACTATCGTCCATTAAACGAGGTGACCATCAAAAATAAATATCCTCTTCCTCGTATCGATCTTCTCTTTGATCAACTTGCGGGAGCCAAGGTGTTCTCCAAGATTGATCTTAGATCCGGCTACCACCAAATACGATACGGCCGAAGATATTCCGAAAAACCGCCTTTACCACCGATACGGCCTATACGAATATCTAGTCATGTCATTTGGGCTTACTAATGCTCCGGCCCATTTCATGTATCTGATGAACTCGGTGTTTATGCCCGAGCTCGATCGTTTTGTCGTAGTGTTCATCGACGACATTCTTATATATTCCAAAAATAAAGAAGAGCATGCGGAGCATCTCCGTATTGTTCTGTCTCGTCTCCGAAAGCATCAGCTTTATGCTAAATTTAGTAAGTGTGAGTTTTGGCTTAGTGAAGTCAAATTCCTTGGTCATGTCTTATCGGCCGAGGGTGTTGCAGTTGATCCCAAAAAAAATCCAAGATATTCTTAATTGAAAACCACCCACCACCGCTCATCAAGTTCGAAGTTTCCTTGGAATGGCGGGATATTACCGCTGTTTCGTTCCTGATTTTCTCCAAATTAGCCAAACCAATCACAGAACTCCTCAAGAATCAAACCAAATTCGATGGTCATCCGAATGTGAGCAAGCTTTCCATAAGTTAAAAGATCTTCTAACCACGCCCCAATCCTTGCTCAGCCAGATATTGAAAAGCCATTCGATGTGTATTGTGATGCGCCCGGCATCGGCATCGGATATGTGTTAATGCAAGAGGGCAAAGTTATTGCTTATGCTTCGAGGCGCTTGAAGCGACATGAAGAGCATTATCCAACTCATGATCTTGAGTTAGCCGCAGCTTGTGCATGCTCGAAAATATGGAGGCATTATTTGCCGGGCAACAAATGTCATATTTATAGTGATCATAAAAGTTTGAAGTATATCTTCACACAGTCCGAGTTGAATATGAGGCAAATGAAGGTGGCTTGAATTAATCAAAGATTATGATCTTGAAGTCCATTATCATCCTCCGCAAAGCCAATGTGGTTCTGGATGCTCTCGGTCGAAAGAGTCGGTGCAACTGCCTTGTCGTCACCCAAAGAAATCTGAAGTCTATGTCAAGAGTTAGAGAGATTAAATATTGATATAATTTCTCGGGGTACTCTGAATGATATCACAGTACATTCTTCTATTCAAGAGAAAATTATTGCAGCTCGAGAAAGTAAAGGCCTCAAGCATATTAGAGATAAAGTCGGATCGGGGCAAGCGTCTTGCTTCCGCCTTGATGAAGATAATGTGTTATGGTTCAAAAAAATCGTATAGTTGTTCCAAAAGTCCCCGAGCTCCGACGGTTGATCCTTGACGAAAGCTCACTTAACCGCATTCTCGATTCACCCAGTAGCAATAAGATGTATCATGACCGAGGCGTAGATTCTCGTGGACTAAAATGAAAATCGAGATAGCTCGATATGTTGCAATGCTGTGATACCTGCCAAAAAGTCAAAGCCGTGCATTTAAAAAGTCACTGAGAACTTCAACCCTTACCCATTCCAAATTGGAAGTGGGAGGATATTAGTATGGATTTCATCGTTGGCCCGCCTAGAACCGCCAAGGGTTATAATTCAATCCGGGTTATTGTTGATCGGTTGACCAAGTCTGCGCTCACTTTATTCCAAAGAAAGAAGAAATATAGAGCACCTCAATATGCTCAATTATATATAGACCGAAGTAATGTGTCAAAGACGGGATTCCAAAAAGTATAGTCACCGACCGAGGTACTCAATTTATGGCTCAATTTTGGCAGAGGTTTCATGAAACTATGGGTACTACTGCTGCACAAAGACCGCTTATCATCCGCAAACCGATGGTCGACCGAAGGTTGAATCGATTCTTGAAGACATGTTAAGGTCTTGTGTGTTGACATATTCCTCGGATTGGGAACAATGTCTACCATTAGCCGAGTTTGCTTACAATAACAGCTTATCAAGAGAGTATCAAAATGGCACCATTTGAAGCTTTATATGGTCCGCCGATGCCGTACTCCACTCAACCGTCTCGAGCCGGTGAAAGATGGTTCTTCGGTGTTGATCTAGTTAAAGAATCAAGCCAAAGTAAAAATGTATTCAAGAAAATTTAAAAATAGCTCGATCCGCATTAAAAAGTTATGCCGATAAGCGACGAAGATCATTAGTGTTTGAAATTGGAGACTATGTATATCCGAAAGTGTCACCAAGTAAGGGTGTCGACCGTTTGGGGTAAAAGGTAAACCGGCGCCCCGATATATTGGTCCATTTCAGATTACTGAAAGGTGTGGAAAAGTAGCATATCGCCTAAATCTACCTGAGCAATTGTCACTGGTGCACAATGTATTTCATGTGTCCCAATTGAAGAAATGTTTGCGAGTACCAGACAAAGTCACTGACATCGAAGGTCTCCGCATTGAACCCGATTCAAAATGTGCGAGTATCCAAATCAAAATTCTTGATCGAAAAGATCGAGTCACCCGCAGTACATAAGAAGATTTTATAAAGTTCAATGGGATCAGCATTCTGAGGATGAAGCAACTTGGGAATCGGAGGAATTCTTGAATGAACACTTTCCGGAGTTTCTTCCTTCTTTCTCCTAAGTCATGGTTGGTTTCTAACAATCGTGACTTTCCAAAAAATATGAGACTTGTAATATGAACCTTCTACCTCCCTTTATGAAAAACAATGTAAGATGTGTCTACTTGATACATTTCCTTTTCCATTACTTAGCCCTAAGCTTTGAATCTCGGGACGAGATTCCTTTTTAAAGAATATAATGTAACACCCCTAAGTGTTACGTTAAAAAGCAAAACTGCCATGTCATCATCATCATTGCATGAGCATTCATGATTAGAAAACCCTAATTCAAACAATTAAAATGAGTTTATGATTCTAGGGTGTTGTTTGAGCTCCTTTGTATTACATGTGCTTATGTTTATAATTTGAATCCTCAAGCTCACATGTTTACTTTTATTAATAAAAGCAATCAATTAAAATCAACCTTGATGTTTGCAAGTGTGTGGCTAACCCTAACCCCCCACTCAAAAAAATGTTTTACTAGTCAAATAAGGTGTAAGAAAGAATCAAATTTGAATTTGGAATTCAAATCCCAAACCCCGGCTTGAGAGGCCAAGTGTGGAATTTGAATATCACTTTCAAATTTGGTGAGCTAACCATAATTAATTTTATAAATAAAAGTTGCTAACCAATGGCACTATTTCAAAGTATGAACTTTGTACTTTGAAAATGTACTATTGGTTGGGTTTGAAAAGTGCCACATCATCATAATTTATTTGCCCAAAGATTCAATTTGAAAATCATTTCAAAAA
The DNA here is from genome assembly GCA_015844335.1 of Chrysopogon serrulatus. Taxonomy (NCBI): domain Eukaryota; kingdom Viridiplantae; phylum Streptophyta; class Magnoliopsida; order Poales; family Poaceae; genus Chrysopogon; species Chrysopogon serrulatus. Next base: position 196,583 of record JADLZL010003565.1, on the reverse strand, counting down.
GGGAGATTTTCAAAGTGTTTTTTACCCCCTTCATAATTTCACCTCAAAATATTCAAAATTTGGGAAAAACTCCAAAATACAGTTTGTGCATCTTTTGAGCTCTACAACTTTGGTATACAAAGTTTTTCAAGTTTTGAATAAAAATTGGAGTAATTTTAAAAGTAAATTGAATTTCAAATTTTCTCCTTTTAAGTTTTAAACTACAATTCAAAAGTTATTGGGTTTCATGAAAAACTTCCTAAATGAAAGTTGTAGACATTGAGAAATGGAACAACTTTTTATTTTTGGAGATTTTCATCTTTTATTCAAAATTTGAAAGTAATTTTAAAATTCCTAAAGCTAGGGTTTTATGTTAAATTCAAACTTGAAGTTCAAATTCAAAAACTAGTTTGAATCTGACAAAACTTCCTTAATGAAAGTTGTAGAGCACAAAATTTGGAACAAACGGTATTTTGAGATATTTTGGTGTACAGTATAATTTTTGGGATTAATTTTGAAAATTGGAAAAATAGGTGGCGCCGCTGAGGAGATGGGGGGGACACCTCATCGGCGCCCATGCCGGCCGGCCGGCCGGCGACGCCCGTGGCGTTCTCGCCGTTCCGCTTTTCCCGCCCGCCAACCAGCTCATCGGCTTCGCCCCCCGCCCACTGCCGAGCTTTTCCCCTGGCTATAAAAACCGTGCCGTCGGCGCCTCCTTTCCTCTTCCCGGCTCACCGGTCGACCGCCGCCATTCCTCTCAAATTCGAGCTCCACGCACCATTGCCGTCCGGTTTCATTTGCACACATCTCCGCAACCTCCTTGCTTGGCGTCGTCTCAGCCACTCGTCGCCGTTTGCAACGGCCGAGATGCCGGACCGACTCATCTTCTTCTTCTCCGGTCAAGCACCGCCGCCGTGAGCTCTCAACCCCTTTACCGGCCTTTCGTCAGGCGTCGAGCCCAACCGATTGCTTCTACAGCTTCGCCTAGCTCCACTTGATTCAGATCGACTCCTTGTTTTGCGCGAGCATCGTCCTTTTCACCAGCACGCCGACGAGCTCATCGGTTCACGCCCCGCCGCCGCCGCTGTCGTCATCCATTCTCTCGACGTCCCAAGTTCGTCGTGCCTTTGTTTTTGAAGCTGTGGTAATTCCACGAGTCTATCTAAGGTGTTGGCCGCGCCACGCCGCGGTCGGTTGGCCGAACACCGTGAGCATCGGTGAGCACCGCCATGCCGCCGCCATGCCTGCCGCGTGTCCGCCTAGTGATGTCCGAAGTCGCTCGCTGGGCGTAGTGCCCGCCTTTATGTCGTTGATCGCGGTCGGGTGCTTTCGGTATCGCTCTGAGGAGCCCGGGTGACTGAAATGTGTGGCCGTGGCGCCGGCGAGCCGGAGTCGCTCAGGGTGCGCATCTCCGGTGGAGGAGAGGCCGCTTTTGATACCTCGTTGGGTGCGGTTCCGTGTGAGGAACTCGCCGGTGTAGTCGGGTCTCTCCGGAGGTGCAGCGGCCGGGCGAGGGCCGCTGTCATTGCCGCCGCTATAATCGTTCGCTCTGGGGACAGAGCGAAGAGGGAGGAAGGAGAGGAGGGCCGACAGTTCGGCCCGGCCTGGCCGGGCCGAGGGAGAAGAGAAGGGAGGCCGGGCCGCTGAGCGAAGGGCGCGCCTGGGCGCTGAGTCGGGCCGTATGGCCGATGGGCCGCACAAATGCGGTCCGCGGGGAAAAGAAAAGGCTTTTTTTTTTTTTAAAATTTCCAAGCACTACTTTTCATCTTTTGTTGTATTTTATTTTGGGCAGATAAAAATGTAAGAAAAAATATGTGTGTGTCTCCTTGTAATATGCTCTGTCAATGAAAAATGCTAACTTATGATTTTCAGTAAGTTTGTCTTGTAATTAAAATTGCTCCTTTAATTAATAAATGCAACTTCCATGATTTTTAATAATTAAAATATAACTCCAAAAATCATGAAATTTATTTTGTGTGCTAATTAGATGGTAATGAGCTTAATTATGAAGTTTGGTTAAGTTTTGATTAAGTTTTGTATTAAGCTTAATTAACCCCTTTTTAATTAATGTTTAATTAGTTTTCTTTTTGATTAATTAGGTTTTTATTAATCTTTAATTAGCAAGTTAATTAGCGGCTTTCAACGACTGTGAAAATGGTCAATAAAATTAGTAATCAACTCTAATCACCATTAGGGTTGCTTGATTTTGGGATTGAGTGATGACCCTAGGTCATTAACCCTAATGACCTTCGGCATTTCATGTTGATTGTGTGTCGCTAGTTCGTCGTCGTCGACGCTAGTTATATCTTCTTAGAGTAAGGTTACCGTGAAGGAAAGTTGTACTCAAGATAGGTTAACGTTTGATGCATCGTTATCGCATGTTCATTCATTTATTGCATTGTAATCATGCATCTCAATCGTGTAGCTATCGAATCTCGAGGAGGGAGTTGAGCCATCTCCGCCTCCCGAAGAGGTTGGATCTGATCCCGGTGATTGGGTAGCTGCACCTCACTTCGCCGAGCCCCCACGGCAAGCCCCTGGATGCATTTAAATCCTGCCTTGTATTTCGAAAAGTTTTTATGATTTCATGTGATGATACTGCATTAGGTGTAGGAATTGTGTGTTACCCTACTTGATGCATTTACCATACCTTGATATATTGTCCCGGATACCTGTTTTGATTTCGAAATGCTTAGTATGCGCTTAGTCTTGCTACTAGTGTAGGATTTTGATAAACTGTTTACAAAGGTGTGATCACAATGATCCCCGATGGGAATTTATGAAAACCTGATGTTGCTTGTCGCCTACCTCTCACCTTGGCCGGGTTGGGGGTACGCACAAGAACATGATGATGAGTAACTCGAGACGCCGGTGGAGTGACTTGCACCAGGAAGGGCTAGTGCCCCGGTGTAGTGTCGCCCACTTGTGTCGGTTAAGGACCGTCCGTTGTTTGGCCCCGGATCATGAGGTTTATTGGATAGTACTAGTCGCATGCTAATGGCGGTAAACTCCACTTGGACTATCTTTTTACTAGAACGGACAAGTAGCGTGTGCCCATTCTACGATGCGCACCGCCCGAAGTGACCGAGCGGCCGTAGTGAGGTGGTGTACCGTACCTCCGTTACGGTAGGGAGAAATCCGGCGTGAGTTGATGTATGTAAGATGTTGGTCCCGCATACATCGTGGCGGCTAGAAGCCCCAAATTGGGTATATAAAGCGATTCGAATCGCCGTGTGCTCCACGATATGGGAGCCGTGATCCGAGCCCCGCATCGTAGTAATAATGGAAGTTGAGTATGGAAAGTTTTGAATTCGGTATATGTTTGACGAGTGATTGATACATTAAGGACCGGCTTAGTCTTTTAGCAAAAAGAGTCTTTTGATCTTGCTAAAGCCTCACCTTGATTCCTATTAGCCAAAGCATTCCCCGAGTCTTCTCCCCAATTTTTGGTCGGGTAAGTCTTGCGGAGTACTTTTTGTACTCGGGGTTTGTTCAACCCCTTGCGGTGTGAACCGCATGGGCAAGCGTGCTACGGCCCTTGCCGCATGACGGTTGTTGAAGAGGTGTCTCGAGGAAGAATGAATTGAGTGGCCTTTGGGCAAGGCAACTTTTGTTGCGTGGCTTGTAATAAAGTTAAGTAATGATACTTCCATTTGGTTGTAACAATACTGGTTTGTATAAGTTTTACAAAATGTTTGTAAATTAAGCTATTGTAAGTCTTCCGCTACTCTGGTAATTTGTATGAAAACTGTTGTAATACTGTGATGTATCTGTAAGTATCGATCCTGGAGTGATTGTGGTTTTTATCGGGGTTCACCCGACGGAACATTCTAGGTTATGTGGTGCTCAAGCATGGTTGACCGAGGTCTTAGGGACAAGGTCAGTGCTTGTGGGCCATATAATTTAGAAGGTTCTGCCACAGCTCGCCAGCTCGGGAACATGGCGGGCGTGGCCCGGCATGGCGACGGCCCAGCGCGAGGACGAGCTCGGGTCGAAGGTAGCGGAGGAGCTCGAGGTTGGCGCGGCTGAATGAGCTCCGCGACAGTGGGCCTCGCTGTTGCCGGACGCCGGCGGGCGGCCATCGGGCGCCATGAGCCGCCATCGGGCACGCGGAGCCGCCCTCGGCGAGCACCTCCACATCTCCCGCCCGGCCGCTCCTCCTCCCTCTTCGGCAGTGCGATGGTGGGTGGCCATGGCGGACGGGCGGAGCGCGTGGGCCTCGGTGCGCCCCGCGACCTCGGCTTCGTCGGCGCCTGCTCGCCCCCGGTCGGCTTCTTTTCCAGCCCAGGGCGCCGACCCCTCGCCGCCCCACCCCCTGCTCTCCCGCGGGCCGCCTGGCCCCACGCAACGCCGGCCGATGGCGGGCGAACGGAAGCCGCTGGATTTGGCGGGCGGCGGAGCCTCCCCGAAGGATGGCACACGCGGTCAAGGGACGCTGTTGCGGGCATTCGTCCGGAAAAGCGATCCTCCAGGATCGTTTTGCGGGCGCCGCTTCAGATAGCCTAAGATCAAAATGTTACAGTGGAAGCAAATGATCGGATGCCAACATTCAGCAATTTTTTTTACAAAACTTAGAGAGATATATTTCATGGTCATACGTAAGGGGAAATATTTTCACACCTAATTATAGTTTAGCTAGCAAAAACTTCAAACAACTTCAAACTAAATTTTAACTAGCTAAAAGTTCTTCCAATTAAATTTTAGCTGAGACACTTAGATCCATCAATCAATAAACTTATCTAAACTTTAGTTGAGTTTCACTTAGTTGAAACAGCTAAACTTTAGCTAATATTTTAATTGGACCATTTAGATTATTAATAGGTAAATTTAGCTAGCTAAAATTCAACTGGTGATCTAAACTAGTGGTCTTAGAGCATCTTGAACAGTTTGTCATTCGATTTTCCTATTCTTAATTTGTTGGCCAAATAAGAAAACACTCACTTCAACAATTTAGCATCCACCTTCCCCATCTTTCCCAACTTCAGAAGAATTCCTGAGCTCACATATATGCACGTGGCTCAAGCGCGCGCATCGCTCTTCCGTATGTACGGTAAGAGGTGGAAGGGTATACAAACATAATTTTGTTTCACTCCTATGATTTCTAATACAAGTTTGTCAGAGAGTGAAGTTTTAAGTCTGGGATTGGTTATTTAGTGAAAAATGCAAGGTCTTTGGTGCAAAAGTGTTTTTCTTTTATTTTTCCATGAATTAAGATATGTGAGAACCATTTAGGTTTTCAAAAGTGAATTACGCTAAACTTTTGAAGATGAGATCTTTTTCTTCTCCTCATATTATTTTGGGAGTTAACAATAATATGATTTAGGAAATAAAAAAAATATTAAACTATTGGAGATGCTCGATAACAAACAGCTAAAATTTGGAGTAGTCTGAAACTTCGGATGGTACTTGGCGGTGTACTGTGTACTATTAGAGTGGCGCTATCTTTGACTGGAGGAGCGTTGTTTCCAGCTTAAACAGAGAATGACAAAATATCTTCTCACCGATGTGTACACCTGCAAACAAAGAACGTTTCCAGATATTTGATGCAGATTCCAGAAATAAACTTATTTCCTTTTCTCGCCAACAAAAGGAAAATTGACGCAATAAACTTATTTCCTTTCTCATCATCATCGTCATTAAAAATGACGCAGTGATGCATGCCTCCCAGAAACTTCTCTGCTTTACCTGGAGGTGGTTGTTGTACAGCAGAGAGGAAAACGAGATCCTCGCCAAACAGAACAGAAAAAGAAAAAAAGAGAAAAAAGAAAAAAGATTAATGAACAGAGGAAGAAGACGTGAAATTCTTTTCTCCGATCGCAAGAGCAGCCGTCGCTATCCGACCGGCCTGGAGAAGTCAGAGCTGCTGATTTGCCGAGCCCGAGCTGCGGCTGCGGGTGGGCGGGTGGCGGGTGGTGCAATGCAAACATCGTACTCGGACGCGGCACGCCGCTGTCCTCCCCACCCTCGTGTTCCTTCCGCGCCACGTGACCCCACATTCCGCGGCGCCACCAAGTCGTCGACGACGTCCCACGGAACGCCACCTCGTTGGTAGGGAATTGGACTTCGGCCCACCGGCGGCCCGGCCTCTATCCCATACCTCCCCGCCGTGGCGCCGTTGTGGCCTGCAGTTTCGTTATCGTCTCGGTCGGTCGTTGATTGATAGTGTGTACTGGATGAAAATGGTATGGATATTTATCCGACCGTGCGTTCGACCGAATTCATTTAGATGAGTTTAGATCTGTCCGTATCCGGATCCGGATATTCAATATCCGGTACCATATCCGTATCTAAATACTCAAATGACATATTTATGATGTCGACACCCAATCATATCCTATCCGACATGGATGACACTATCCGTATTTGAATCCGAATCCGGACAGAAATATGAAAACAAACATGGTACCAGTGATATCCGTCCGTATCCGATCCGTTTTCATCCATAACTGTACTACCCCTACCTTTCCTTCCGGCGGAACGTGGAAAACTAACAAAACCACAAAGTTGTAATCCATCCCACAAAATCGTGTTTGGGGTTTTAATCCTAATAAATTGTTTCTGAAAACCCTGTTGATTATAAGTGGAGGATTTGTTTCATCTTTCGGTGTACATTCACATCACAATCAATTTAAGCACCCGAATTTTCAGCCCAGGATAGTGAGCTCTTTCCACGATTCCCTATGGAAGTAAATTTTATAATTAAAAGAGATTCTTTTGGCGAATGAGTCTGTGTTCCAATGGTAGGACTGTACAGTGGGATGCTATCCACTAGAGATCAAATCATGGTGGATTGGTGGTGCTCGCACCTTTTTCTGGGATTTTTCCAGGATTTATCGGCGTTACGTTTTAAGTGGCAAGCGACGTTCCTGTCGACAACGAGACACTAGTGGTGACTTCGGGAATCTCCAGATCTGCCGGCTCAGTCCTTCGGAGGTGCTCACAGGGGTAGGATTTGCGTACGTGTGTTCATAGGGATGAGTGTGCGTGCGTGTTGTGAGCGTCTGCGCTCTAATTACTTTGCAGAATTAGTAATAGAAGTCTAGTGGCAGCCAAAATATGATTGGTGAGTTGAGCTCAGTCCTTCGGAGATGCTCATAGGGGTAGGGTTTGCGTATCTATGTTTATAGGGATGAGTGTGCGTGCGTGTTGTAAGCGTCTACGTTGTAATTACTTTGCAAAATTAGTAACAAAAGTCTGGTGGCAGCCAAAATATGATTGGTGAGTTGAAAATAGAACTAGAAAGTCAAAAGCAATCAAAAGGGTCAAATTTGAATAGATTTGGAGCAAATTGGCAAAAATCAGACTCCAAGCCGAGTTGGGTAGCAATACGACGGCTTGCAGCCAGAACGATTTTGGCTAGTTCTTCGCATAGACACTTTGAGCCTAGGCCAGGCCAGGCCAGGTTTGGGATAGACTTGAGCCAGTCTGAGCTCTAAATCGTGATTTTCTTTTGAAAACTTATCCACTCTCGTAAAAAACTTGCAATTTGTATGTGGAATAAATTTTCTGTTAGGATACAACCACCCTCTCTATTTATATGAGATAAGAGGATCATGATCAATTGACATTTATCTAACATCACAAGAAGTATTCTAAGGTTACTATTGTGTCTATAATTTTTTAAAGATCTTTCTGGAAGGCCAATTTTGGCCTAGCAAACACTTTTAGCCATTATATATGCAGCTATAGAGAAAATATGCCTATTTACCGATCTCCTACTACGTAGATAGCACAACAAATAGTATCCCTTGGGAAGAGAGGCACAGGGGTTTTTAGATCCTCACCAATAGGAGAACCAAACAAGTGCTAAAAAAACTGTGGCACGACTAACCTTTGGCGTGACAACCTTTGGTCACCAACCAAACACGCCCAATGTTCCGAAAGTAGACCTAGGGTAGATGCCATAGGTCTTGGTGAGGTAACATGCCATGTTGCCACAGTCCATGACTTCGGTGGGAGGATGTGACACTAACATGGCTAGCCCTTGGCACCATGCATGGCTCATGATGTGAGGTTGGCACCACAGCTTATGGCGCTAAGATATGGAATTAGAGGCCACACAGCCAGGCTCTTGCCTAAGTCAGCACTCATTTCTTCCTTCACCTTTTCCTATCTCTTCCTAGTCTATCTTATTATTTCCAATCTCTCTATTAGACCTTTAAAACTTGATTGATCCATAGATCTTGGAGAGCAAGGTATCTTTGCTTCCCTCCTCATTTTAAGTATTGATTTGGTATATGTGATGTATATTTTGCAAACCATAGTTTGGTGAGAGCTCTTGAATTTTTTAATGAAATGTGCAATATGCATTGCAAATTGTTGGATGAAAGCCCTTTATGAGCAGTTAGTTTTATGGCTTAGGTAACAGCACTTAGTTGTGCACTACTCACGTATGCCATTGTTGAACTATAGTTCTAAGTAAAAATCCTTAGTTGCAATGTTGTTAGTGCTGGTAGTCAGTGATAATGGATTTGATTTGCTAGTAGTCTCTAATTTTGAGGATGGAGGAGATGTGGCATATGCCGAAGTACGAAAAGAAGGGTCATCCCAATACCAGACATGTATTGCAATGATGCACTTATTGTAACACTCTAGGAGCTAGTCACAAGTTAGTGAGTTTGGACACAAGCAAGATATGTCAAGTGATGATCATGAGCTTTAGTTAAAAACCTTGCAAAGGTGTTCAATGTGACTCTCTGAAAATGAGCCATAACTTCCTAAATGATCAGAATGCTGAATAAAGTAGAATTACCGTGCCCACCACTTTCTTCCCTTATGATCGAAAGCATGTGGAAGACTTCATCTATGGGGTCTTGAGGGTGGATTGTAATTGATGCAATCAATGCTAAGTTTGAACAGCTTAATGAGACTTTTGTTCCCAAAAAAATCTAGAACCTCGTCAAACACATCTGTAAACGAGTCAACTCGTTGGTAACATTGTAGAGTCCATCCTGCCAGCCCAAGTCCATTGTCTATTAGCTTTTGGTCGGTGACAAGTTCAAGCAAAAGATGTGAACAGAAATTTTCTAAATGATGGCTAGTCAATTGCAAGGATAAAAATTATGGACTACCCTCATCGGATCCATATAACAATAAATCCCTTATACATTTGACATAGAGACAAGGTGTCTAGATCTGTCAACTTCCCTAGCAAGAACGAAGTCATCCGATTTGGCCATGAAAGCATAGTTCAAAAGAACGTCACTTGACTTGAGGTCACAGTGAACCAGTGGGTTCACTAGTCATTATGTATGTAATTGAGGGTTTTTCTATATCCATAGCTATGCTCAACCCCGTAGTCCATTCCTGCAGCCCTCCTTGTATGCTCGTGTGGATGTTAACGTGGAGCCATTGTGCCAGCATACCGTTTCCAACGAACTTACAGATGAGCATCCATTTATCTCTGCTGAAGGTGTAATAAAATAACTTCACTATGTTCTTTGATGTATGAGAATAAAATGGGATTGGAATCATGAAAGTCGCCACACAATTGGGCTCCTTGATTGTGCAATTTTCTTCCTTCCAACACTTACCGACTACGGGTGTGGCAAGGTCGTCTCCAAATAGATGATATTATTGCATTTAAATTTGTTCCAAGACAGTTGACTTTCACTTCCTAATATTTTTTCTCTTTTTTGAATACACCTTTTCCATGATAATACTTTTTTCTCTTTTTTTCCCAAACACCTTTTCCCATTAACACTATACATTTATCTAAGTGTTTTGGTCTTTTGGTTTCAATGTTGGTTTTTGTAAGAGATTCTAAAATGTTGAGCATCTCCAAGAGTACTCTATTTTTTCTCCCAAAAGCATGATGTTTTCCAAGGTATCATGAGGAAAAAAGAATAGCTCCAATAGTTTCCAATAAATGACTTGTAAAAAAAAATCAATTTTTGGTCCACTAGGATTTTTTGTGCGGTTTTTTTCCTACGAAACCCTTTGTCTCTAGCACCAAACCCATCGCCTCCTCCTCCTCCCTACCGATTGCGGCCATGGCCACATCCCAGCCAGTCATGACCTCCTCTAGACCAGCGGCAGCAGGACCTCCCAGGCGGCCTTAGGATCTCCCAGCTGCCTAGCCTCACCCAACCTCTCTTGGTCAGCTAGAGCCTGCCAATAGTCTCTCTCGCTAGCCATAACAGGCTAGAAAGCATATCCGAGCAACTAAGACTATGCGCAAAATTACTGGCAACTAATTGATGTTTCAAGTACGTAAATTTTAGGAGCATGGATTAGAAGTTGTTAGAGAGAATCTTTTTTCTTGTATTGCTAAAAGCAAAGGGTTGGAAAGAAAAATAGGAAAGGAAACTCTCAGAGATGCTGTTGAATAATATAGGGAATGGGGGAGTACTCCTAATTACCTTCCGATGGTACCAAGCTGATGCTCTCTCTGTCCTTTCTTTATTTTTTTCTCTACATGAATGATGATGGACTTCCCCCCAAAGTGGAGGAATTTCCTGTTTTGTTCGCTGATTGGTGGGATTTTATTTTATAGGATATTGAAGGACCAAAACGTAAAAAAAAAAAAAATTGGCCGGAGAGAGAAACGGAACACCGAGATCTGGGGCGGGGGAGCATCAATGCGCCACCACCAGCATCATGCCTCCGTTGTCCGTTCCCTCCCGTTGCCGCATGCACACACGCACGGCGTGCCACATCGTCTACTCACCGCGTATAAACTAGTGCAGTGACCCCGAGCCGCGATCGCACGCCTAAACTAGTCCTCCGTCTCCAAAAAGCCCAATCGCGCAAACCCAAGCGCGGAGACAAAGCACACAAGCAAAGCAACCCACCCGCCGTTGGCGTTGCCGCTGCCCGCGCCGCGCTACTAGCACTAGTAGTAACCGAACGAGGAGAAGGAGAAGCCTCCTCGTTAAGCTTCGAATCGGGCCAGGCCAGGCTGCTCCCACCTCCTCCTCCTACCCGGCTACCCCTGCGTCCCCCACCCCCAGCGCTCTCCGCTCCTCCCGTCGCAAGGGCAAAACCCCCCAGTGAATTCCCCACGCGCGCCTTCAATCCCGCCAGCCCGGCGGCGGCGGCCCGGGGATCCCATCATGGAGAAGTACGAGCTGCTCAAGGACATCGGCTCCGGCAACTTCGGGGTGGCGCGGCTCATGCGGAACAAGGAGACCAAGGAGCTCGTCGCCATGAAGTACATCCCGAGGGGGCTCAAGGTGCGGCGGCACCCGATTCCAGTGCCTCGCGCGCGTTCGATTTCCTTCCTCTCCTCCCCCGGAATTTTCGGTCTCCCCTTTGTTATGTTATACGGGGTACTGATTTCTCTGCCCGCAGATTGACGAGAATGTGGCGAGGGAGATCATAAACCACCGCTCGCTGCGGCACCCCAACATCATCCGCTTCAAGGAGGTGAGCCAAGCGGATTTCCCGGACGGAGGAGTGCTTCCTGCACACCTCCCCTGCTGCTGCAGGCGGTGGAGAATTTTCTTTTCTCTACTTATCCTCTTGTTCCCCTGTTTTTTTTTTCTAGGTCGTGCTGACGCCCACGCACCTCGCAATCGTCATGGAGTACGCCGCCGGCGGCGAGCTCTTCGACCGGATCTGCAGCGCCGGGAGGTTCAGCGAGGACGAGGTGATCGCTCGTCTCGTGCTCTTTGTCCTGCTCTTTTCCCCCAAAACAAAACCATCTGGGTTGGGATTGACGTGCTATTTTCTCTTCCTTTTCTATTTCTGTTAATCCTACTGCTAGGCGAGGTATTTCTTCCAGCAGCTCATCTGCGGTGTCAGCTACTGCCACTTCATGGTGAGAACACCTACCAAGTAAAAGCTGGGTGTTTTCTTTATGAAACAAAAAGGTATCCAGAAAAAAGAAATCCATGCTGATGAGGTGTGCGACTCCAAATTTTGTTTGGATTCATTTACAGCAAATTTGTCACCGGGACTTGAAACTGGAGAACACGCTACTGGATGGCAGCCCGGCGCCGCGCCTAAAGATCTGCGACTTTGGCTACTCTAAGGTGCCACCTTTTTTTTTCCTTTTGTTAATTAATTGGCTAGTTTCTTGTGAGATTTCTTTTTCAAGGGATACTGAAAGAGGCCTTTCTTGCTTAACCTGCCATGCTGGGAAGACCAAAATTTTGACACGAAACTGTGCTGCCTTTTCTCACACTCGCACTGTTTATTGAACTCGTGCCTTTTATTGCCTTCTTAAAGAAAGATAAGCAAATTTGATATCTGTGGAAAAATCTCTCCCAAAAAAGAGAATGAGTCAATACCTAAACAATACTGTATCAGTGTTATCAGCAGCTGACACCTTTCTTTGCCCCAGTCATCGCTGCTGCACTCAAAGCCTAAATCCACGGTTGGAACTCCGGCGTACATTGCTCCGGAGGTGCTCTCGCGCCGGGAATACGACGGCAAGGTCAGTGTTCATCCTTTCAACTTTACGTATATATCACTGCAGCTATGGTACCTATTGCACTCTCTTCCTGAACCTTTTTTGTTTGCATCGCCTCTGCTATGTGTTGCTGCCAGTCTGCTCTGTGATGCTGACGGTACTGTAGTCCTAGTCCCACAACTCCTTTGCATTCCTGGACCCAGTGCATGACAGCACCACTTGCAATTGCATGTGGCCCCAGTACGACATGAGTTTCTGCCTTATGGACCAGGCTCTTCGAACCCTTCTCTAATCAGTGATTTTGGATTTTTGTACTTTCGTCCGAGGCCTAGTAGACAGGGCGTGGGCCTGGCCCCACACGCCAGGATTGGCTTGTTATGCCTATCTCTGTAGAGAGATTCCAAATTCCAACTTCCAAGTACATCAATTATTTGTGTTGACAATTTTGTCAAAGAAGCATGGGGGGACAGCTTGTCTAAAGAAATCTTCATTCTGTGTCACTGGGCCGGTTTTTTTTTTCAGTATGTTGAACTTTGCCCCGGTGGGTTATGCCTGCTTCTCTTTCATGCATAGATTCTAATCATGATCAAATTCATACTATATTACATGCCGTCTTGTCTTCGTGGCATTTGTGGGTAGTGATCTATGGTGACAGTTTGATTTGTAGAGAAAAGCACAAGATTCTGTTGATGCAAATCTTATTGCCATGCTTAATTTAAATGATCTGCTTAAAGTGAGGATTAATAAAAGAGATCTTGTGCACTTTGTATTATGGAGAACCATTGACCCAGCAAACTTTACCCTTAAACCCCTGCAGAAGCTCCAAAATGTCATTTTCATCTCTTTAGATACATGAAAAGAATTGATAGAAAAAATGTTATTGATCGAAAAAAAAGATACATGAAAAGATAAATCACTAAAAAGAAATGAAATCCTTGCTCATGACAAACTCCTTATTGTGGAGATGTCCCGTGGGCATGTTTATAAGTCCTATTTTGTTCCCATGACATACTTTTATGTCCTTTTCATGACCATTATCCCAGCATTTTTTTTCCTGCTCTAGTTCATGTGTGCAATGATCTCGGCCCCCGCAGGCCTTATCTTTCCATGTGATGTAACCATGTTAGACTGTATATCCTATTGTTTGTCTGTGGTCCTTCGGTGTTGTTTGGCTTTATCCTTTGCTTTCTTTTCATCCTCTTTACTTGTCCTGCCTGATGTAGATACTATGTAACCTTTGATTATTACCATTTTGTTTCTCACTTTTTGGAATGTCATACCAAACTGCTCGCAGAATTTCCTTTACAGAATTTAAAATTTGTTGCATGTGCGTGTGAAAGAGAAACCTTAGGATGTCACCAAGATTAGTTTAAGCAATGGACATTGCTCAGTATTTATGCTTTATTGGTTTCTAGAAGCATTACCATATTTCAAAGGTGCCTAATTCTGTGATTTGCTTTTGGGCTACTATGGAATTCTAGCTCCAGTAGTGGAATTCACTTTAGCTTCACCTATCCATTTTCCATTCCATTTGTATCTTTGGAGTGTCTTAGTCTTACTATAGCCCATGCTTACCTTGGCGAGAAATTGTTATAAATGATTTGTCATGGTTGGTTTTATGAAGTGAGAGAAAATTGTGAAGTAGCCATATACTGTTTCATAGATCCATTGATATAGCTGTACATTTTCAAGGTTTTTATTGCCCAGTCCATAATGATGCATGATTGTTTCATTGTTTCTCTTATATTTGAACAATTGTTTCTCTTATATTTGAACAACTGAAGTATTTGATAGAAGTTTCATCACCAGTGGATATGCTTTTAACTCATATTAGCACATGCTTAGGAAATAATGGCTGCAGTCAATAGTATGTTACAGATAACATAGGTTTATTTATGTTGTAACATAAAATACGAGTGCTTCTGTGCTTGCCTGTTGGACTATAGCATGCTTCCTTTATATTTATGCTCATGTTATATTTATAGACTACTGTAGGCACCTACTTCCTTGAAACTGCTGTTCGTGTTCTCCTCAAAAAGAAACTTGACCTGCAGGGGTTAAGACAGCCCCCCCCCCCCCGGTATTTTGCCAAGAGAAGACCTCACGCAGATCGAGAAACCCCTCAAACCTCTGCCTGACCCACACAGCGGCACCGTTGTGTGTGTGTGTGTGAGGATCTGAGCCAGGTCTTAGACCTGTGCTTTGGCATGGGGCAGAGGGGATTTTTTTTTTGCTCCCATAAGGAGTCGAACCTGTGACCTGAGTCAAACCCTGTTCTCCTTCTGATGGGATTCATTACATTTTGTAATGTGTGTTGCAGATGGCAGACGTTTGGTCTTGTGGAGTGACTCTTTATGTGATGCTGGTTGGTGCGTACCCTTTTGAGGACCCCGATGATCCCAAGAATTTCAGAAAAACGATTGGGGTAACAGTTCACTCGTTCAGCAGACCCTAAATCCTGGGCTGTTGCACCTTGAAATTATTTTCTAAAATTTCGTGCACCCATATCCTTTTTTCAGAGAATAGTATCAATTCAGTACCAGATACCAGAGTATGTCCACATATCCCAAGACTGCAGACAGCTCCTCGCTAGGATCTTCGTCGCAAATCCTGCAAAGGTACTGTTGGGAAGTGAATCCTGCAAGGCCTTGATCATTTTACTATGGTTTACCACCATCTTAATGCCATATCCTCTCATTTCTTCAGAGAATAACAATTAGGGAGATTAGGAATCACCCCTGGTTCCTGAAGAATTTGCCCAGAGAGCTTACAGAAGCTGCGCAAGCAAAGTACTACAAGAAGGACAACAGTGCTCCCACCTTCTCTGATCAAACTGTCGAAGAGATCATGAAGATCGTAGAGGAGGCCCGCACGCCGCCCCAATCATCTACTCCGGTGGCTGGTTTTGGTTGGGCTGAGGAAGAAGAGCAGGAAGATGGCAAGAAACCTGAGGATGAGGAGCAGGATGGGGAGGGTGAGGAATACGATGACGAGGACGAGTACGACAAACAGGTGAAGCAAGTACATGCCAGCGGGGATTTTCAACACCTGATAAAATGAAGCTCCTGGCAAGGCCAAGTTCTTAACTGATGAGATACTGTCTGGATTTGTTGTAGTTTGTGGTGCTGAGATGCTGCACCCTCGGTGCTTACTTGTAGTTTCCTTGTGTCTGGATCCACCTTTTTTCGCATATTGTGTTATAATCTGTAAATTATTATTATCAAACTGGCTTCCTCAATGCCTGTGTAATTGCAATGAACCGTTGAGTGATTAAGCTAGAAGGCGAAATATAATTTCTATGGAATACACTTCTTCGGTAACTTTGATACATTGCAAGATTTACGGAACACTATCCGTAGGGTATGCTATCCTAGATTCAAAATTTTATCATAGCTTGTTACCATTTATCTGCAGTGTAAGGGAAGAAGAGTTGAAGTAGCTCGGTCTAAAGTCGTGCGCGTCAAATCTAGTTGAAGTAGGTTAGGTGTACGTGCATCGGAGGCAACAACATGCCTGCCTGCCTTGTCCGTTTGTCGCCAATCGAGGCCACAACAGCTGCATCATCTTCACATGCGTGGAGATGGAACGCCGGGCACCATTGTGCTAGCAGCCTGCATCATCTTCACATGCGTGGAGATGGAACACCGGGCACCATTGTGCTAGCAGCCTGCATCATCTTCACATGCGTGGGAGATGGAACGCCGGGCACCATTGTGCTAGCAGCCTAGCACCCCATCGTCGCAGCAGCAGCAACACAACGGCACGGATGTGATGGGCAGCGAGACTCACGCCGCCATCATCTCTGCGCCGCCGGAGGGCTATCGCTCCAACGCCCGGAAGGCGGCCGACGACCTCACCGCGGCAGGTCAAGGTGTGGCTCTCCGACGCGCAGGCTGAGCTGGAGGCCGCCAACGCTGAGTCTGACCGGCTCCGTGGCCTGCTCGAGAACGCCGAGGCGGAGCTGAGGTTGGCCGCCGAGTGGGTCGGCGCGCTCACCTCTGTCTGGAAGGACGCCGCGGCTGGGTGGCGCGCCCAGGGAGAGGATGCTGCTGGCACGCGCACGGGCCACGGAGGAGGCGGTCACCAGCGCGCAGAGGGTGAGCGCCAACTTCGTCGCTGAGGGTCAGGCATCCGGCGACGACACGACGCGTGCTGGAGCAGGCGATCCTAGAGGCTAACGCGGCTGCCGAGGCGCTAGGAGCAGCCTCCAGCGGTGACGTCCTGCAGGAGGCTTCCGCAGAGGAAGAGCGCACCCTAGAGCCTGATCACCTGGCTGCCGACTTGGTTCAGGTGGATCATGCCACCCAAGACGGCGTCGCCGTGCCTGCCGTCGCGTCGGTTCAAGACTTCATCGCCTCCTTTCGGAAGCCGCTCCAGCAGCCGCTCTTATCCACACCGCGCCCGCGCATCACCAGAGCCCCACACATTGGCGAGGACTTCGTTCCCAAAAGGAGCGCGCGCCTGGCTGCGAAGAGCAAATTCAGGGCTGCTAAACCGGAAACGCGGGCTCGGAAAGTGATGATGAAAAAGCTTGGCTTTGAAGTGGAGACGGAGGTCCCGGATGCAGCCTCCTTCGATGAGTTCCGGACGGCGCTAAAGCTACCTCTCATGCCATCCAAGCAGAAGGCTATGCAGGCTTTGTTCATTGGTAGAAAACAGCTGGCACTACTTGCCGGTAGCTCTGCCTGAGTGATGCCGCTACCCGTTTCGTCGCAAAATCAGGCATCATGTAATCGTTTTATTTAAAACCCAGTAGTTTGTAGGTGCTTCTTCGACGTTATCCGAGGCTACTCGTCTTGGTTTCGTCTCGTGGTCGGATTGTGTATTTGACATTCTCTTCCTTTTAATGAAAAACAGGCACAACCCGGTCACGAAAAAAAGATAGATAGATAGATGGCTTAGGGTCGAGTTTGGAAAGACCTAGTTATCTTTCGTATTTATGAGTGTTCATTATATTTATATAGGAAGAACTCTTTAACTCTGTATTGACTAGCAGTATGGTACTAATTAATGTTATATGTTCTCATGGGCTTTAAACGTTAAAGTTGCCTCCATTATATTGAAAGCCTAGTATTTTGCAGTAATGAATCATTATCATGTTTTAATCCACTTACCAATCCAATCCATAATGGAACTGCCTCTTGGATATGTCACCAACAATCTCCCACTTATATTAGAGTCAATCATCTAGGCCGCAATTGTTCTAGCCTCTTAGGTGTGTGATGCATTAGGTTCATGTGTAGGTAGCCACGATCAGAAAACCATTTTGAAACCGTTAATTAATAGCAGCAACTAGCAGTACATATATATCGAATCATCCAACAGGTATATCACTATTCACTTAACAATGCTTGATAGCACATATTAACACAACAACTCCAATAGTATCTTGGAGTGTGTCAATCTAATACTATGATCAGCTGACTTATATGACCAGCCGAACAGCCCGAATTCTACGAACAGCACCAACTCTCTTATCTCAAGCCATATTGACAGCAGCAACGTCTATCCTATATATAAGCTCTGAAACTACTGGTGAATCCACTAGCTGAATCTATCACAGCTTTGCATACAATACAAATACTCATAGTCCTAGAGGAGGAGGAATAGATACAGCTAGCAAAGTTGGATAGTCTGTAACCAAAAAAAATACTTGAGTCTGCTCTACACAACACACTCGTCGTCTCAGACTCAGAGCCAACAGCCCAACACAGGAAACAGCAACAATGGCCGGCGTTGCGAAACATATAGCCTCGAGGACCTGCACAGAAGATGCGTAAATAATTTTATGAATGACGCTTGCTGCTGGAAAATAGCGAGCTAGGCGTTCAAAAGCAAGAGTCGTAGTATAAGCTCACTTCTCACCATGAAAAGAGTTTAAAACTTGAAACTTCATCTGTCTCCCTTTTAGCAGGATGATGCAGTGCAGTGCAGCAGCGCCAACCCGGGGATGTCATTTGCAACAAGCTCATATTTATTCTTTGTCGATGAAGTTTTGGTGTTAGTGTTACCATCCCATGTGGCACCTAGTAGGCTTTAGGCACCGTGGTTTCCATGACAAGCTTGGGCGCTAGCTGGAGGCTGGAGCAGCGTCCAGACGGAGATCCCCGCAGTCCATGCTCCAAATTGAGTATTGACCCACCTACGCGTTGGCGTCCGAGCGGAAGGTGAACAGGCCACAGGGGTGTCGTCTGCGTCGTCGCGCTACCCTCGGCGAGGCGACCACAGCCGCCTCAGGAGCTCTCTGTGCAGAACCGATGCAAAGTCAATCAGAGCAGTCAGACCGTCAGGAGTACAAGGCAAGGCTGAAAAATTAGAAAAAACAAAAACAAAATGCAGAGGTGGTTATTTTGTGAAGCTCATGTTGAAAATGGCGGAATTACAAAGCCACCACGGGTTGCGGCTGAAGGATGGGGAGCAGTTTCGGTGGAGGGTTTTTCCAGTGGAATTACTGGACACACCCCACACACACCCCGCGCCGACATGCATACTGAAGGCTGAAGCCATGTAGGCAATGACGACATTATCAAACTGGCATCCCATAGCTAATGTTGTTGTAATGAACTGATGGCGAGTTAGTAAGGTGAAAAATGTGACTTATGGAGCGAGATTTACATCATACTAGACGAGCTGGAGCTTTTGGGGGCTTTTCTGAATTGAAGGCAGAGTGCTGTAATAGTGTAATGACGCTGAAAATGTAGCACCTCCAGGAAATCCCGCAGTAATTCCTGCTGTATGTTTGATTCCAACTTGAATCTCTGTCATTCATTGTCCTTGGGAAAGAAAAAACAAACGAGGAGAAAGAAGATGAGACCACTCAGCAAAACCAGGATTGTTCCTGTTTGGGCTGGAAAATTCTTTCGCCCAGCTACAGTTAATTCAACTATTCAATCATATGGGCAACACAGCAACACCTTATATATGAATATATCTAACAAGCTCTGAAACCACAGGTATATCCAACAAGCTCTGAAACCACAAGTATATCCAACAGCTGATAACCCATCAGCAAAACTAAACACAATACTTCTGAGAGAAGTAGAAAGCAATGGATAGGGGTATCAAAGTTGTATAGTCTGTGACAGTTAGAACTGTATAGTTTGTGACCAGAAAATACTTGAATCCCTGGCTACACTCTTGTCTGCTCACAGCCAACACAGGAAACAACAACAAATGCTTTGCGCACGAGCTTCACACTTGGTCACAACCTGCACAAAAGATGAGTAACTTCATGTTTGCTCTAGGCAGTCAACCCAAGAGAAGTATAACCGCACCCTAAATGGGGATTTTAGTACTTCATGTGTGCTTCCATCCTTCAGCAGGATCCTCATCCTTGCTGGGCTGCTTTTGTTTTCTGTATACGTCCTTTACAGGGGCCTTCATCAAGAAGTAATACACCACGTAGTCAGTCAATAGTTACTGAATAAGATAACAATATACTAAAAGAATCGCTAAATGTGCAAGCAAATTCTAGAGCAGAAATCTCAGTCAAACTGAATGCCCACCTTAAACAGTTTCAGGTTCATGAAATTCTGGAACAGAAAACACAGTCAAACTGATGGAATGCCTCTCTAAACATGTTTCAGTTCATGAATTCCCTCAGAAACGATTTAGCAAAATTAAAAACAGGAGAGGCAAGGTTTCAATATCAACTCGAGAGTTCTGTTCACCTGTTTATATATAAATTAAATTGCAACATACTTCACCAGACTCCATGCTTTACATTTTTTTTTTACTAATTATCATTCAGTATTTCATCAGTGCAAGAACTAGTCTCCCTTAATTTCCCCTACTCCCACCAAAACCAGAATAATTGATATGTACTAACAGTCATGCAATTGCTGAAAGATTCCATATCTCAGCGTGGTAGTTAACAGGGGGATCATAGGTCGATCGGTGACCATATTACTCCACATGATGTTTTGCTAGGCCATCCATGCATACGAAGGCATCAGGCATCTCATTCCATCTCATGTGAAATTAAATCGCAAGTTAGGACTAGCTAGGACGTGCCGATGGAAAACACATGGGGAAAATGCCAAGAATGAACAAATTTAGTTAGTGCAATACCAGTTTGAATGGAGGGCGCTTCCAAGCGAGAACGTCTCGCTGGTTGATCGGGCGTGGCACGCCGCCCTGCTGGCCCGGCCCCGGCATCTCCGCGAAGTCCACGACGGCGCTTTGATTCACGTCGACGGAGAAGACGTAATGGTCCAGGAAGAAGTAGACGACGGCGGGCTCGTTGGGGTGCACAAGCGCGACCACGGGGACCACATCATGCCTCGGCATCTGCAAGAAGTTGTTCCATATGTTCGCCAGCGTCGTCTCCCTGGGGTTGCCCTCCCACCTGGCAGCGGTGATCTCCTGCGGCAAGTCCAGCGTCCAGACAACCACCCGCGTATCTCCTGGGGGATCGTCGCGCCTGCGAGCGACGTCCACGAACCGCATCTCGCCTGCGCTCACACCCACGATGCGGTACCTGTCGATTTGCTCCGGCGGCTCGTGCCTGTTCTCGAACCCGGCGAGGACCGGGAGCGCCACGAACTGCAGCGTCGGCTGTACTACTTTGACCGGGCGCGGGTTGCAGGCGACGAGGCCCCGCGAGAGGTTGACCCACCAGAGCTTCTCGTCGTGGGCGATCACGTTGTGGGTAGTCCACTGCGGGTTGGCCGCGTCGTCGACGACGGGCCAGTAGAGATAATCCATGTGCCACGAGTCGGGTTCATCTTCGTCTTCATCTTCGTCTTCGTCTTCGTCTTCATCTTCATCTTCATCTTCATTCTTCTTGCCAGCAGAGCGGAAGGTGATGAAGGGGACGGTGAGGCCTTGGCGATTGGCGGCCTGGAGCTCCGCCACCACGCACGCGCCGCAGGGGAGGCTGAGGAAGCCGACGTTCCTGACGCCCGAGAAGTTGTGGGGCAAATCGGGGTCCCGGTCGAGGAGGCGCGTGCCAGTGACGTCGAACGCTCTTCGTCCGGCGGCGGCGGCGGCCTGTCCATCAGGCATGAAGTCGGGCTCGAGCGCCCGGAAGAAGATGTTCGGATTGTTGGGCTCGGAGGGCCTCCCGAGCTCGTGGAGGAGGAGGTCCTTGTTGCTGATGGCGACGATGGAGAGCTGGCCGCGGAGGACCTCCGTGCGCGCGGTGAGCCTGGTGATGCGCGGCGGCGGCCTGTCGAGCGGTAGCTTGAGGTCAAGGATAGGGTCATCCAAGGCATTGGCGCCGTGCGGCACCCGCTCGACGACGACGCGGCGGTCCAGGATGAACCATTGCTCCGGCTCCGCCATTTCGATCGAGAGAGAGAAAGGGAGAGGGAGAGGGAGAGGGAGATTTGGTTGGGCCACCGCCGGCTGGTGTTGTGTTTTTGTAGGGTTCGGCGTGCGCCGCAAGATTGGGCTCCGATGGACGCAGTTCGCCGCTGCGGCGTGTTACCGTACGTGAGGAGTAACTAACTAGTAGTAGGTGGTAAGAAAATGGAGGTAACTAATCAGGGTAATAGGGTATCAGAGAGCACAGGGCCAGGTTGGGAACAGCTTCCGACTGGTTTATTTTTACCCAACAAGGAACTTAGAAGATTTATCACATGATGTTCATTTTCACGAAACAATAGAGATACAAAGGCCCTATTTACTGAAGATACAGACTGCAGGTTATGTCATAATGAAATGGAAACGCCAACTCATTTATGCAAGGACTGCCCTTTTGCCAAAGAAGTATGGACACATATTCGACAACGTTTTAACCTCTCGATACTAGACAATATTGACACCACCGGATCGATATACACCTTCTGGGGGAGGTGCCGTAGGAAGTTTAACAAATCCGAACGACGGAACATTGATGGAATTCTAATTTACGTGTGGTGGAACATATGGAAAGAGCGGAATCGGAGAATTTTCCAGCAGCAGCAACAAACTCCGCGACAAATAGCCAACCTATGCCAAGAAGACATCTCACAATACGCAATGGCGACAACAACAACAAGCAGTAGGGAGCAGCAGATGTAGGAAAACGTAGTTGTATTGAGAGCGTCGCTTTCTCTTTTGGATCCTGCGTGATCCCGTCTCGTTAGCAGTCTCGTGAGTTGATCGGTCGCTTGTGTTGAGTCGTGCCCTTTTGTACAGTTTTTTCTATCTTTATTCGTCTAATAAAAATTACGGCAAAGCTTTTGCCGTCCTTTCTAAAAAAAAACAAAGGCCCTATTTACAGGATGTTGATACGACAACTCTCTTATATTTAATCAACCACCTCGCTGTTATTTTTTCTCCTCAGCAAGCTACGTGAGTGCATATATAGGTGAGTTACAACGAGAAGATGATAATGTATTCATGTGTTATATTTGGTTGCCATTATGAATAAAATAAAACATGTCAACTTAATGTGACTGCCAAATTACAAAAAGAAAAGTATACTATATAGTACTCTCCTTGTGTTTGCACCGTTAAGTCATGTTTGGATGCAAGGTACTTTTGTAGTTTCAAGGGAAAAAGTTATCATTGTTTTGTCAAATACTTTGATTTTAGAGTGTCATGATGAAAGTGTTTGGATGCAACATATTTTATGGTTTCAAAAACACCATGGTTTTGCTAAAATTAGTGTTTTTGGAGTTTTAAAATCTCTACTATAGACCACCTTTTCTAAATCATGGTTTTTGCACGTCAATGAGTTCTAAACCTGTAGTTTATTAATATTGTGTTTTCTTAATACTACAACATCTAAACAAGGCCTTAATTCTCATGTTGTTTTGACACATGACCGGTGATGTATTTCCTCAAATATAGTAAACAATGTCCATAAGTAAATTTATCTTGGGCAATACACAATGTATCTACCATTTTATTGATTCCGGAGAGCACAAACAGAAAAGGATGTTGCTCGACCCCCACCTCCCTTGCCACTGTGGCGCCATGGCCTAAGCTAGTCAGCACCACCTAAGCTCCTCCACCATCCAATACAAATCTAGCCTAGTCACGCTAGTCCCTTCAAAGCCTTAATTTGATTTTGGATAATTGTGAAATCTAAGTGAACTAACCTTTCGCTTTGCCAGCCGCTCGTCGCTCCGTCGCGGGTGCCTCTTCCCCTCTTCCCGTTGTCGACCATGGAGCGGGGTTCTCCTTCGAGGCGCTCTTGGGCTGACGAGGTGGAGGAAGCTGATGAGGCGGCTGGCTTCTCTTCCTCGTCCGCGGATGCTGCTTCCTCGCGCTCCCCGGGTCTCAACCCGGATGCTGCGCCCTTCATCCCGTCTGGCTCGCCGGCGGGCTCGGGGATCGTCGCGCCTGCGAGCGACGTCCACGAACCGCATCTCGCCGGCGCTCACACCCACGATGCGGTACCTGTCGATTTGCTCCGGCGGCTCGTGCCTGTTCTCGAACCCGGCGAGGACCGGGAGCGCCACGAACTCCAGCCTCGGCTGTACTTCTTTGACAGGGCGCGGGTTGCGTCGGCGACGAGGCCCCGCGAGAGGTTGAACCCACCAGAGCTTCCGTCGTGGGCGATCATGGGTAGTCCACTGCGGGTTGGCCGCGTCGTCGACGACGGGCCAGTAGAGATAATCCATGTGCCACGAGTCGGGTTCATCTTCGTCTTCATCTTCGTCTTCGTCTTCGTCTTCATCTTCATCTTCATCTTCATTCTTCTTGCCAGCAGGAGCGGAAGGTGATGAAGCCATGGGGGGTACGGTGAGCCATGGTGCGTGCCTGGTCCGGCCTGGCATTACCGAGGTCTCGGTCAGTCGTCATGCTCCACAAGACTTCATCGTGCGCTTTGTCCGGCGTGATGACCTTGAGTTGGTTTTGGGCACTCCGGCGGCATCGACCTTCCTTCTTACGCCCGAGCAGGATGTGCACGGCATCCCTGGGGCCTTCCGCAAATCATCGGGGGATGTCCCGGTACCCACGTCCGGGCGGTATGCGCCATCCTCGCTCATGTGCCGGTGACGTCGAGGACGCTTCTTCGTCGGCGTGGTGGTGCACCCCTGGCGGCCGGTGAAGCGGATCCTCGGCTCGCGAGCCCAAGGTGCATGATCCGGAGGGGTGTATGTGCCTCCGTCCGGAGGAGATCATTCACGTCCCGGCGGGTACCGGTGAGCTCGCGCATTGTCGAGGTCCAAGATCCACGCCCGCCGAGCTCGTGGAGGAGGAGGGAGCTCCCGCGTGAGCTGATGATGACACGATAGCAACTATAATGGCTATCACCCAGGCCTCGATGGTGGCCATCATCGCTTCGCGCGTGCGACGACGGGTTTACCGGCGGCAGCCTGGTGATGCGCGGCGGCGGGCCCACGTCGAGCGGCCATCGGAGGTCATGTCCGCGCCGGCAAGGGTCATCCCGGCATTGGCGCCGTGCGGCACCCGCTAGCGACGACGCGGCGGTCCACGGATGAACCATTGCCTCATCCCCATCCGCCATTTCCATCGAAGGTCTTCGGACCCAATGTCGTTGGAGAGGTTGTCGTTCCCATGATTGAGCGGGAGAGGGGCCACCGGTCTTTCCCCGTCGACCTAGACCTTTGGTTGGCGCCACCGCCGGCCCCTTGCCCCCATGGTTGGTGTTGTGTTTCTGCCACAGATTGAGGTCGTTCGGCGTGGGCGCCCCCGGTGGCCCAAAGAACGGCCTCACCTAGCGTGATCTCCGATGGGACGCAGTTTTGGTCGCCGGTCATGTGCGGAGTGCTTGGCTACCGATGACAGTTACCGTAAGAAGTTTGTGATGCCGCTTTGGGCATTGTTGACCCGATCACCGGAGTACGGTGGTTTCCTCCACTATCATTCCACAATCCCGTGGCGGCATTTGTTGACTCCATTGTGGCGGGCCCCGCCAATCATCCCTTCACCGCCGATATCAGATGACCAAGCCACGAGAGGTCATTGAAGCCCAACTATGTTCAGAACAGCTTCCGACTTGGTTTATTTTTACCCAACAAGCCGAGGCACTTAGAAAGAAGCTAGGCGAGCCCATTGAGACGGAGCTGTTCAAGAGTTTTTCACTCCCACTCGAGGCCGGGGAGGAGGCCATAGTGAGATACAAAACAAAGGCCTGCAGCCGAGTGTAGTGCTTAGATCACTACTCTCCGTCGGATGGGTGTGATGGAGTGTCGTAACGCCCTCGTCTTAGGGCGCGCTCCGAACATGAGGGCCCGCCGCAATGTCGTCGAGAGTTCGTGTCGCAACAACGTGTGTGTGTTGTGTCTCCGTGAGACAAAACTTGATGTAATCTCTACTTCTTTACATTCTAATGGGCACCGCTTTGCTTACTCGTTCTTGCCGCCGGTTCCCCTCCGTCGTATTGTCTAAGGATTTATGGGTGGCGGCGCAGGATGTTCGGGTACTCCCGTCCGGCTGGTCTCGTAGGCGGGCATGACCGAGCACCTCCCACCCCGGTGGTCGACGCAGCCGGCGTTCCCGATGAGCTCCACGGGATCGAATGAGCCGCGGCTCGTCGTGGGCGACTTCAACATGATATCCAACCGATCCAAAACAATCGCTTGAACCAAAGAGCCATCCGTCGTTTCCGTCAACGGCTCCAGCTCGAGCTGTATCTCCATGGTCGGCTTTACACATGGTCCAACGAACGCCGTAGGCCTGCGATGGAGTGTCTTGACCGCGGCGCTCGCAACCACGGGCAGGTTAGACGGATGCCACCGCCTTGCGTGTTTATCGCCCGATTTATTCCGATCATGCGCCACTTCTGTTACAATTGTGCACCGAACCATGGGCGGCCCAGGTTTAAGTTTGAAGCAATCCGCGTCGCTTTAGAGGGGTTTCTCGAGGTCGCTTGCTGCCTCGGGATTGTACACTCTGGGGGCGATGCCCGTCGGCTAATTGACTTCGTCCATGAGCTCCGCCGGGCGTTGAAGAGCCGGAGTGCCAAGCATGTGGGCGTGCGCCCCTGCAGCTGTTCATGGCAAGGGAGATTATAGCCCACCGGATGCCGCCCAGATTATCGGGCCCCTCACCGACGGCGGCGAGATGCAATTACGCCGCGATCCGAAACGGCAGCCTTTGGGGCGGCGTCGTTGTCCAGACCATTGCTCGCCAACGGTCTCGTATTAGGTTCCTGGGTGAAGGTGATGCAAATACAAAGTTTTTTCCATCTTCAAGCTTGCCATCGAAATCGGAAAAACATGATACCATCGCCGCAAAGACGAAGGACAATGGTTTTCAGCAGAGGAGGCCAAAGCTGATCTAGCGTTTGAGTATTACAACAATATCATGGGGAAAATATTCGTCCGTCAGCACGGCATCAACTTTCAAAGCCTGGGCATTCCGCAGCTTGATCTTGAGGGCATTGATGCGCCGTTCTCGAGGAGGAGGAGGTCCGGCAGACGGTGCGTGAACTACCAGTGACCGTGCTCCCGGCCGGACGGTTTCACGGGGGGCGTTCTCTACGCAGCGCCCGGCCTATTATCAAGGTCGATATCCTGAATGCATTCTCGGCACTATGGGCTTTAGACTGCAGGAGCCTCCACCTTCCGAATGAAGCATTGATGGTTCTATTGAGGAAGAACAACTCCCCAACACAGCTCAAGGACTACGGACCGATAAGTCTCATGCATAGCTTCAGCAAGTTGTTTGCCAAATGCCTAGCACGTCGCTGGCCCGCACTTGGACCTAATCGTCAAGATCAACCAAAGCGCCTTCATACGGGGGCGGAGTATCCATGACAATTTCTAGCTTCCCGCAGATGGTCTTCATAGCCCGATTACTTTGGACATCGCCAAGGCCTTCCTCGGTTGCTGGACATTCTTATTTGACGCCCCGCGCCACATCGGCTTCCCCGGCAAAACCGGATCGCCGCTCTCCCCGCCGTCGGCCGGCCGAACGAGGATTTTGATCAACGGCCGAGAAACCCCATGTCGCCCATGCTATTTGTTGTCGTGATGGAGGTTTTGAATGGGATGATCGCCCTTATATTTAGCATCCTTGCACCACCCAGAAACGCCATCCGCCATCTGCTATATTTTTTGCTCCTCCTACCCCTCGAAGCTCGTGTGTCTTAAAGCCATTCTCGATTGTTTCATAGGTCCTGACTTCACAAATGTGGATAAGTGTGTAATGTATTCATGTGTTATATTTGTGCTCATTCAGCCATTCCCCAGCGCTTGGTACCGCTAAAACTAAACCTTGGGGTGCCCCTCGCCTGTGTGACTGTCAAATTATCGAAAATACCAACCCGAAATGCTCACGTATACCAAGGTCATTGTCCGCAATTCCGGTCCATGTCGCGATCTCCACTTGTGTTTTGACAAGAGTTAGGTCATGTTTGGATGGCCGATCGCTGGTAAGTTTTGTACGTTTCAACCGCCAATGGGGGTCTAGGCGTTTGATCATTGTTTTGTGCCTTGCGTTCCGCTGGGAATGGCTAAATAGGACTTTGGTCGATTTTGGAAAAGAACGTCGTCATGTTCAAAGCTTCAGATTGGATGCAACGGAGATGGGGCGTGGCACTCTCCTCGGCCAGATTCCCCGGCTACACGAAAGCCAAAAACACCATGGTTTTGCTAGAGGGGCAAGAAGCGTTCGGTTTTGGAAGCCACTACTTTTTGGAGCATTGATTGTGCAAATGCTTGTGGAATACATCCGCGTCCACCTTGGTGTCGTTCTAAATCATGATCGTTCATTTGGAGGTGGTCGCCTCGATGGTGGTTCACCTACCGCGCCTTCATCCATGGATCGTCGTTGTATGGAGCCGAGAGTTGTGGAAGACAAAGGCGCCTCCCAAGGTCAAGTTGTTTTTCTGGTTTGCTCTCCACCTACTACAACATCTATGGCCTGCAAGACAACGGTGTTTGTAATCTCTCAATGTTGTTTTGAGACATGACCATCTTATGTGCGTTTTTTCAAATTTGGTTTCACAAACCCCCATAAGTTGTTGGGCTCTTGGGCAATAGGACCTTGTTACACGTATCTACCATTTTCTCGACGGACCCAAGATTTTGACTCGTTGGTCCCGCTTGTATCTTGGACCATCAAAAAGAAATGCGAGAGTTTGCTCGTCTCCCCATTTGCCGGAGGCCGCTCCAAAATGATCGGGGAGGGCTGTGATGCCATTAGTCTAGGCGTGTTCCTTGTTTTTTTGCCCGCCACCACCTTGGCACGTCCACCAAAATTCCACCCGTATAGTAGTGATGTAAAAGTGGCTGCTGGTTGATCCCTTGGTTCAATGCCGTTTACTTTGGCATTCAACTTTCGCTGACCTCGTTGATGTAACACTCTCTTCTCCTTAATGAAATACGAACAAACCCGCTCGGAAAAAAAAAAAAAAAACCTTTCGCTTTGAGTTATATGCGACAGGTTGGTTGACACCGAGTGGTGGAACTAGATGGCTACCATGAAAATGGATGATGATGTCCAAAAGATGATGTTCAAGTGTTCTAACTTAAAAAAGAAGAAAGAGAAAAAACAAAACTCTAACGAGCTAAAGGCAAAACTTCAACCTATGTTTCTATGTGCCAACACCTAAGTGTTCACATGCTTTAGTATTTTCAAATTATTTTTCAAGGGTTAGTCACACATTAGGTAGTAATGCATATGCAGGAATGAATTCACCTAGTGGCATTTGATAGCCTTTTTACCATGATTTTTTCTTTTTTATAGTGCAGTATGTATCGTAAATATGATCCTAGCCTCTATATTGTGTTGATCACCAAAACAAAATGACTCCCATTAAGTATATACTCCCTCCGTCCCAAAATAACTGTCGTTTTCGCTTCCCGAGAAACAAATGTTGACAATTTTTATAAATAATAAATATTATCGATTAGTATCATAATTAGTATCATCGGAAAGATCTTTCAATCTAGTTTTTTAACAAACTTATTTGAAGATATAAAAATTACACGTATTTTCTACCAATCGAATTAAAATTATAATACGGAAATCGAAAACAACGATTATTTTAGGACGGAGTAGTATTTGTCTTGAGCCCACCACTCCCTTTGTTGTCTGCAATTTTGCATCAAAATCTGTCACATGCGTTCCTTCACAGATCACTAGTTCCTCATCAGTCATCACCTTTCCTTCCCCCTTCGCATTTCGTCGACCCCGTGCCCGTGGCCCTGCGTCCTGGCTCTCCTCTCCCATAGTCCGAACTCCGCCGGGTTCCTAACCCTAGCCACCGGCCGCCGAGCGACATCTTCCGCGGCTCAATCGCTCGCCGGTACTCCCTCCCTCCTGACCCACGGCTTCACTCCATCGGGCTCCGCCGCCGCGGTCCCGCCGGACCTCCACCACGCAGGGCGCACGCCGTAGCTGCTGCACTGCCGAGCGGGCGCGCGACCCGGTGCCGGCAGCAGCAGCGGCAGGCGCAGGCAGGCATCTCGGCTCCCCGTGGCCGCATGAGCAGGCAGCAGCCTGCAAGACCGCACGCACGCCACAGCCAGCTGCCAAGCAGGCGGCTCTGAGTTCCCTGGTTGAGTGATTGACTCTGTTCCTTGCAGTTGCCGATTGCAAATTTGCAATACAAGGTAATTCCCCGTTCCCATTGTCAAATCTTAAGTTATTGGTACCAGCTTTCTTGTCTTTGTTGCTTGCCAAGCACCGAATGAGGTAATTGGTTACGCCAATTTTTGTAGATTTGATCAAGACATTAAAATCCTTTGTTCTCCAGCTCCTATGCCAATTACATAACCACTATTTAGATAATTTAATAATAACTTTCATGTTTCCATCAATTATGTTGTAGATTTAAGTATGGATTTGAAATATCATCTGAATTTATGCATTTATGTATGAGCTAATTTTGTTATGTTTCGGTATTAGACTCCGTGCTGGTGGTATTTTTACCCGATACTGATGATACATATGCTTTGACAGTGGCCCTAGGCTCCAAAATTGACGAGCTCTGCCACTGGGTGCCCCTTCCCCATGTCGCACGTTGAACCCACCGCCATCGGTGAGGACCAGGCTGGCGAGGGTGCGGTCGTGCCGCTTGGCGATGGTGTTGGTGGCAGCGGGGGTGATGTGGCCACCACGGAAGTGCAAGTGGCTGTTGCCGTTTCCACCTCCGGCGACGAAAGGCGGGGCGATTACGGCGACGATGCAGAGAACGAGGAGGAGGAGGCCGCAACGGTGCAGGGCAGCAAGGAGGGCACAGAAGAGCTCCTCCGGAAGGTGGTGTACAGCGAAGAGGCCGCTTACAAGCTCTACTGCGATTACGGCCACCGCATGGGGTTCAGCATCCGGAAAGGGAAGCAGTCCTACTTCACCGGCACCAAGCGGATACGCACCAAGGACTACTTCTGCTCCAAGGAGGGGCTCAAAGAAGGGGAGAAGCTCACCGATACAAATTTCAACGACCCCCACACCAGGACCAATTGCAGGGCCATGGTGCGGTTCAGGGTGAATGATCAGGGGGAGTGGAAGGTTATCCGACTGGTATCTGATCATAACCACAACCTGGCAAGGCCTGAGGAACGACACCTTTTGCGTTCTGCAAGGTCACTTATAGCAGGGCGGTCGAGTTCTGTGGATGCTATGTTCTATGGGGGTTATCAGGTGCAACCACAATTGCCTGCGGGGAGTACTAGTGCAACCAACAATGTGGAGAATCCGAAGCAAGATTTGCTCCTCAGCTATGGTGCTACGGCGAAGGCACAGACTGTAGGGACTGGGGACGTGCAGAGCCTTGTGAGCCACCTCAAAACCAGGGCAAATGAAGACGGCATGTTCTACTGGGATGTTCAATTGGACCGAGGTGGTCGGATGACTAATTTCTTTTGGCGTGATGGCAGGAGCAGGACCGACTATGACTGTTTTGGTGATGTTGTCGTGTTTGATTCAACTTATCGCTTGAGCAAACAGAACCTGATATTTGCACCTTTTGTTGGTGTCAACCATCATTGGCAGACCACTATGTATGGTTGTGCGCTCTTAACTGACGAGTCTACTTCATCTTTTGTGTGGCTGTTCAAGTCTTTCTTGGAGTCCATGGGGAACCGGCATCCACAATCTATTTTCACGAATCTAGATCAAGTTGTGTCAAAAGCAGTTGAGGAGGTTTTCCCAAATGCATGTCATCGCATTGCTCATTGGCACATCCAAAAGAATGCTCAGTCTCGTCTTGGTGCTCTTAATGTTTCAAAACCGTTCAATAAGATGTTCACTAAGTGCATACAGGGATGTGACTCGGAAACAGAGTTTGAGGAAACATGGGCTCAAATGCTCTGTGAATTTAAGTTGCAGGATAACAAGTGGCTTAAAAAACTGTATAAGTTCAAACAGAAGTGGTGTAGTGCTCTGAACAAGTGCACCTTCGATGGTGGGATTGAGTATGAACCACAATGTGACAATATGAGCAACATATTTAATAATGTTTCTGATAAGTTGACTTCTCTTTGTGCAATTGCTGTTGCTGTGGATAAACAGACTGAAGAATGGAGGGAAAAAGAATTGGATGAAGATGCACGGTGTTTGCAAAAGCCACCTGCTTGTATCATCAAACACAGTGATATTTTGAATCATGCAGCAAAAGTTTATACACATAGAATCTACAAACTGTTTGAGACAGATTTTCTGGACGGGTGTGGTGCCACAAAATTCAAGGAGATTCCGTGTCAAGATAACAACACATATCAATTTGAGATGACAATGCAAGGGCGAGGATCAAGAGTTTGCACAGTTCATTTCAATATGCCTATGATGCGATTAAGTTGCAGCTGCAGTAAGTTTGAGACAATGGGTTTACTTTGCCCACATGCTCTGAAAGCTCTTAGCATCAAGAATATATGCAAAATTCCAGAAAGTTACATACTGAAGCGGTGGACCAAGGATGCGAAGAAATGGGTTTTCAACCCAAAACAATATGAATCATCATATCAGGAATGTATGAATGATGAAGCTGCATACTGCAACTATGTTATGAGGTATGCTTATGATCTTGTCACAAAGAGCCAAGGGCAGGAGGCATTAAGGAAAGTGCTGTGGGAGACTCTTGAGAGTGGTGAGAAAGAATTGGAGAGTTACCTAGATAACGTTACCCAACATGCACCTTCCTATGCCACTTGAACGAATCACTAATTAACCTCCTGGACTTATCTGCTGAGGATGAACACGATACTTGTTCTTTGGGAGATGCATTCAGAACGTCTCCCAAACTGTACTCTTAAGAGATGAAAACAGATGCTTGTGAAAGATACAAGCTTGAGTAAGTTTCATGCTTTCAACTTTACTAGTAATTGTTCTTGTGATTTATTTCCTTGAATTTTACCTGATATTCCAGTCTTTAGTGCTACATCTTTGTCAATCAATACCCATGAATCAGTTATATATCTGTTAAGTTGTTGCATGATGAAAATGCACTAATATTTTCTACTAGGTATTTACTTTGTGTGATTTGTCATGGTTAATTGATCAGTTTAGATCCTACAAGGGTTTGCCACTTTGTGATATACAATCTTAAGATGAATCTTTGTGAGTTTAGGTTCTTGTAGTCTGGATATATCTACAATTCTAAATTTCCAAAAGCCCCATTTTGACTCACTCTGTCAGAAGTGGAAAGAAAACTATTCTTTTTGGCAAGTTGCCAGCAGAAAAAGTTGTTAATGCTTTAGTCCCCCAATGCACCCTGTCTCTGATTTAATATGTGAACTCAGTACTCGGAGCTGGCACATGCTTATATACACTGATAACTAAATCAAAATTGGGCCCTATAACATACTGAGAACAGGTATCCCGGTATTTGTCTAAAATATTTACTCCCTAAATTTCAAATTATAAGACGTTTTGACTTTTCTAGATACATTGATTTTACTATGCACTTATATATACACTATGTCTAGATGCGTAGTAAAAGCAATGCATCTAGAAAAGCTAAAACGTCTTATAGTTTATAATGGAGGAAGTATTGTGTTATGTAGGGCAGGCAACATGTGCTAATCTGGTTTGAGAATCCACACTTGAAAGGATTCTACATTTTTGCTGTGCCACATGTGGCTCAGAATTTTGTCCTAACACATCCATACAAATTGGGCACACAGATTTATTTATTTTTCATGATTGTATTAATGTGAGCAAAATGAGCACTTGGCATGCTTATCTTTATTGTGGTTTTCATCACTTGTATATAGAGTGCTATTGAAGTGAAGTTTCTCCATGAGTCATGGCATGAACAACTGGAACAGCTTGTGGCAAAGAATATCTTGTTTCTACAGCTTCAAATGTACAACATAGATACTTATCGAAGCAAAAAAGATTCCAGATTCCAAAAATTTAAATAAAATCCTGTCACTCTACTTTTCTCCATAAACAGGTGCTTCATTGCATACAGTTTTGCCTTGTCAATTGATAGCAGTTAGCAAACAAATGCATTTTTTTTTTTTCTTTCTTTCTTTCTTTCTTTCTTTCTTTTTAACCTTACAGGAACTATGCTCAAACATTCTGTGTGACTCCTACAGCGACGCTGCTATGTCTGCTCTCATCATGGCGGGTTATGTCGCTGAGCTCAACTTCTGCCCATATAGCATAGGCCTCCTCACCATGTACAGCATCATCCCCGATAAGCAGCTGTTCATCAGATATTCGGAGGGGCAGAACTAGGCCAATAAGAACACAGATCATGGAAGTGATAACAATGTTCCAGGCAATGACGAAGAGTGCACCAGCAACCTGCTTCCCAAACTGTGATCCACCTTCACCACCATAAAATGCACCTCTGGAGTTGGGGATGGCGAGGAAGAGACTGCTGAGGGCAGGCTCAGCAAAAAGTCCAGTAGTGGCGCCGCCGAGGAACCCAGCCACTGCGTGTGTGTGGAATACCCCAAGGGTGTCGTCGATCCTCTGCATGAAGGACCATTTCTTGTGTAGTACCATCATAGTGTACCAGGGGATGCTACCTGAGAGAATTCCCATCACAATAGCTGCCCAACCTTGCACCAGGCCTATTGAATGAAAGATATTTGTTAGTTAATCAATTAAATCTGGAGAATGGACTATGGAGACTGTTTGGTGTACTGGTTTGTTATTTGGGCCTGGTTTACTACAATATTATGACCTGTGCCATTTCTTTTGTGGTCTTATTTTTGTTCACTTCAATGAAATTTCATTCGCATACAGATAAATTTTCGGTTCTGGAATGTTGTCTAAAGATATAAAATGTGGGCACTTCCACACAAAAGCTAAAAGTTGCCATCTATTGATGAAAAAAAAAATTGGAAGGGCATGCCATCGTCAGAACCTGTTTCTGTCAGTCAAATATATTTTCCTTTGAGATGCTTCTGATAAGAAAATGACACGGCAAAAAAATTCCAGGCTGATGGGGAAGCAAAGGGAAGCTGTTGTGATGGGGACAAAACCGGGTTTTTTTTCATTATAAAATACCAATATGTAGTGTTAGCCTGTTAGGTGTTTTTGAAACAAGTGAAGAAGGGCCATTGGTTTTGGAAGTCCAGGTCAACCAACGCCCATTGCTGCTAGCTCAGCATAGCAGCAAGAGTGTCACCTCACAGACGACAAGATCCCAAATTAAATACTTGCAAGACCCAATTAGAACATCACAAGTTGTGGATTGCTAGTGGATCAAGTTATCTTAATGTCTCTTTAGGCGGCTGTGGAAAAGATCTAACAACCCTGAATGCAGAAGTTGCTGATGCTTTGCTTCTCTGTTGTCTGTTTGACTTGGTCAGTTACTAAGTATTTTCACTTGTTTTCCTTCGTTTATTTTACATTCCACTTTTCCAGGTTACCATGGTGTTAAGGAACCAACCAATAATACAAGTTTTGCAAAACTTTAATTGGTTAGGTTTTGACTGAACGATTTCGACTGCCAATGGATTGGAGCAAGCGAAAGGCGGCGGCTAGTAGTAGTACGTCTACTCACCTGCACCAGGGGTGATGCACACAAGTCCGGTGATCATTCCCTGCACAGCGCCGATCACCGACGGCTTCCCGAAGAAGAAGACGTCAAGGATGGTCCACATGAGGAGGCTGGTGGAGGCGCAGATGTGCGTGTTGAGCACCGCCATGGACGAGTCGATGTTGGCCGAGTAAGGGTCGCCGCCGTTGAAGCCTGTCCACCCAAGCCACAGCAGCCCGGCCCCCGCCAGCACCAGCAGGATGTTGTTGGGCGGGAACCGCTCCCTGTCCGCCGCCGACCTCGGCCCCACCCAGTAGGCGGCGGTGAGGCCGGCGATCCCCGAGGAGAGGTGGATGACGTAGCCGCCGGAGTAGTCGATGACGCCCCACTGGAAGAGGAAGCCGCCGCCCCAGAGCGAGAAGGCGGAGACGGTGTAGGAGAAGGTGATCCAGAGCGGCACGAACGCCATCCACGCCTTGATGTTCATGCGGCCCAGCAGCGACCCCGCGAGGAGGATGACGGTGATGCTGGCGAACATGCACTGGAAGTACACCATGGTGGCGGCCGGGTAGAAGGGCCGCTGCATCTCCGCCTCCGTCGTGCCGTCGCGGTAGTACACGACGGTGGCCGTGAGCTCCGACCGCGCCACCAGGAAGCTCTGCCCCAGCGCCGGCCTCGCCTTGCCCCAGAAGGGCAGCAGCCGGTCGCCGAACGACATGCCGTACGCCCACACCACCCAGCAGATCCAGACGGCGGCGAAGGCGTACAGCGCCATGAACGCCGAGTTGATGGCCCACTTCTTCTTCACGATGCTGCCGTACAGGATCACCAGCCCCGGCATGCTCTGCAGGCCCACCAGCGTCGCCGACGTCATCTGCCACGCATTGTCGCCCTTGTTCAGCCACTCCGGCGACGACGTCGAGTTCTGGTACGCGAGCGGCACCACGCCTGCCATGGCTGGTCACTGGTGGTGGTAGGTGGAGCCGAGAGCGGGCGGGAGCAGGAGGAGGAAGAAGAGCTAAAGAAGTGTGAGTTGCACTGAACTTCGCTAGCAAAGCTTTTAAGGCTTGTCTCTGTCTGTGAATCCTCCTCCTACGACGTGTCAAAGTGTCACTTACTAGTAGTACAATTATGTATCGGCCTGCCTCACTCGCTACAAAAAACTCCAATTTGCCTTAATAAACCATGGAAAAGCCGGCAAGATTCGTATTAGCAGACTGATGAACCTGTACTTGCCCAAGTATAACATCGCTGTGATCATCTCTCACTAGTCACTATTTGATTTTATTGCTCCAATACGATTGGTCCTAGGAATCTTCGTAAGGGCATCATGTTGATGAACAGAACAGAATACTTAGATCTAGTGTGAAAGCCATCATCCTTTTGAGTTGCTTGTCACGGCACAGCACATGCATCTTCTTTAATACGTACTACTATTTGCATTATGATAGTTGTGAGAGCTGGAACGGTGAATTGGCTTCATCAGCGATGCAGTGCTCAGAAGAAGGTTGGAACTGGGAGTTTGCAGCGCGCGGGTGTTCTATTTTCTGCGGAATAAGCTGAGGCAGAACACAGATAAGGACTTGGTTTGGCCCTTTGGTTGACCTCCTCGAGTAGGTGTTGTAGACTTGCGTTTTTCCTTCTGAGATGACTTTGAGATGTCATGGCCGAAAAATCAAGTAGGCAGCTGCAACTTTCATCTCCTCCTACTATTCCCAGTCAGGATGATTTGCATCACCATCCTAGAAACGAATGCAATCATCGATAACAAGTGCTTCCGAGATAGGAGTAGCCGGCTAAGGTTGTTTATCTACAATCGGGCTTCTCCAAATCGCTGAATCAAAGGTGTTAATGTCATAATGTGTCATCTCGGCATGATTGGTATTTTTGTAACCTTTATTATGACGTGTAGGAAAGGAACCACGTCTTTTTTTTTTTTTTTTTTTTGATCTTGATTGGTTTGGCATGGCAAGGAGAAAACGAGTGTGTGCTCGCGAGGGGCCGGCCCTGCTTCCCGGGGCGTCGCTCTCCGACCACGTACGTGCGGGTGTTGCTCCCCGGTTCTTTCTTCTCCGCGCAGCAGTGAGATACAGGATGGAGAAGAAAAGCAAATAGCAACAGGCTCCGGGAAGCCTTCAGCTCGTCGTGACGGACACTGAAACCCGGGGCGTTGCCTCCCATGCTTCCCAAAGGAAGCCTTAAGGATTTGTTTGGTACACATGCCTAGCTAGTTATTGCTAGTTAGATCTAAAAATTAGCTTAATTAGCTGTGATTGGCTAACAATTTGGCTAACAACTAGTAAATAAACTAGGGGCCTTGTTCAGATCGAAAGTTTCTTCAACCGGAACTCCTGTAGCATTTTTGTTTGTATTTGACAAATATTGTCCAATTGTGGCCCAACTAGGCTCAAAAGATTCGTCTCGTGATTTACAACTAAACTGTGTAATTAATTATTTTTTTACTTACATATAATGCTCTATGTATACATATACAAATTAATGTGTGATGAAGAGAGAGTAGAAAAACTTGCAACTTGTGCACGAACTAAACAAGGCTTAGAGGTAATATTAACTAATTATTAGCTAGCTAGTAATCAGCTTTTGTATCAAATAATTTCCAAGAGTATTTAGGGTAGAGCTCTTTATTTGCGTGTGTTACACCATCACCAAGAATCGTAGGAAATCTTCGTTAAGGGCATATTGGTGAACAGAATATATAGATCTACTGTGAAATCGATCCCTCTCGTGTTGCTTGTCACGGCACAGCACAAAGCATTCGTTTTATACAATTTGCAATTTTACATTATGATAGTACTAGTTGTGAGCTGGGACGGTGGCTTGGCTTCGTCAGCGATGCGGTGCTCAGAAGATGACTCATCTAGAAGAAGGTTGGAAGTTGGAACTGGGAGTTTGCACGCTGGTTGTTTTCCTCTGCAGAGAATAAATTAAAAGCAGAACACAGAAAAGGACTTTTGTTTGGCCTTTTATTTGTTGACCTCGAGTAGGTGTTGTAGAATTCGTTTTCCATCAGAGATGACTTTGAGATGTCATGGCATCAAGTATGCGGCAACCGATAACAAGTGCTTCCGAGATAGGAGTAGCTACTCGATGCATGTCATCTCAGGCATGATTGGCTTCCGATACATCATGCTTCTCCGAACGACTGAATCAAAGGTGTTTAGAGTGTCATCTCGGCATGTTTGGTATTTTTGTAACCTTCATTTTGATGTGTAGGATACCAACTACGTGTGTGTTTTTTATTTGATCGTGAACTCTTGATTGGTTTGGCATGTTAGTTTTCCAGCGTTTGCTTTGCGTTTTTCTAGTTAAGAGTGGAGAAATGAAGGATATTCTTTCCTTCTTATTTACTTTCTCCGTCTCAAAGTAGACACTCATCAGTCTATCTAAATAGTATCAATGTTTCTATATCCAAATAAGTGTTTATGAACGTATATTCAATATCAATCTTATTATAAATATTAATATATTTTTACATGTGATTCAATTTTAAAAGGATTAACTTGTCACGAAGCGAGATGTATGTTTATTTTGTGACCGTTATAGTACATGTATTATGGGGTACTACACTACACTGTCGTCGCTCTTCTCTTGTCAAGAAGATTTGTTGACGATTCTGTGGCAGCGCTGTTTCTGCGTTGCCCGTCGGCGGCCGGGGTGACCGCTGATCACCGTGTTTTAACTCCTTTCCTGCTAAAGCTTGTTTTTCAGTCCCATTCAGATTCAGACTCTTTTGACTTGGGAAGTGCGGTGAATCCCTAATCCAAAAGATCCCAGGAGGAGACTCATGGGTCATGCTTCCACATTCTCTAGAACACTTTTTTTTAACTCCTCTAGAACACTTTTTTGAGTTCGCCGAATAATCCGTGGAGCCTAAACAAAAGCACAAAGTGAAGTGTCAGCATCGAGTTGACCTCTGACCGAGTGCTGCAACTGCGAGCTACTAGTACCAAGTGTACGCACCTCCAACCGCCAAGTGGTGCAACCGTGCAATTTGCACCTGTGAACGGAAGAGACATTTTAGGGTTTCCAAACATACACACCAATTTTTTAGAAAAATCCATATATATAGCATATTTGGTCTCCTTTTTCTTTCTTAAAATATAGTATTCTCTCCTTCAAATTGTAAGATTGTTATTTCTAGATATATATAGATTTTACTATGACCATTTATATCTAGATACACATATATAAAATCAATGCATCTAAAAAAACTCCATCATAAAAGATGGATAAAGTTTCTAGACATGTCTCTTGGTCAGTCATGTCATCCGTATCTCGCACTCTTACTCTTAATGGACCACCTCGTCGGCTCTCTCTCGTACCCTCCTACACAACTCTGCCAATCTATCATCCTTACTCCTCTCTGGGCTTTTGGTTTCTAGCCTGGAGCAAACTTACCTGGCCTGCCACCTTCCTGGCTGCTATGTTTGGATGAAAACTAGACATGTGCTTCAACTAGATATGCGTGGTCTTGGTCAGGCAAATAAGCTGAAAACGACTTCTGTTTTAAGCCAGCTGATAAGTTGAAAATGACTAATTTTTATTAAAAAAATTGTTAGAACGGCTGATAAGCTAAAGCGAATAAAGCCGAAAACAAGAGTCTGGCTGCAGAAAGAGGGTTGCCTGGGGTAAGTAGTTGTACGCTTTATTTTTTTGTCTTTTTATTTCCTTGCTATTTATTGGTTAAATTAAAGAAAGGCATTGAATGAAGCTTAATTAATGTTACCAAATACTCTCATTGTTTCGTATTTTTCCTTGTTCAATAGATCTGTCTAGCAACATCGTTTATGATGGTGTGGCCCAAACGTCTTTTCATTTCTTCTATCCATTTCTTAGTTAAATATGTGTAGGCATGGTTAGTAAATCCACAATTGAAATTACTTACATTTTTATGTATATCATTAATTTAAAATGCTTTATTTTTATGGTGGTTTAATTACTTAAATCATTGATTTATGTCCTAGTATATTATTTAAATGCATGATTTTTGAACAAATAAGATATTAGAAAATTATATTGTATTTATATTATTTATATATATAAATCATTGATTTATATTCTAGTATATTATTATGGTGTATATTACTCTAACCATATTAGTTATATACACGAGAAGATATAGTCTCTCTTTATTAAACTTTTTAGGCACAGATTTCCAACCAAGTAGATCATCTCTCTACTTGTCTCGCGAGACAAATCTGATTGAAATTATAGACAACTCTCAAGCAATAATTTTTGCTAGACAAGTCACCCAGATCTCCAACCAAACATGCGCTCGGCCCAGCACAACATCGCAGTTTCTAGCCCAGCCCTTTTCTCAAACCAAGGAAGGACAAATCCGGACCGCCGCGAGTCCGGGACGGGACGGCGCCCAAAACGAAGTGGGAAAGACGGCTGAACCAAAACCCCCTCTCGGCGGTAAAACCCTAGCTCTCTCCGCCGCCGTCCATGGCCATGGAGCACCTCCGGTGGCGCCCCACGGTGAACGAGCGCGACTTCATTGAGCGCGCGCTCGAGTCCGACCTCCGCGTCGACGGCCGCCACTCCTTCGACTTCCGCAAGCTCAAAATCACCTTCGGCAGGTACATCTGCCTCCCCCACCTCCCTGCCTATTCGGCTATTCCCTGCTCGCTTCCGCTCCTCTTAGTCGAGCATCGTCCTCGCCCTTCGCTTACAGCCCACAATTTGATCACGTTGCCGCCGCGGCTTTGTTTCGCTCTGCTTTGGCGCTTGGCAATTTGGTTTTGTTGTGTGAACTTCAGGGAGGACGGCTCGTCGGAGGTGCAGCTCGGGGAGACGCACGTCATGGGCTATGTGACCGCGCAGCTGGTGCAGCCATACCGTGACAGGCCTAACGAGGGTACGCTGGCCATATTCACCGAGTTCTCACCCATGGCCGATCCCGCCTTCGAGCCTGGGCGTCCTGGGGAATCAGCGATTGAGCTTGGACGAGTCATCGACCGTGGCCTCAGGTCTCCCTAACTCTTGTTTCTGTAATTTGTCAGAAGGGGTCTAAGCATGGAGTTTGATAGTGTGGATTTTGTGTTTTTCAGGGAGAGTCGAGCTGTTGACATGGAGTCCTTGTGTGTTGTTGCTGGGAAGCATGTCTGGTCCGTGCGTGTCGACCTTCACATCTTGGACAATGGAGGGTATGTGTTAATGAATTATAATTGGTCTGCTGATTTAATTAATTCATGAACACTTGCAAGCTACAATTCTAAGCTTCTCCATTGCTATTATAGGAATCTCATTGATGCAGCTAACATCGCTGCATTAGCAGCTTTATCTACTTTCCGGAGGCCTGAATGCACAGTTGGTGGGGACGATGGTCAGCAAGTTACAGTGCATGATCCTGAGGTAGGCATACACTCCCAGTGTGCCGTATTGTGGTCTTGCTAATATATCCCTTCAAAGGTCATGCTTCCTTATAAAGCAAATTAGATTCACTACTTTACTGTGTCCTTGTGAGCTAATTTGTATTACTCCCATAATTTTCTGTAGCGTGCAACTGCAGGCCTAATGGTCACCTTTTGTCCTGTTTTGAACCGCTGCGACTATCTTGTGTTCTGATTTGATGCATTTTACAGGTTAGGGATCCGCTTCCTCTTACAATACATCATATGCCCATAGCTGTAACATTTGCATATTTTGGTGAAGGTAACATCGTGGTATGTCCCAATATTTAAGATTGAAGTGCTCTTGACTAATGTCCATCAAAGCATTTGCATCCTCAGCTGAGTAACTGGCATTCTTGTGTAGGTTCTTGATCCCACATACAAGGAAGAAGCAGTAATGGGAGGGAGGATGACTGTTACAATTAACTCAAATGGTGATGTTTGTGCCATCCAGAAAGCTGGTGGAGAGGGTGTCATGTCAAGTGTTATCATGCAGTGTTTAAGAATTGCTTCAGTAAAGGCTGCTGATATAACAAGCAAAATAAAGAAAGCAGTAAGTAAGCGTCATCTGATTGATGACTAGCTAAGGTGCCCATGTGTTGATATGGTTCTCAACAAAGTTCAAATCAAATCATACATTGTAAAATAATTATAGTTAAATTTGATAGGACTTTTGCATAAAGAAATTCTTTCTCAGTTTCCCTACCTACATAGAGATTTCGTTGCATGTTTACTTAGCTGGAAAATGTTTGCCTATACTATATCAGCATTTGAAGCAGATTGCTTTGCATATATAACCTCAATCAATAGAATTTTCCCTAGTACCAGTAGTTTCTTCACTAGATATATGCAAATTTAGTGAGGCAAACTACCAAAGCAATTACTCCAAAAGGTTGATGCTCCAGAAGAGGACACAAATTACCTTATGATCAACTGGTTAGCAGCACTACATTATCTTAATCTACATTGGCTGGACCTGTGAGCCTGTGTACCAAAAAAGAAAGCTTTGGAGAGAACGTTACAATTAGCTTTTGGGTCACAAAGTAACAACAGTCCGATGAACATCCACATGGACTGAGTTCCTTGGCCTAGAAGCCTCAAATACATAGCTGTATTATTGTATCCCCATACACAAAACCAATGCACTCATATTTTCAAAGCAATGAACACCATATGCAATCATTAGCTCTTCTATTGATTCTTCTGTGGGCTTGAAAATAAGCATGTCACTTAGTTCATCCTTAAAGGGAGCTAGACTGGATTGAAATAAATATTGCCGTCTCGTCTGAGATAAATTAATATAAGCATGCCATTCAAGTTTTTGTTTTAAAAATTACGTGAAGAAAGCAGGGTGGAGATGACTGATGGGAAAGAGAGGTGTATAGGATTGACAGTAGTATATCTTCTCTGGGAAAGCCAGGAGCTATAGGAAGATGAGT
Source organism: Chrysopogon serrulatus (assembly GCA_015844335.1). NCBI lineage: Eukaryota > Viridiplantae > Streptophyta > Magnoliopsida > Poales > Poaceae > Chrysopogon > Chrysopogon serrulatus. The sequence continues at coordinate 153,608 of JADLZL010003565.1, read as the reverse complement.
AGAGGCAGGGAGGCACTGTGGTTAGTTTATTGTCACATATCTTCTATGGGCAAGCCAGGAGCTATAGAAAGATGAGTTGAGGCAGGGAGGCACTGTGGTTACAAGAGGACGGCGGTGGTAAGCCTGCCCTGTGTATGTGAGAGCCACAAGAGAGCTCGCAGGCATATGCAGCGGCCCGCGCAGCACAACTAGCTTTTGCAGGCTTTGCGGCAGCCTGCACAGCGCCACATAGCTTGCGACTGGAAAGCGCGTGCCTAAAAAACACCTGCTCGCTGTCCACTAGCCACAAGACACAGAATAAGATAGCTAACAGATTCACTGACATTAAGTTCATCTCAAACTTGCACAAATTTACAATTCATTTCACATACTTCAACAAAATCCTAAAAAACAGAAAATAAAAAACATGACAATGACATTTCTAGTGATAAATATGTTTTAGTTATTACAATTATAAATGCATAATTTAAGCATCTGCAAAACATTAGTGAAGTACATTTTCATCTCATTGTCTTGGAAGTACCACCCCTGATTTAAAACATAATAGCAAGTTAGAAAACCTAGTTGTAAAGAAAAATACGAGGCAAACCTAACTAACCATGCACAAAAAAAAGGAGAGCTCAAAGTCAATGCTACCTTCATAGTTCATACTGAACTGCTGCTACTATGCTGAGACAAAAACAGTGCTATATTAAACAAATAAACCAATAACAACAGCTAGACAGATAGAACTAATCACCAGATGCAGCCTAAGTGCTGACTAATTAACAAGCTATTGTTGCAAACCTTACTGGGTTCTCAAAAAATGTAGCAATTGTGGTCGCTGCAGCAGTGTATGAGGATGATGGATCGCACCCAATCGCAACCCTGGGCACAGTGATGGTGGCGAGGCTGAGGATGAGGATGACGACTGGGTGCTGAGCCAATGGTGAAGTGGTCAGAAGGCCAGTGCTAGGGTTCACCATTGGGTTGCAGAGGCGGGTTGCAGCGACCCTGGGTACGTGGATTCGACGCATAGCACTGCTAAAACGATGTGGGCTAAAATGCGGGTTTTAGTGGGTGCACGTGCTGTTCCAGTGGGCACGTGGCTCAACCTGTGCCTCTTGCATTCCTAACCGTGGTGTCTAGGGGGTCTTGGTAGTCATCCTGGCCTCAAGCACTTGATGAATCTGATTGTGCTAGTTGTTGGTTGTGCTGGATGTGGTGGTACTGGTGGGCCCACATGTCGTGGTTGACTTTCGTGGGAAGAGGGAGAAACCAAGAAGGGATGTGAGATTGTAGAAGAGGACCCTGTTACTAACTGTACTTTTTAAGTAGTGAAGTTATTGCAGTTTACATGTCTTTGAATGTTCTGTGGAATGTGAAGCTATTCAGATTATGGTTTTCATTCCATGGTTGGCTTTGTATTTCATCAAGAATCTTATGGCTGTATTCTGTTTCAGGTAGACTCATACACCACCGAGAAAGCTTTAAAGAAAGTAAAACGTTTACCAACCTCGGTTCCGAAGAAAATTAATGTCACTGATGTAATTATGGAGGACAAAGGTGATGGTGAATTGGAAAAGCAAACTGTGCAGATGCCCAGTGACGTTCAGCAGATAAGCAAAGGTGATGAGGACCATCAAAGTATAAAAAGGAATTCACCCTTGACTGGGGACCGAATTGCTAAACACAAACAAACATCAACGTTCATTGGTGGCCCATCAAATTGGTAGTGATTGGTCTGATGTTTTGTTTACCAAGTTCTAGATATTTAGCACAAACAATTTGCTTGACATAAGTTTTTTTTGCCAATTGGTCCTGATTTTTGCCATGTAGGGATCCATACTGTAAAGGAGTTTCATTAAGCTCCCTCAGAATTTCTGATTTGCCGGGTACTGTTAATTTTGTTTACATGTTATAGGTTGTGTTCTTGCTCGCTAATTCTCAATAACACCTCTCTGTGATGTACTTCCAGTCATACTTTGGTTGACATTTATAGGGCTCATTGATGATTAAATATCATCTTCGTAGCGTGTCTTTCACCCCTGTTTCTACTTTGTAGTAATGCTTTTATATGACTGTTTTTAGGGCTGGTAGAAATATTACATAAATCTGAGTCCCTTTAAATTCTGATGTCTATAAATCTACCAATTTTCAGTCATTTTGATTTGACATACGTAACCTGCTGTAATCTTTCTTGAGAAATTATTTGCCCAGATTGGTTCTCTATCGAGTTTGGATTCATTTATTTGCTTTGCATCATGCAGATCCACTAACTATGGTCAAGGCCAGCAGTCATGAGGATGCCCAACCAATGACTGAATCATGTAATGCTGAGGTGAATACATCAAGTGCTCTGGCTGCTGGTGAATCTGATGAGTCCCAGGAAATTGGATCACCAAAGAGTCTAAAAGATGCCATCAAACCAAAACATAAAAGAAAGAAGAAGAAAAGTGACAAGAGTTAGTTTAGTTCCAACCCTGTAATTTCCTATGCCCCAGGTGAGTGGTTATTTCTGCTATTATTTTGTATTTTGTCTGGGCATACTCATTGATAAGTTTTTAGTACTATTTGCCGGTGTTGAATGTTATGTTGATTCTCATGATGATTGCACATGCTACAGTTGTGTCTTATGGCTACAATGATAATTTTGCATTCCCCTAAAACAAGTGATGATTGTGTGCATGCTACAGTTGTGTCTTATGACTACAATGATAATTTTGCATTCCCCTAAAAGAAGTGATGATTTTGTGCTGCAGGTAGATCAACGATAGTCTACAACACCTCAAACTCCTGATTGGTGGGGGCTTCATCTGGGGTGGCATACATGGGTTTTTGTGTTCTCAATGGTGAATGATGTAGTGACCACATTGCAAATTCTGTATAAGATGTAGAATTGTATTTTAGGAATGGTCCAGTTAAGCTTTTAGTCAACTTTGCAGCTAGTTCTGTGATGCATGATTAGGCCATGCCCCAGTATATTACGTTATATACAAGAATGTTCGTATTGAACAGAACTATTGGCTCTATTGTCAGAACGGTACGACAGAGGTGCACATTGCCCAGCAGACCCTGGAAGACGCAGCAGCTTGGGCGAGGCAACTGTGATCTCCTCCTAGTACACTGCTCTCAGCCTAATAAATCATGCTTAGCTTTTTTTAAGAAAATAAATCATGCTTAGCTAGTGGGCCTTGTACTGGGTTCTAAGGGATTACCATTTACCAAGAGAGGAGCCCAGGTAAGGGCCCAGGATCACCGGGTCTTTGGTCCGCCTATGGCCCTCCATCGTGATGCTGTGCAACGATGTCGTCTCTCCCAAAAGAAAAGGAGAGGCAGGGGAAATCTTGCCTTCCAAACAGCTCTCTTGTGGTTGTGGTGCCTTTGTATAGGTGGAACTGAACTGATGGTGGCCCTTTGTGTACTTTGGGATTAACAAAATGCTGGTCTTGGCTTTTGTTTTTCACGTTTTTGAAAGCAACCGTGTATCGAACTCAGCAGGCAGCGGCATGGCACATGCACATGCAGGCGACTGTTCTCCTTTCACAGGGACAGGGCTGGAACCTTGATGGTAGCCCTCGACCCCGAAGACAGGTCGCCGGAGGTCGTCCACAGCCGCCGGCTACTGCACATGATCTCTGACAGGTCGCACCCAACCTGTCTCCCTCTCCTCATCCATCCACTTGGACGAGGACGACCGCGATTGGATTACGTTCTCTTTAATACTCCTGCAATTGAAATTAGGATTGTTTAGCAGAATTTATAAACCGGTCGATAAACTAAAAATACTGAAGTGAATTGAGCTGTGAAAATATTGAAGTGAGTTGGGCTCAGGAGAAAAAAAAAATGCCGTGGGTTCACATTTAGCAGGCGTCCGCAGACTGCAGTATCAGATCACACTTGTGCTTTATCAACCAATTTATTAGCCGAACTTACGCTTTGTTCCCCTGTCTTTATCAACCAATTGTTTATGAGTCTAGCCGAACAACATATCAATCTTTCTTGGTGAAAAAAAAAAGACAAATCTGAAAAGGAGAATGAGGAGGAGAAGGTGGTGGGTCCACGGTGACAGCGAGCGAACGACACGAGGACCGCGCGCTAGGAAGGTGAAGGTCCGGGATTCACGTGCTAACGGGCATTGGCGTGTGGATATGGAGTAGCGTGTCCCGCGTGGTCGCGGCCAACTGCACCACAACTAACGGTCACGCTCAGCCACGGCTGGGGCTGCCTCCGCCTCATCCGCGCCCGCCGAGGAGCGAGGACTCCCGTCGCCCGTCGGCCCGTCGTCCAGTCTGTCCGTCCCCAGTCACCGTACCGTACGTCGGGCCGTCGGCGAGATCGGGATCGGCCGACGGATCATCCCGTTGGGTTGTTGGGTGCGCACGACGCACCATCGGTCGCCGTCTACCTGATCCGCTGCTGCTGCTAGTGCACGGGCCACACAGCTTGCCTAATCGTTGTCCCAGCAACAGCAACCCCAACGACGTGGCTCGATCGGGAGGAGGAGAATACGGGGGGGGATCGGAGTTGGGGAGACGTGCGCGTCCTCCGATCGATCCCCTTCAACAGCGACGCAATCTAGAGCGGAGCAGACGTGATTTGGAGTGCCCGATCTACTCCCCGCCGAGCTGCCAGCCCAAGTTGGGCAATCAGACACAACGTGTCACCTTACAAAAACGCATTTCTGAAACAAGGACGACCGTGGGCAGGCCAACCGCACACAACTTGTCCACAGCCCACCAACTAGCAATGCAAGCCGATAGGATGATGATAGGTTGTATATATCACTTACTGTATCATCACGCCCGCTGATGATTTGATTTTTATATAGATGGAGATAGAGAGATGTTGCGTATATGCTTATGTGCGGTACAGTACAATATAGCAGAAATATTTATTATCCATGTAAGTACGTACGTACTAATATTATAACTAGTGTATTTGCTTGTAAAGGTACCTGTTTGATCACAGACAAAGCGATGATAATCTTTCTTGGAGTATACCCCCGCACGCATGCCTATATGCGCCACATTGGTTCGATGACAATCACATGTGGTAGGGTCGATGAAGACGGCCTCCGTGCATGCCTTCCTCGGTTTTTTAGGCTTTTTCGTTGGCCATTTTCGTGCGGCGGTGGCAAACTTTGATTCTACAGCCCGGCAGCTACCTTCGTTAGTTTGCGCTTATATTCGTACATATTCTATCCACCACGCCGCTGCACGCGCCGGAATCATGCCTATATTCTGTACATATAAATAATAATATATACAGCTCAGGAAAAGATCTCATTTTCTATTTGGACTCTCTTTTTTTTTTTTCTCGAACACGACTTCACGTGTCATTTTCATTAAGAAGGAGGCCGAAAGCACGGCGAATACAACACGACACAACAACGAAAACCACGGAGATAGTGGCTAAAACAGACACAACGAACACGATACAAAGAAAAGAAAAGCCCTCTACCACGCCAACAACGCAACCTACGACTTCAGCTTGGGAGATATAACTGCAGTGACATGAAGGAATCGGCCGCTGTAGCCCACGCATCTTCCGCGAGGCATCACACACTCGGCGGCGACCGCCCGAGGTGGAGCCAATCGGGACGCTTTTTGAATGAAAAAGGTCAGAAATACAAACTATATGTCTATCATCATTGACCTCTCTTCTCATTAGGACTTGGTAATAGAAGATAATCTATTTGTCGCCATCCATCGGGCATTTTTTATTTATATATAGTTTATATTATCTATAAAAAGGTTATATCCGTCATCCATCGATTTATGCGTGCATATCATCCTTGTTATCCAGGTATCATGAGTCATGACATGCTAATCTATTGCTTTGATTTTATTGGATAATGATACTATTTATAATATAAGAGGCAACAAGTCTGTCCATCAAATGTGTCATAGTTCTCATCTATTCTATGGGAAACTTAAAAGCTTATTAGTTGTCAATCTTGGGTCTTTTGGTGCTAATTGTGGCATGATAATTAAGGGGACTGTTGATAATTAAGGAGATTGCACGCGGAAGGGAATTAAAGTTGACGGCCACATTGCCCTTTCCATAACCCGTAACAACATGTCTTTTAAAATAAATTTTGGATCCTAGAGTTACATATTTTTGGATGGAGAGAATAGATCTGAAGAGGCAACAATTCTAGCTGAGAAAATATGTAAGTCTTCTACATATGGATATGACTATCTTTTTATAATCCGATGTTATAACATATTTGAAGAGCCAACAATTCTAGCACTCAGATAGCCCAGTGTTTTCTTCTCTTCCTATGTCCCTATTGTGAAGGATATGATTGCGTTTCTTTTCGGTGGTAAGACTCTTTTTTCAAGATGAATTTGCAAGCAACCATATAAAACCAGATTAAGTACTCACTATGCAAGTTGTTTGCGCTATCATAATTGAGTCATGCTTACTTAAAGGTTTATTAAGTTATAATTACTTGGCAGCCTCATCTTTACATTAATTACAAAATTATGGACATCATGTACAAGCCAAGTACACATTCAGATATCATGTTCATGGATTTACAAAGATTTCATGTTGTTCATGGATTTACAAAGATTTCATGTTCATGTATCTATAAAATGGAACCACATTCAAACTTTGATAGATGGTTTACTTATTCGATACTTGTTGAATTATTTGTTTTTGCAAAATCCCAAAAGGTTGTTTTCGCTTCCCGAGAAATAACGACCATCAATTTTTATAAATAATAAGTATTATTAATTAGTATCATAATTAGTATCATTGGAAAGATCTTCAAATCTAGTTTTTTAACAAATTTATTTGGAGGCATAAATATTGCACGCTTTTTCTATAAATCGAATCAAACTTGTGACACGAACACCTAACACTGCTTCCTTTTTGAGACTAAGGGAGTATGCTTATTACACATACGTATGAACACTCACGCCTATTAAATCATAAACACACATCTTATTTCTATTAGCACACCCAAAAGACTTAGCTAGATAACAAATCTATTGATGATTCACCTCAAGTGTTTTGTTATCGACGGACGCGTCACCGATCACTGAAAGAATATGGTCATTAAATCCTAAAATAAATTCAGTAAAATATGAGCGTTCGTACTAAGTTTTTAAAGACTTAAACTTGTATGGCCACATTCCACAATAAAAAACCCAACGTGAATAGCATTCTTGTTTTAAGCAAGGGCATACACATTTTCCACGAAATAGCTAGCGTGTTACTTTTAGTGGCTTCCAGTGGTAGAGTAGCGATGGTTTCCTAAAAGTTAAAAGGAACTGTGATTTTAATATAAAAGAAGAAAAATGTACAGTTGCGCACTCATGAAACTTGTGATCAAATAACGTTGTACCAAATCGATTAATTGTTTTTTTTTGTGAATGTGAAAGCGATTAATTGTTGCATCAGCCGACGCGAGAAACAGATAAAAAAAACACTCATATATGATATATGTTGCCTAATCCAACTTCCCTTTTAAATTGTATAGTATATATATCACATACTATTGTTGTTACAGCAAAGTACGTTTTTTTTCGGGTACCCATGTCATGGTGAATTCCATGTGTAACTGTCATAGCGCTCAATGATAGCTACATGACTACAGCATTTCAAGGCATCGTGCATGTTCCCGGAGACTATCAAGCAACAACTAGTCACACCACATGGACGATTGCTTGAGGATCTTTGCTTCCGTGACCCCAGTCATCTGAAAGTTACGTCATGCAAATTGCTTTATTTTTATATGTAATTTAGACAAAAGCCAAATCTTTGACCACAACTATCAATTTTACTATATGGATTTTTTTAACCAAAATTGATCATCAGTTCATCACCATAACTTTTTGTACAGGGACAAAAGGAGAGAAACTATCGTTCTCGTAATGCATTCATGTCTCAACGTCCCATCGTGCACCTCCATATTTCAACCGCATGGTTGTGCCTTGTGCCCTTCTTACATTACCGGTCACAAAATGCTTCCTCTTACCGTAGACAAAAGCCAAATCTTTGACTATAACTATCATTTATACGATCTTTGGTTTTTTTTTTGAATCCACCATTATTAGTTTCAAAAATACTCCTCCATTAAAATTTGATATATCATCGCCACACAGTTTGTGTAGTGACGATGCAAAAAGCAAAATATCATTCTCGTAAGCCGTTCATGTCTCAGGATCCCAACGTACACCATCCGACTTATTTGCGTCGGATAAACCAGACTATAAAAAAGAGACGTTGCAACACATCAAATCTGCGTGTTACCACATGAATTGACGAGACATCTTTGTTAAGACAATCCACCACATTTGAATTGATACATGCTAATCAACTCTATTCCATCTTTTGGTCACATGCTAGTAATTGTTAGGTGGAGGAGCTATGATTTCAAATGGAAAAAGTCTAAATCACCCCCTGAACTATGATGGGTGGAGCACTTTACCCCCTCAACTATAAAATCGGGTATTCTACCCCCTGAACTTTGCAAATCGTTTAAATTACCCCCTAGAGCGGTTTTGAACGGTGGTTTTGCTATAGTAGCGTGGTTTTATCTTTTTCTTTATTTATTTATTTTGGCTGAATCTTTGAAAAATCATAATAAATCATAGAAAAATCATAAAATAGAAAATCTAATTTTGTTGGACTCCACATGACTAGATCTACCCAGCGAGCATATAATATGTTATGTTTTAGTACAAATATTTTGTTGTAACTTTAGATATATGATTTTCTATAATTAAATAGAATAATTTATAGCCGCAGTTTCTATCGTCCAATTATGGTGAACTTTTTATGGTAGGCTAATTATTGTATGCTTGATCTCTAGTAAAAATTCATACTCATTGAATAATGTATAACTTATTTATAAATTTATGTAGGTTTATGCTTATTAAATATAAATAAATTTATAACTAAGTTATACATTATTCAATGAGTATGAAATTTTTACTAGAGATCAAGCATACAATAATTAGCCTACCACAAAAATTTCACCATAATTGGACCGTAGAAACTGCGGCTATGAATTATTCTATTTAATTATAGAAAATCATAGATCTAATATTACAAAAAAAAAAATTTGTACTAAAACATAACATATTATATGCTCGCTATGTAGATCTACTCATGTGGAGTCCAACAAAATTAGATTTTCTATTTTATGATTTTTCTATGATTTACTATGATTTTTCAAAGATTCAAATTAAATAAATAAAAAAAAAAAAAAGACAAAACCACGCTATCAGAAGAAAAACCACCGCTCAAAACCACTCTAGGGGGTAATTTAACCGGTTTGAAAAGTTCAGGGGGGGTAGAATACCCGGTTTTATAGTTGAGGGGGTAAAGTGTTCCACCTATCATAGTTCGGGGGTGATGTAGACTTTTTCCGATTTCAAATTAAGCTGAACTAAATTTTAAAAATAACTAGAGCAATCCCCATTCCATTTTTTTTTTTTAAAAAATATACATACATGTAGGTGCTTTATACTTATACTCTATATGTCCCACAAATAATGCAATTCACGATATTATGTTTTAGTATATTAAATTTTATCGATTATAGATAAAAAAGGTATCAACATTTATAATATCAAATAAATATTATTAAACTAATAACTATATTTTGATATAATAAATTAATTTAGAGCTATATATGAAAACTATTCATTAAAACTCATGAAACACGAACCATAGTTGCATTTTTTTTTGTACAGGACAAGTATTTCGTAAGAATATGAAATGTCTCTATAGTCGTTGATATCGTTGGAAAAATGTTGCTTATCCGAATAAGTTCTGAATGGAAGATTCGATGATGATAAACAGTATGCCTACTCCTCCAAGGAGACGATAGGCTTGCCATGGCGGCCTTGTATATACCACCAAAAACACTCCAAAGTTAAGCATATCCACAGGCAAATCAACCAATCAATCAATGTCTCAATCAGGCTGAAGAGGGGCGAGGAGGATTAAGACGATGACTAGCCCAAAATGAGCCAAGCAGATCCCTCGAGGTCCCGCCGGCGGCTGCCGCGCGTCCGCGGCGGCTTCCCCAAATCGCCGGGCAGCTCGCCACCGGTGGCCCGTCGCCTTGCCCGTCCTCTCCCGTTTCCTTTTGGTACCAACCCCAGCCCGTGGGGCCAGCAGGCACTCAACCGCGATGACCGTGCCACGTCGGCGCCGCGTCCTCCCCACCAACCCCACGTGCAGCACAGCTGCACCGCTAGCTGCTTTGGTAGGACCCACCACCAAAACCCGCCAGGACGCAGCTGCCCGGCACCCACCTTCGCCGACGGGAGGGCCCCCCCCACCGTGGTCCGCTATAAGACGCCGTGGTGCCGCACGGCTCCGGCGCCGGCGACGCCTCCGCTGGGTTTGCTATAAATACGGCCTCCCAGCAAAGCTGATCTTTTTTTCCCTCTTTCCGCCTCCGAGTCCGTCCCCACGCTGCCTGCCGTCGTCGCATCGAGATTCGCGCGGCCGTGTCTTGCTCGCGCCTGCTGCTGCTGCTGCTCTGGTTGGTCCCCTCCTCCCCTCCTCGGTAGCGTCAGCGCCCAGATCTCAAGCTCGCCGGCGCCCGGGCTAGATCTGGGCGGAGCTCGGAGGCGGAGGAGCTGGGCGCAAGCTTGTTCGGTGAGGGCCCAAGGCGGCGGAGGAGGAGGAGGAGGAGGCGAGGGAAGGCGTACGCGCGGTCGGACGCCATGGAGCTGGGTGTCGGCGGCGGGATGCGGCGGTCGGCGTCGCACACCTCGCTGTCGGAGTCGGACGACTTCGAGCTCACGCGCCTGCTCAGCAAGCCGCGGATCAACGTCGAGCGCCAGCGCTCCTTCGACGACCGCTCGCTCAGCGACGTCTCGCACTCGGGCGGCTACGGCAGGGGAGGCTTCGACGGCATGTACTCGCCGGGGGCGGCCTGCGCTCCCTCGTCGGCACGCCGGCGTCCTCCGCGCTGCACTCCTTCGAGCCCCACCCCATCGTCGGCGACGCATGGGAGGCGCTCCGCCGCTCCCTCGTCTTCTTCCGCGGACAGCCCCTCGGCACCGTCGCCGCCGTCGACCACGCGTCAGAGGAAGTCCTCAACTACGACCAAGTGGGCGTCACTTCCCTTTACTGAAAAAAATTGATTCTTGTTTTGTTTTGTTGACACAAGAAGCTGAAAATTATCTTGAGCTTGTCATTTCAGACGCTTATATATCTTACTTGCTGGTGGGCAGGTGTTTGTGAGGGATTTCGTGCCCAGCGCGCTGGCGTTCCTGATGAATGGCGAGCCGGATATCGTCAAGAACTTCCTTCTCAAGACCCTGCTGCTGCAGGGCTGGGAGAAGAAAGTCGACCGGTTCAAGCTTGGGGAGGGAGCCATGCCGGCTAGCTTCAAGGTGATGCATGACGCCAAGAAGGGGGTCGAGACGCTACATGCTGATTTTGGGGAGAGCGCCATTGGGAGGGTTGCCCCTGTGGATTCTGGCTTCTGGTGGATCATACTCCTCCGGGCCTACACAAAGAGCACTGGTGATTTGACGCTGGCAGAGACCCCGGAGTGCCAGAAAGGGATGAGGCTCATACTCAGCCTTTGCTTATCTGAGGGCTTTGATACCTTCCCGACATTGTTATGTGCTGATGGTTGCTGTATGATAGATCGCAGAATGGTAAGCTCTGACCATTCAGTATGCTCATGCCTATGTTTAGCATTACTATTTCAAAGTTTATTTCAGAATAAGTATCTGGAGCATCACTGATAAAATTTGTGGACTTAGGATCTCCCATTTATCTCCAAAGTAATGATAGTTTACATTCAGTGCTCTAGCGATAATTCTGAAACATAAGGTTTGATATGCATGCTTCCTATGTCCTGTGCTCCTAACATAATAAATAACCATTTGTTCCCAAACTTGCAGTAGAGCTGTGTATCATAATATTAAGGAGAAGAATATAAATAATCATTGGATATGGCTAAAATCTGACATTGTGGATATGCTATTTTATGGCTAGTAATTTCAGTTGTCCAATAAAGTAATGACATGTTGTGGATTAGCCTTCATCAATCTTTAGTGATTTAAACTTGGTGTTGCTGCTATTTTCGTTTAACTGTTTCATACTAGAGTTCCCAAAAGATAACTAAAGTCAGTAAATTTTCCATTGAAAATATCACCAAATGTCTCTACTAGTCTCTGTGAACTTGCATACACCAGATGCATAAATCCAGATTAATATAACAGACTTTTAGCTGTTGGTAGAACCTGTCGCGTCTTCAACCTTGCATTGCCGAGATACGTGAAGACCTTCTCCTATATTTGTTGATGGTTATACAATTATGCACTTTTTGTGGCCAATCACCTAATCCAACCCCATAAGCGCTACTGTATTTGAAACCTGCTACTTGTCTCATTCTGTCATATGTTAACTCATTTTTCTTTTTTTCCCTTGCTAGTTATGAATTGAAATACGGAAAATAGAGTAATTTCCATTCCACAGCAAATCTGTGTTGAGCAATATCTGTTATCTTATCCATCCTCGTTTGTTGTTGGCTTTGAACATATGCATGCCAATCTCTAGTTACTTGTGAATGTAATTGTTAAATTTCTTAGTTTGAAATGCTATTTGATTTCTAACTGAGCTTATGTTTATTCTTATTGTTATTCTTACTTGTAGGGTGTATATGGCTACCCTATTGAGATTCAAGCCCTTTTCTTTATGGCACTAAGGTGTGCTCTTCAAATGCTTAAGCATGATAATGAAGGGAAGGAATTTGTAGAGAAGATTGCTACTCGCCTTCACGCTTTAAGTTATCACATGCGAAGTTATTTTTGGCTGGATTTCCAACAGCTAAATGACATTTATCGTTACAAGACAGAAGAATATTCCCACACAGCTGTCAACAAATTCAATGTTATTCCTGATTCAATTCCGGACTGGCTATTTGACTTTATGCCTTGTCAGGGTGGTTTTTTCATTGGTAATGTTAGTCCTGCTAGGATGGACTTCCGATGGTTTGCACTTGGAAACATGATTGCTATACTTTCTTCTCTTGCAACACCTGAGCAATCTGTTGCTATAATGGATCTTATTGAGGAGCGTTGGGAAGAGCTTATCGGTGAAATGCCTCTGAAGATATGTTATCCTGCTATTGAGAACCATGAATGGCGAATTGTCACAGGCTGTGATCCAAAAAATACCAGATGGAGTTATCACAATGGAGGATCGTGGCCAGGTTAGTGAGCTTCACTTGGACTGTTCTGTTTTCTTTCTGCGGACACTGAACTACAATGGTCAATAAACAATGGGGATGATAATTTAAGAATATACTGGATGTTCCATAATCCATACGTTCATATTTCCAGACATCTTTTGCATCCTGATCTTAAATGATTCCTTTGTAGTGCAGACAAGAGCATATTGTTTGTTTTATTGAATGTCTGATGCCTTCCCTTTCCTGAAATTTCATATTGCATATGGAATTATCTTAATCTGTACCACAGAAGGCAGAATATTTTTGGTTCTTATCTGTTCAACGATGTTCCTAATTTCTTATCTATCTAGTAGAAATTCGTAGCAGGACAAGTTGTATCTATTCATTGTTCTTAGTCCAAGGAACCTGAACAATAAGAGCAATTTTCACACATCATTTTCATAGTTCTGTTCATTTTCTGCAGTGCTTCTGTGGCTGCTGACTGCAGCCTGCATCAAAACTGGACGGCCACAAATTGCAAGAAGAGCAATTGACCTAGCAGAGAGGAGGCTGTTGAAGGATGGCTGGCCTGAGTATTATGACGGGAAGCTTGGTCGGTATGTTGGCAAGCAGGCGAGGAAATTTCAGACTTGGTCCATTGCCGGGTATTTGGTCGCCAAGATGATGCTCGAAGATCCTTCACATCTTGGCATGATCTCCCTGGAAGAAGATAAGGCAATGTTGAAGCCTGTTTTGAAGCGGTCTGCATCATGGACAAACTGAGATGGCGACGAAAATTTTTAGGGAAGCAAAGTCAGCTGAAAACACGAATTCTTGGGGGGTATCTCCTTGTCTGCTGACCCCTTTCCTTTGACTTCCAAACCGGGATGGTTTGTGTCTTCTGGATTTTTCTTGGCTGTACAATATCTCAGCTCGTTTCCTGAGTTGAAAAAAAGAAGCAACTGCAGAAATGGGCGTTTTGTTTTTTTCTTTCCCAATCTCTCTGTAAGAAGATACTCTGATTCTTGCTTTGGGTCATCCTATAAGTTATGGATCCTTTTGGTTAGACTCAACTTTGTTGTACGAGTGGACTATACAGATGAGTAAGCTGATTCCAGCTTCCCTGTGAAGCATAAGTGCTATTTCTAACGAATGAATAAAGCCCCTTTCTCTGAGTTGCTGCATGCCTGCCTGTCCTGTGAGACTGCCTGTCTGCCTGTCCTGTGATGACAAGTCATAGCAAGTGTGCCTTGTGTGTCTCGTCCTCCTTTTGTCTCCTAGAGCTTCGTGGTTGTACTTGTGTTCAAGGAAAGAAGACAATTCTGAATTTCTGATCAAGCCATCCCTGTTCCCTCTATATATTTCTTATGTAGAACTGTAGCAGATTTGCTACTTGTGTGATGGCATGCTTGTTTCCTGGCCGCATTGTGCCATGCTTCGTCTGTGGCGGCGCCATACTTGTGGCGGCAAAATTAGGCGCCACAGCCGAGTGGCAATTATACACTATAAAAGCCCTAATGAATCACCAACCAAACAACAGCAAGAATAAAAAGTGTGTCAGCCTTTGGGATTGGCGGTGGTGCGTGGTAGCTGGGAATTAAACAGGTTCAAAGTCCTAAGGTCCCTTTGGGACACATGATATTTTTCCTGATTCTGTGTTTTTTTTTACTAAATTGAACTGATTCCGTAAAATTTCTATGCAAATCCTGTGAAATTCCTGTATTTCAAATAGACCATAAACCTGAACACATTTTAGATTAGATAGCCATATATAATTTTGTATAGTTCGAGCTTGATTTTTTTTATGAGCCTCTATAGAGACGTTTGAGTCCGTTTGACAACAAAAAATGATTAGGCTAGGCTGGTTTTTCCAGTCTGGCTTAGACCGATTGTTTTGCAGGACTTATAAACAGGCTGATAAGCTGAAACGACTAATTTTTTATGAAAGAAAAATATCGTCGCAAAAGCTGATAAGATGGAGTGAACATGACCGGGGCGATGACGAAGGCCGTATATGCATGAGCCTATTTTGACTGTTCAAGTTCAATACTCTTTGCATTCCAAAATAAGTGTCGTTCACGCTTCTTGAGGAGGCAAACGTGTCTAACTTTGACCAAATATATATTATATATTATGAAATATTAATATTTCTAGTACATAATTAGTATCATTAGATAGATTGCTTTGGATCTAATGTTGTAATAAATTTATTTAGCGATTCAAATATTACAAACATTTTCTACAAATCTAGTCAAACTAAAAAATAATTGATCGGCGCTGATATCATAGAGACATTTATTTTGGGGCGAAGGGAGTACAACTTTACTTCGATGGGAATTCACCCAATCTCATGCCAAATTTGCAAATCTTATTCAGAAAAGCTTCTCTCTTGGTATAAAATGGTAAAATCACCTAATTTGATTGTATGTCAAAGGATCATGTCACATTCAGGTCATGACATGAGTAGTGCAACGTTAATATAGCTCCAAACTCAGAGTTTAAGAAAGGGGAGAGGCAAGCTACACACGCCACGGCACAGGGAGGTCATGAAACGAGTGATGCAGTACCAATGTAACTCAAAGCGAGAAGAATGAGGATACTCAAAAAAAAAGAGAAGAATGAGAATGAGAGGGACCAACGGAGAGAAAGCGAGAGATTAAAAAATATAAAATTTTACATTTTTAATATTAGATATAGATATCTTTATAGAATTAATCAAGCTCAATTCTATTTGACTTATCTTGAATGACATCTTTTACAAGAAGAAGAGCCTATTTATCAGGATTTATAAGCCGATTGATAAGCCGAAACGACTGATTTGATATGAAAGAAAAATGCTATTGCAGTGGTTGATAAGTCCGTTTATTTTTAGGAAAGGTTGATAAGCCGATATAAGGTGTAAAAAAAGGGGGCCGAAGAGTGCCAATCGATTACTACTAGAAATGCGCGCGGCGTTGCCGCGATATAGCTTCATCTGGCCAGCCTGTGATGCTTGTGGAGTACAACTATTTTGAATAATATATTTGGAATATAATAAAAATATTTATGTTTTGAAATATTTTTTGTCCAAATATGTGGTGCGATGAGTTTGATGGTGGCTTATTATGTAAATATATACGTAACTTCGTTTCTTTTTTTTTTTTTTGCATTGTTACCGTTTTATGAGGAATAACTAATTTTATATTAGAAATTGTTAATATTTATGATATGTAATTATTATCATTAGATAGATCTATGAATCTATTTTCATAATTACTTTTTTTGGAGGTGCAAATATTCCAATTACATATATAGGTAACATGGTGCGCACGCCTACGCGAATATACAGGATGCATGTATGCTCGAGTAATGTTCAATTGAAAGGAATAGAAAAATATTCATAGCTAGGATTTAAATGGGCACAAAATTTAGGGAAAAAGGGAACAAAAATTAGGAAAATAATTTGAATATATACGGTTTTATTTTAGAAGATTTTTTGTGGAAGAATTACGGGATTCAGAGTTGAAGTGGAAGAGATATAAACTGTTAAATTTTATCGGCAAAACGCGAATGGAAAGGAACTTGAATATTACTTTTTGTAATCTTAGTTAATGGAAAATGGGTGGAAAATATTTGAGTATGTTCTAGGGTGACTCTAGTTAATTTAGAAATTTTATGGGAATTTTTCTGAGTAAAAAAGCTTACTTTCAATCTGCCGTGAACCAATTTTAGATATCTCTAGTTGAAGATATAAACTTTGCGAGACTGAGCAAGTTAAGTAATTAAAAATAGTGCCAAATTTTTTTATGAAGGCAGATATGAACATGTTGAACTTACACAAAAAGTTTCATCATCAAAAGATTAATATTTTTGGCAACGAAAATCGTGCAACAAGCATTTTATCATTTATTGAGTCAATTTTTAAGCATATGGAAAATATTGTTTTTGGCCAATACATATGTTTCTGGTTTAGATAACTTCATAATGAAGCTAACAAAACAAGTTTCACATTTTTAGCATTTTTTTTTTGAATTTCTATGCATTTTCAAAGTTTCAACCTGATTATTGATTAAAAAAAAAGAGGAAACCATATAGGACAGACTCTTTACGTTAAGGCCCCTTAGAATTTTTGAAATTATTTTGTACTATTTATTTGAGTCACAAGATTTACATTGGGAACCCTAGAAAAGCTTCTAATCTATTTTTGGCCTTGCTTCTTCTTCCTCAACGGACGCAGCGCAGAGGAGGCGTTCGGCTGTGCCGTTTTGGCCGGTTGGCCTGGAGGCGAGGCTAGCAGGCGGGGGCGGCGTATCCGCTCGGCCGAGTCGCCTGCCGGCGAAGCGCCAAGACGCGCGAGGAAGGCCGGTGCCCACAATCGACTTGTCCGCCGGGGTGGCGCTCTGCGTCCGTTTTAGGGCGTGCTGCAGCTGCCGCCGCCGCCTTGCTCCACACCGAGCTGGCCGGGGGGGGGCGGATCAAGGGGCGCCGCGGCGGCACGACGGCGGCGCTGGGCGGCGGGAGCGGGACCGAGGCCGTGTCGCCCCCCGGCCGCCGGCCGAATCTACACCGGAGGGAGAGCTCGAGCCCTAACCCGGGAAGCTCGCGGGAGTTGGAGAGGAGGAGGAGGAGGAGCTGTGCTCGCCGGAGTTACCGGGGCCCGGGACACGTGGCGCGCCCGGTCGCCGGGGAGGCCGGAGTGATGGTGCCAATTTCGTATGGTACTTCCTAAAGATTGGTTTTCGCCGGGAAATTATCAAAATCAATCAAAATTCGATTGCAGGCCGAAAGTCCAACAAATAATAAGCAGACAAACGCAGCAGCCCAGTACAGTTCATTTCCAGCCCACTCCACCTGTCGAGGACTCGAGGGTCGACCAGACTTTTTCGTCTTCCAGATCTCGGCCATCTCGATCCCCCGCGCCGCCATGGCTGCTGCCTCCTACCCAATCTCCCCGCCCTCGCCGCCGGCGACCGACGCCGCCGCTCCAGGCCTCCCCGATCTCTCGATCCCCTACGACCTGGCCACGCGCGGGCAGTGGCAGGCGCTCTTGTCCCACCTCTCCCACCCGGCCCACACGCCCCATCCGCACCACCGCCTCCTCCTCTCCGCTCTCTCGGCCCTCTCCCCGGCCAAGCTCCGACGCTTCCCGGACGCCGCCGCGCTGCTGGCCTCCCTCCACCCGGACCCGGCCTGCCCGGCGCCGCCCTTCCTCATCCGGCTCCTCCACGCCCTCCTCCCGCTCTTCCTCCCCGACCGCCCCCTCGCGCTGGACCGCCTCTACACGCTCCTCTCCTCCGTCCGCGCCCGCCCCGACGCGGGGCACCCCGAGTGGCGGCGCCGCGACGCGCTCGTGGCGTCCGTGCTCGCCGCAGACCACCTCGCCCACCGCGAGTTCGACGTCGCGCTGGCGCTCCTCGCCGACATCGCCGCCCGCGAGCCGGGCGACCCGGTGCTCCTGTCGCGCGTCGCCTACGCGCACCTCCAGATCGGCAACCTCGGCGCGGCGTCGGCCGCCTTCCGCCACGTGGAGTCCGTGGCCGCCGCCGCCGCCGCGTCCGAGGAGAGCCCCGCGCGGCACGCCAGCCTCCTGGCCCGCAACCGCGCGCTGGAGTGCATCGTGGGCAAGGACTACGCGGCGGCGGTGCGGGAGTACGAGCGGTGCATCGAGGCGGACCCCACGGACGCGGTGGCGCTCAACAACAAGGCGCTGTGCCTCATGTACTCGCGGGACCTCGGCGACGGCATCAAGGTGCTGGAGGGCGCGCTGGAGAGGGTCCCCACGGCGGCGCTCAACGAGACGGTGGTGGTCAACCTGTGCAGCATGTACGAGCTCGCCTTCGTCAACCACGGCGAGGTCAAGAGGAGCCTTGCCGAGTGGATCGCCAGGGTTGCGCCCGACGACTTCGACACCTCCTGCACGCGCATGTAGGATAGGAGGTACTAGTACTGCTTGCCTTCTGCAATTCAGCATTGGGGACAGTCATTGGACACCATGATGTAATTCAACCGATTCCTTTTTGTATGATGATATGAATGGAATTTGTGACATGATTGGTATACATGGCCGAAAGCAAAACAGTGAATTGTAGACAAACATGCTACTATTCTGGTAATACCTGCGAAGAATCCCAGTTCTTTGCTAGTTGTCCTCAACCTCAATGTGTCACAATTCACAAGGATTTTATACTCATACGATACCCACCTTAGGCCTTGTTTGGCTACACCTAAACACACTTCAATCCATACGGTTTTAAGGAGATTGAAGTGTATTTACGATTTTGAGGAAATTGAAGTGTATTTTAGTTTAAAATACACCCCAATCCCCTCAAAACCATATGGATTGGAGTGTATTTAGGTGCAGCCAAACAAAGCCTTAGAAGATCACGCCTCATGTTAGCAATCCAGGCAATCAAGCTAGGCCCAACCAATTTCATGAATTTGGTGGCGAAATAGAGAGGTGCCACCATTTCGATTTCTTGTTGTATTGGCATTAAACATCACGGAAAATTAGCGAGCCATGATCTCTTGTTGTCGTTGGGCAGGCAGCCAGCCCCGGGCCTGTGCGACGACTGGCATTCTGCCACCGGCGAGCCACGAGCTAGAGTTGCCAGGACCCAGGGCCAGGAGAAGATACGAGATGAATTGCGCTCGCGTGACTCGTGAGTCGATCAACCGTGTGTTTCCTGCAAGCTAAGCCTGAGCCTGAGCGAGCGGAGGACCAAACCTGGCGCTGCTGAACATGCTCGCACGGCAGGATGAGCCGAGCGTGACTCCAAACCACTGGTGGTTGGAGCCGAGCGGGAGGCCGGTGCAGGCTGCACTGCAGCATCCTGGGCGCCGAGATGGGGCGGGTAGTGTGGCCCGCGAGGACAAATCGCAGAGGTTGGCTGTAGTGGGCCGGCCGATCTTGCTGCTAATCGGGCGGTCCAATTAGGCGAGGGAGCTCGCCGTTGCAGGGAGCAGACTTTTTTTTTTTTTTTTTGAAATGTTGCAGAGTGCAGACTCTAGTGCTAGTGACTAGTCAAGGAAGAGGTTGCTGAGTCCTTTATATTTACTTATAATAATAATAATACTAATAATAAAGAGAAAGGAAAAACACTGCAGTCAGATCAATTCAACCTGAACGCATAAGACCAGTCTTGGGATCAGTAACTCCGTCGAAAACTCGAAATGGGTATCGGAGGAAAAAAAAAAAAAAAAGTTCCTCTATCTCTACAATTAGGGATGAATACACAACATCGCTCTCTGCGATAGCCCGACCTATTTATTCTCGCCTGTACTGAGCTAACTCAACTAATTTTTTTTTCCTGTCAAATTCCTGAACTTCGTCGGCATTCGGCAGCAGCCTAGAAGAATTTGTCGCCGTAGTCTTGAGTCGGCTGCCCCCACACGTCCATGAAACCTGAAACCATATGGACAAAGAACTCGCTTTAGCTTTCGGAACTGATTCACTCAGGTATCATCCAGCAAATTCTGTTCAAGCATATAGTAACATGCAAAACAATAGTGCGAAATAGGGGAAAAGAAAAAAGGAAATAAGCGCATATGTTACTACTACTAATCTGAAAGAGGAACAAAAAAATGAGCTGCAGTCAGAGTTTATGATACCCAAAAAAAATCAAGCATCCAAGCTTCGGTAAATTGCCAGTCCATTCAACAAGCCGGTCCAAATCAGTCTGCTATATGACTAGTTATGAAGTAATACTGAAGCTATATTTGCAAGGGTGTTGAATATGAGGCCAGTTTCACTAACATCTCAATTTTGTCTCAACAGCTTCATGTTTTCATATAATCTAATAAGAATGCAAGATCCTTTCACTATTCCATAGTACATTAAAAAAATATTTGACTAGGAGTATGAGCAAAAGCCAGCATGGAAAATGAAAATAGGAACACGCAGGGCCAGCAATTGCAGTATTCTAATTTGGAAGTTGCACAGGAAAGGTGTAGCATAGTACAACCGATCTCTATGTATAAACATGTTAGTGCAGCCACTTGCTAACTGACTGCTGCATTGGTAGATGGTTTGTGCAGGTTGGCCAGTAGTAACACACACAGATTTTAGGTTACACGTTAAAATTCCAGGTAGTCATAAGTTTGAATACAGGTCTGTATGCCTCAAACAAATGGGAGCCCAAAATAACAAATAGCGGGTTACACAAGAAAGTAGTGTGGCTTTTTGCACTGTAGAAGGTATGTGAAGGGCTGTACCAGCTAGGCAAGGCAATGAGGATCTCATCTCATCATAGTTGAGGGTGTTTGCTCAAGTACTGGAAAGTTGCTTAGATGAAATTAGTGACCCAAGAATCATCCCTTTGGCCAAAATTTCTAGGTTCACGGGACATAAGTAGCAATCCTAACCTAAATGTGTTCTTCAAAGTTCCACAATCTATAAATACCAGGATGGGCCAAAAAGTGATTTTAAGTTGCTGGCTAATGAGTAATGACTGCATCATGTATTTGGAATTTTCATGAAACCTAAGATTTTTTCAGGGACAATTTTTTTCATCAATCTATAAGCTCACTGACTGGAGGTACACTACTATCATTAGTTGGCAATATCATTTCCAATTAAGTCAACAGAAATATGGCAAACGACATGTAAGTGAAGTTATAAATTACATATTGTTCCATTCCTAATAAAACAAAAGAGGTTGCATCCGGTAGTGCCTAAGTATGGTCAATACTCAATACAGGTCATTCCAGCTATTCTTGCACAAGGCAAACCAAAAGAGGAAGGGTCATCTAAAACACATTTTGGTCAACACAGATCAAGAAACCACATTTGCCCCACTAAAAGGAAAGGCCATCTAAAAACCCAACTGCACATGTAATCTTTGAAACATAATCCTGATATGTGCTACCAACAGTGACAAGTGATTTTGGAATAAAAACAAATTCAGAACCATTGAGCTATCTATGGCTATGTTCATAGGATATCGAGAGACTGCAAATTTTGTAAGTATGCATCTGAAACTGGGAGTACGCAAAAAACAGATAAGTGGTCATGGAGACCAAAGCAGGAACGTATTAGACATAGCATATTAATGGGACAGAAGAAAATCATCAACTTACCAATGTCAGTGAGAGATCCATATATTGGATCATCCATGACAGTAATACCCTGAAAGAAAAGAAAATCATATACTTCAATATGTTATTCATGCAAGAAATACAGTAATTATTTGCTGGAACTTCACTAATTGCCTGCAAGTAGAAAAAGAAAACTAAAAGTACCAGGCAGCCTCCTGTCCTCACCTCTGTGTCGTTGGCACCTATTCCAGCATGAAGATCTGATTGCATTGATGGGTAGCATGGTATATCAGAACCGAGAAAGTCGGAAAATGAAAGGCTGTAGCCATCTTGAATACCAGGAAGAACATCCGTATGTATTCCATTGCCAGGGTCCATGATGCTATCCATGCTAGAGCATACCATCTCATTCCTGGTGAATCAAATTGTATAACTTTTAGCATAAATACTATGACATTGGAAACAAATAATATATTGGTATGCTAACAAAACAAACACCATCATGAACCATCTATCTGACTGCTCTCTTGACATACAGGACTACGGAGACCATGTTCAGGACTACCAATAATTCCTATATGATGCAAACATTTTCGCTACAAAAAACTAAAATTTATTGGATCAGCACAGACTATGAAATAATTGGAGTTGAAGAAACTCACTTTGACTTTGACAACTCAAATCCACCAACTTCAACTGGTGTGCCACATTCTATATCAATTACTTGAACATCCTTATTGTCTAATGGAAGCTGGCATAAATGATCTGTAGGACTGGCATTGGCACCTGTAAAAGTTTCAGGATCTTCTTGCTGTTTATTATTTGACTCTGAGGAAGATCCAGCTGCAGATGGCTGGACCAACACTGGATTATTGTGTATTGACTTTGACAAATCAAATCCACCAACTTCAACTGGTGTGCCATATTCTATATCTGTTACCTGAACATCCTTATTGTCTAATGGAAGCTGGCATAAATCATCTGTATGACTGGCATCGGCACCTGTAAAAGTTTTAGGATCTTGTTTCTGTTTATCATTTGACTCTGCGGAAGATCCAGCTGCAGACGACTGGACCAACACTGGATTATTTTGTATAGCAGTAACCTCTGAACCGCCAACTAGGTCAATATCCGATAGATTTAGTGAGCTAGATCGATCCAGCTTTCCTTCTTCCATTGCTATGACAGCTTCAGCACTAACACCATGACCAATGATCTTCCTTTGATCAGGCAACTCAATCAGTTCCACATCTTGTGGCAGCATATCGATATCACAGATCTGTGTTTCTTCCTTAAATTGTAACTTCACATTGTTCTCATAAGAAGATATTGTCCGAGTCAAGTCAGTTTCCTCAATCAAGCTGTCCTTGTGAGAAGCTGTTGATGGAGGCGATTCTGTTTCTTCAATCAAGCTATCCCTGTGATTAGCTGTCATAGGAGATAAATCAGCTTCTTGCATCAAGCCATCCTCTTGCGCCAAGTTATCCTTATGAGAAGCTGCAAATGGAGATAAGGTGGTTTCCTGCATCAAGCTCTTCTCAAGGGCATCTGATAACGGAGATAAGTTAGTTTCTTCATTATATTGCTGGACCACCATATGTGGTTGGGCATCAACCTTCTCTTCTGCCATGCTTTCAGTCACAACTGGTATTGCATTTTCTTGAAGAAGCATCGACTCATTTGGCTGAGCACAGATTTCACCAGAGCTAGTGTTTTCTTGGCAAATTTTATCTTCCCTGTTTTCTGGCGCAATGTTAGTCAAAGATCTCTCAGCAGATTCACCTATTACCATCTGTGAAGATTGACCAGAAGAAACTAGATCAACCGTTTCAACTACTGCAGTTTCTCCTGGGTTTGATGCTGCATTTCTGTGCGCACGCACTGACCTGGGCCTTGTTGGGGTTCTTGTGAAGTTACAATAGTCAATCAAACTCTTCTTACCAATGTGCATCTCAACTTCCATATTTGTCACCTCACCATCAGAAGTATTGTGATCCAAATTAGCCTCATCCATAACTTTTTTGTCATCTTCAGCTTCCTCATTTTGAATCTTACCATCTGGTAACTGGTTGGGATCTGACTCTGTAACAACACAACAAGAAGCATGATTTACGTCGGTTACCCCTTGCTTGGTCATCTTAGTTTCTGAATTCTGCGTCTCACTGTCATCCTCCACCTCACCTTCCTCAGTCTCCTCCACCACCTTTGGCGCATCATTAGCATCCTTACTAGCATCTTTGACAGAGCTCATAATCTTCGGCGCTGTATCCTCCATGCATAACCCTGCTACAGCCTTCGCTGTCAATGGTGTCCCCTCCCTCACTGCCCCTGTAACACTAGTTCTCACCTCATCACTCCCCCGATTGCCGCGTCGCTCCCTCCGAAACCCAGGTGCCCCATCTTCATCCCCATCCTCCTCGTAGCGACGGCCATTTGGAAATGGCCTTCCCCTCTCCTTCTCCCTCTCCCTCCCTGAATCCAAATATCCCCTCCTGTATTCCCCATACTTCCTCTTCCCTCTTCCATTGTAGCTGCCATGGCTGCAATCATCTCTGCTACTGGTGCTGCTACTAGTGCCATTGGTTCGCCTAGGCCGGCTGCTAGGGTTATTGTTATAGTCATCTTCGTACCTCCTCCGGCCATAAAACCCGGGGGGTTCCTGCTGTTGCAGCTGCGGTGGCAGCTGCGGGGGCGGAGGAAGAGGATGGGCGGGCCACGGGCCAGCGCCGCGCTGCAGGGCGCCCGGCGGGAGCACGCCCTGGGCAACCAGATACTCGGCGGCGAGGCGACCGGCCTCCATGAGCACATCGTACTTGCGCTCTAGCGGCGGCGGCGGCGGCGGTGCCGGAGGAAACGGCGGCGGAGGAGGAGGCGGAGCGTAGTATGGCTGCTTGTGGCCGCGGGGATATCCGCCGCGGCCGAACGGCGGCGGAGGCAAGCGGCTGCGGTGGTTGTACTGCATCGCAAAGGTCACACCTTTCTCCACGGAATCCACGAGAAATTCGTCAGGAATTCTGAGGCAAAGACCAAAAGGAAAAGGTGTTACGATTTCTGCAACTTATCTCGCGGCGGGGAATCAGAAACCCTAAAAGGAGGGCAAGAACTCACGAGTCACGATTCAGCGGCCAATCTTGCCATCGTATTGGATAAATCCACCAAATGGAGGCCGGAATTACCACTGGCTAATTCAGTTCTTGTTTCTTTCTACCTGCGATTCCACCCTCTGTTCTTGGTCCGATCGATGCGGAAGAAGGGAAAGGATTACTGAGAAAATGGAAGAATTTTAGTAGAATTACAAGAACGCGATGGTGAACCTATTTCTGCTGGGAATTCTAATTTCTACGGCAAGAATTTGCTGCTTGGTTTAATCCAAGGAATTAATAAAAAGGAGGGGGAAAAATTAATGGTCGCTACTTTTGGTGGGTCGGAGTATCAGTTTTGGATGCGCGCGTGAATGCGCACGTGGATCCAATGCCTCTATCTGCTGCTTGCGTGGGTACGTGGATGACTGGTGGGTCCTGGATGTCATCTGGTAAAATACGGTTAGGAAGTGGTTGTTTGGAAGCAGCAGAGAGACAGCGCATCAGACCGTGTCTGCCATGTGGGCCGTGCGCTCATACTAGTCTTTTTCTTTGATGGAATCTCTATATACGACTTCTGCACCAAAAACCGGATCCACGTTTCCGAGTTTATTAATGAACAGTATTTAAAAAAACAGCTTATAAGTACTGCCGAACAACTTCATAGCAATAGAGTATTCACTAAGAAATTAAAGCGGCTACATAGTTTATAGAGAATTTTATTAAGTTCCTCCTCATTCCCATACGCGGCCTCACTCCTTTGAGCCGCATCGCGCAGCAGGTACTGTGCCAGCAGAAGGAAGAAGAGGAGATGGGTAGATGCACGACACGACGCCGTCAACTGGAAGCGGCGGACTGCACACCTCCACCACGCATGCTCTTGCGCTTGGCTCCAACACCTTCATGGCCATTCCTCACCCTGCCATCGGAGGCCCTTTCGCTGGCTCTGCTGCTGCGAGGACCGGGGCACCTGGTACTCTCTCTCTCTGTCCCTCTCTCTCTCTGCCTGCCTCGTAGCTATTTCGTTTCTCTCTTACTATGCACACCATGTGTTTACTAAAATGCCTGGGGGAAGAGATTATGCTGTGTACAAGGTAATAGTTTTTTTGCTTACTACCTTCAACTTACTATGGCTTTGATTTTGATGACTGTTTCAAATCAATGTGCATAAAAACCATTTGAACCAAGGAGTGTGCAAGGGCAAGTAGTTCAAAGGAAAAAATAACAAGTATATTTCTTTGTCTCTGCAAGGTATAAATAGAGGTAATCTTTAAGCTGCCAGACCATGTGCGAGTGAGCCAAGTTCAATCTCTACCGGAAAGGATAGGTTCCAGGTGCTAATGTGGTTTGGCCCTTTGTCTGTCTTTTCAATGTATGCATTTTCATTCCCTTATTAAATATACTCAACGACCTCTGCATCTCTTACTGCAAACTATCATACAATTTCCAATTTGGTATTTTCCTCCGAAAAATCACTATTCTGTAATCAAGCCACTATGTGTTTTTCTTTCCCACAACTATCTATGACATTACTTTGAGATTATTACATTGCTTCCGGTTAGACTGTTGTCCAGACTCCAGAGAACATGAACTCTGAACATAGAGATCAAGATTTGCTCAAACATTAAACTTCTACCTATCAGATTCTAATACAGATAATAAACAATGGATCTAAGGACCATGCTTTCTTATTCTTATATATGCCTATGATTTGATGAAAGCAAACATAAGTTTTCCAACTGGCAAACAAAATGCATCTTCAATCAGTAATATTAGCTTCAACTTTAAGTCTTCAATCATCAAGGAATTATAGGAAAATGGATATAAAGTTACATCATGATGAACTTCCCTACATCTTGCATATGCATATCTGATAGCTTAGACATCTATTCCTTTATTTTGTGCTTACACTGATTCACATGGATTTTTCACCGCCAAGAAAGAGATCTTGCTGGACAACCCGACCATTCTCCCCTCGCTCAAACCTTGGTCAGCAAGAGCACCCTCTCTGCTGGTGAATTCCAACAGCGAGGCCATGTCAGGGTCCTTCATCACATATCACAAAGTAATAACCTGTTTTCTTTTGACCAGTAGAAATAAAGCAATATTAACAGAAGCTCGTTTAAATTTGTTATCTCTACTGCTGCCCGTTGTGTCTGTCAGAGATATTGCTATACTATTTAAGCTTATCACATTTCAGAACTACTTTTTCTCTCTTCAGGTTGATAGAGGCAAATCATGCTTTCTTTGGAATAATCCCCTTAATCAGGCTATGCACATCAAACTGATAGAGACAGCAGAACTACATGGGTAATGGGTTTGCCACAACCTGATAGTCTCCACATTTTCGATACTACAAGATACTCATAACTGAGATTTGTAGCAAAACCATCGAAATAATTCTTATTTTATATTTTTCTTCATTCAGTTCAAGTGCAGTTTCCCAAGCAATAAACCTCTTCAGCAATAGCACAATGTCAACCACGAAGAAGGATGCTAGCTACAAGTTCCATCGAATCCTATCCAATCCATTCCAGCATATGTTAGCTCAATCAAGAATCACTCATTTCCCATCTTCTGTAGCATATACCCAAGCGGATATCAATCTCAAGTTCAAAACATTGTAATCAGATTTGAAGCATGGGGCCCTCTTAATAAGAAGCTATCATGTTACACATTACATTTCATTTAATTTGGCAATTGTCTCTGGCTTGGTTAATGCTTAAACACCAGGGGTCATTGCAGAGATTCAGTAAATATATTTCAACTGAGAATTTGCTCATATTTGTGATAACAAGTTACCTCACTTAACAACGGCAATTATCAGCCATTATAATAAATTATAATTTAGGTATATATTAATTAAGCCAAATGGTTGTATATATGACATATATTTGTATACTATTGTTAGCCATGCAAGGGAGTAATCCTCTATAAAATCCATACTTCCAAAATAAGTTATCATTCTTTTACTGATAAACCAAATGAAAGAAGAAACATATCCGTTAATATTGCTTTTGTTATAATCCAATTCGATCAGATCAGCTCGCGCAACAAATTATGCCTTTAAAGTTAGCCAGAAAACATAGTCACCAACAGCTGAAGCCGTCTTCGACATAAAAAAAAAAACAATGGACGACGTGGAAAAGTATCCAATGCACTGGCCAGCTGGCCTCCACTAAGCAGGGCATGGCAATGCCGCGCCGCTCTTTCTAGTTGCTTCTAAAAACCGTCCGTTTCAGTTTATTAATCAACAGTATTTTAAAAAAAATTACAGCTTATAAGTACTGCCGAACAACTTCATAGCAATAGAGTATTCACTAAGAAATTACGTACATAGTTTATAGAGAATTTTATCCAGAATGTTAGCAATATTTTTAAATGAATTTTGAAAAGAAGCTTTCTTTTTAAACTATCTGATATGTCTTTGCACAAGGATAGATTCGACCTGGAGGAGGTTGAAGACGATATTATTATAGAAGATAAAAAAAAAACCAAGAGAGAGAAAGAGTGAGAAAAAATAAGACAAAAGAAATTAAAAAGCCCTTAATCGGTCATTCTAGACCCGATACTCCTACGTGTAGAGGTTTTTACATAAATTAAATGACTTCTAAATTAAAAACACAAATTAAATCCTCGATGCCAAGTCCACGATAAAAGGTCCTATGATATTTTACTATTGTACACTAAAAGAGTAATCTCTATAACCAATATCTACGGATGTCTTAGTCTTACAATCATTGCATACATCAAGCGTTGCCACAAGGATAGTAACTATGTCGTCTCACATTATATTTTTCTCAATAGTTGCAGCCTATCTGAAAAGTCTAGCATACATTACCTCGTTTCTAACATACAAGTGCTCCCTAGCCAGTGCTTTTTTTAGCCGCATTGAGCCATGCTACATGGGAAGCAAAAATGTTTCTCCGACTAAGAGCAAAACGTTTGCAACTAGAACAAAAAATCAATGAATTTATCTTGTTATCTTGTATAATGAAAGATCAAAAAGTTTATTTACGCATCGTAAATGTGTCCTTATCATGCATGCCTTCCTAACCAGGAAGAAGGATATATGAAGGAGAATCCTTGTTTTGGTTGTAAGGAAATCGACACCTAGCATGGGCCACTAGCGATTTTGGTAATGGAGTGGCAGCATCATTGTCATTGGAATTAATAATGCTTGCTAGTTTACATGGCTTTAGTCCGGTGGATGTCATGATGGACTCAAGCGAGTCTATGATTGAGAGCTCTATATCTAGTTTTGGTAATTGAGACAACTACCAGACTAACCTTTTAGTATTATTAGCTAGCTTAGGTCCACATTAAGGTGATTAGTAAGGCTTAGAGATAGATGAAGGTGATTAATCCACAAAAGAAGAGAGAGAAAAACAAAACCTATGGATTAAAGGAAAATGTTAAGCTACGGATTTTGTTTTGCCAACCAAGACATAATAGAGTGCACGATCAGATTTAGGATGTGGGAAGTCTCTAAAGTCTAATCGGTTACATGAAGGGCACTAGGTGTTAAATGACATTGCATATGCATTAGACCTAGTGGCGTGGTGAGTTCAAGTGAAAACCCTTTAAAAAATCATTTAGAAAATGCTAGCTCACGTGCACATGTTTTGGACACTTGAAGGTGGTGTCCTGCTGGAGGCACCAGACAAAGCAATACAAATTAAAGGAGGGTGTACATAGGCTTCCCGGTAGAGGCTAGGCTTACCCACTAGATTAGTTGATGGTGAAACCATATGGGTCACTGGACCAAGCACCAAGAGCATCTCTAGCAAATACTACCTAAAACACATCCCAACTTCTCTATTTAGGTAGCTACCAATCCGCATACTACCTAAATTTCCCACTAGATTAGTTGATGGTGAAACCATACTCCAAGCACCAAGAACACTATCTAAAGGTAGCTACCAATCCGCATACTACCTAAATTTCACTCAAATCCATATGGGACGCGATTGTCAAACTCTGTCAGCTCCTTCTTCCTTGCACACATGACCAGAGCCAATGGGGGCAAGGCGGGGGGAGGAGGGAGGATGTTGGTGGCTGGCTGCTCCTGCACCGGGAAACTACTCCCACCAGGTAAGGGCTGCCTGTTCTAGGGGAGCTGCGCCCACAAGGGGAAGGCTACTCACCCCGGGGAGGTGCCACTGCAAGGGAGGGGGCAACGCTCCCTGCTAGAGGGGGCTACCGTGGAGGTGCTCGGGACCTGTTGGAGGCGCATGGGGTGGGTGACGATAGGTGCTTGGGGTGGCCAGCCAGGGTGAAGGTGTAGTCGACCAGGGTGGAGCCGGGGCAGCCAAGCAATGGAAGCTGTGGTGGTCGGTCAAGGTCATGCGAGAGCGGAGGGAAGAAAACGTTGGATCCAGAAATTTTGCAAGTTGGAGTAGGTGTCCAACAAAAGTAGAGGGTGAATGGAGAAAAGTAAGGGGCCAACAGAAGTAGAGGATATAGTAGGGGGTCTATTGAAGCAAAATTTTTTTGACCCCACTACCCAAATTTGGAGCAGGGGATCAAGTAGAGGGTGTTGCGAGAGATGCTCTATCACTTTTTGATGCACAACTAATTCAAAGGGTGTCATCAGATTGGTAGTGCTAGGCATCTATCTAATCTGGTGGCTCAAAAAATTTCTAGAACCTCTATGGTGACAACTAGAGTAGTCCGATGGTGCACTAAGGGCTGACCACCGAACCATGCGTTATATAGAGAGCCATTAGAGAATCCAATGGCTAGTTTTGTGGGGCCCACATTTAAGTGATCATTGGATTAGTCTGGTGATGCTAAAACAGAGCATCCGAACAATGCGCCAACCAGCCTTTTGTGCATAGCGCATAGTCTGGTGGGTCTGTCCGGTCATCAGACTTGTCCGGTGCCCTTGTAAACTACCTACTAGTACCTTCCAACATCTAGTTTTTGGAGGGGGACAATGTTATAAATAGGCATTGGACAACTGTTTGAGAGCTCTTTTGACATTCTAAGTGATCAAACTCACTTGTGAGCCTCCAAGAACACCCCCCACTCATCTCTTGACTTGTGATTATTCAAAGTGAGATTAAGTGAGATCTATTGCATTTGCTTTGTTGATTTGCATCTAGTGGCACTACCTTTTTTAATTGGGTTGTGGTTTTCTTATTACTTTTGATGGTTGCCACCACCTAGACGGCTTGGAGAAGATATGGTTATTGAGGAGAGTGTTGGTGATTGTTCTCCACCTCCAACCGGTGACCAACCGTGATTTGTGAGAGATATTGATCCCACTCATAGAGCTGTAAATCAATACCCTAGTGGAATGCTTGTGGCTAGTGAGGACATGATGTGCATGATTCTTGTGGCATCCAAGAAAGAGATTTTGAATCCATAAATCAAAAGTTATTGAATCCTTGCCCTTTGCTCTGAGAGACAACTTCAGCTTATCACCTGGATGCTTATTAGCTATTCTAATAATATTTTTCTCTCATAAAAATCAGCTTTTTTTAGCTTATTAGCCGACTAAACAGAGGCAACAGTTCTAGTTCTCTTGCCGCATTGCCGCTGAACATTTGGTTGTATATATTCTTGAATCTAAAATCATTTCTTTGTGACTAGATTGCCTTGGATGTGACTGACTTTTAATCTAAATAATGCAATCGTTTACACTGGTGCCATTCTAAAAAGAGATACCCAGCATGTTCCAACAATCTTTGGCAAAAGGGCAATCAATGAATAAGTGTTGAGAAGTTTCCTCTTCTGAAGAATTGCAAAGAACACAGAGGAGAATCAACACATGTAGATTGCATGAGAGGCTATTTTGTGTATGGAACATATTTTTCTAAAGATATTTTGATGAGCCTCTTATTTGAGGTCATAGACACAAGAATTATTTGTCTCATATATAGAATCTTGCATCATGAAGTCCCCCCTAACAATAAGGGTATCGTCATACCATATATGTGATGCATTTGTGTATTTGAGACCACCTCTCCACCCTTATTTTATATATATATATATATATATATATATATATATATATATATATATATATATATATATAGTTAGTTAGTTACAAATACATATCTACATTATTAGGTGGTGTATTATTAGCTTGCGCTAATATATTGATGGAGTGTAAATTTCATTGTTGATGCTTCAAGATGGCATAGCTAGCACTATTGTGCTTTACCTATGCTAGCTCGACCACGCTTTCTACTCAGTGGAAATTGGGTCTATCTTCAACGATCATTGCCCCTCCTGAGTTGCTACTCATTCTTCTTTGTCTGCTAAATAGAATAAGGAATATTATTGTCAATTTAAAGTATCATGGCAATTTATAAATTGAATCTAGGCTTATCTATGGGAAGAGAGGAACCTAGTTGTTCTTTGGTAGCAGCTTTGTCACCATCCTTATTACCATTTGTGATGGCGTTAGCAGTTTCAGTACTTGAACCTTCAGCTAGTTTTGATGGTCCAGATGCTGAAAGAAAAACATGATCAGAGAAGGAACTAAGAATCCCTAAGATGAGTGAGCGAGTCATGATATGTTTAGGACTAAAGATTGCATTGCTATACAAAGGTGAAGAATGGAAGTTAGATAGTGCACCTTTGTTCTCTCCCGTGGCATCTTTAGTTCGTGCGTCCAACGATTTCTGTTTGTTATCCTCTTCCTTCAGATCCTTCGTCCATACCCCATGCCCATCCAATGTAAAATCCGGTATCTTCATACGCTTGACCACTTTATCCTCTGTATCCTTCGCAACCTCACTCTTATCCTTTTCAGCTTGTTTTGCATCCTTAACCATAATTTCCACATATTCAATATTTTTCAATTCTTCACGGATTTTATCCCATTCCATTTTGAAATTCTGGAGATACCTCAGACGCAATGTCTTGATGGAGGTTGACTGCTTTGTGGAAAACCCTTGCATGTCTCCACCTCTCAAGTAGAGCTTCTCGAGCTTCTCATGCCTTTCAAGTTGTAGCTCTGGCTTGGGGTAGCACCGAATGTCCAGTTTGATGAGGTCTTTTGGCAACTGAAAGCTAGTCCATCTCTCAACAAGTTCCCATCGCTTGGTTTTCACTTTTTCTGTGTCAACCTCTAGTATGCTTGGTATCTCACTCCATGTAATCGTGAGTTTCCTAAGGCTGGTGAGGTGCTTAAGCTCTGCCATCTCACCCCTGCCTACATTAGCATCTGTGGTGATGCTAATAGTGAGCTTTTGGAGCTTCTTCAATCTTCTGAGGTCTTGTATTCGGCATGCCGCCGTTTTACCTTGTGTTCCAGTTGCGAACACGAAGCCCTTGAACACCTGCAGCTCCGAGAGGTATGTGATTCCTCGGCCAATATGCTCTAACATGTAGCACTCAGTGAGGTCCAAATGGGTGAGCTGTTTCAGTTGTATGATGACCTTTGCTGCCACTTTGACGAGGTTTTGGCAGCCTCGCATGTCTAGGATTACAAGTTTCTTGAGGCCCTCGATCCCTTTTGGGAGCTCCATTAGCCGTGATAGCCCACGGAGACCAAGGTATCGGAGGTTCTTGAGCAAGCCGATGGCATTCCGTGTGTCCAGTCCTTCCACCTCCATGTATGTCTTGTCGTCAAGATTGTTCCACCGGCCAAGCTGTAGCACAACCAAGCATTCGGCAAGGTGCAAGAATGCAGATCTTGAGATGGGGTACACATGTGCATTGACATTCAGGATAACTCGCTTCCCTTCAAATAATTGTGGAAGAAGCTCATCATCATGATGTTCGTGCTCAGAGCTAGGCTGGGTGTTTTTTGGCCCCTACAACAAAGTGCAGTGTGTCAAGAACATCTATCTTTTATGTATTAGTACATATATACTAATGCAATGTAGTAATATATTGCACAACAAAATCAGAACTAGGTTCACCTAACACATTAGGCATCTATAATATAGGCACTTTGCCTTGAACTGGGAAACGGAATTGGGTCAATAATGAAATGAAGTCATGCATGCATGTTTGTAGATATATTGATATAATAAGGTTCTCAAATCCTCACAAAAGTATAAATTATGCGTCAATGATTTGGTGTAAATCACAATCAAGACAAAATAGCGATTGGGTTTGAATTACTTCTAAATTAAGCACATTTTCTGATTAAAAAAGATAAACCAAAGTGCCTCCTTCTAATAAATCATAAAAGGTACCCCTTAGACTTACTTCTAAATTAACTGCATCTATTACCCAAAGTATCATTGTCACTTGCATTGTTTCTACACCTTTCATCTAAATAGTACCCCCTCCATCCCCAAATGGTAATCATATTTTGTAAAGAGAAAAGTTAAAATTCACAAATTTTGAAAACAATTATTCAAATTACATGTGAGTTTCCATCAATATATTTATGTTCAAAGTGCCTATGTGTGGTTATTTTGACTATTTAGGAAATTACAATACATTGTGAGAGGGATTAGGATCAAAATATATTTTGTTTGACTTTTCTCAGATCAAAACACAACTATCATTTCAGAACAGAGGAAGTAATGTAGGACCATCTTCTATGTGGCAGAGTCTTATGACCAGGCAAGAAAAAAAGGATATCATGGCATGGATGGCCTCACAATATAATTGTATCAAGAATGTGAGGAAGAACTAGAAAACAATTTTGGAACTATATTCACATAAGAAAACAATTTTCCATATGCATTTGAAAGTTACTATATTCTATATATAACAATAGAACCCTTGTAATGTATTATTAATAGAATTTTGAAATATATAAAAGGGCAACAACCATATTTCTTACATTAAGGAATGTAAACGTGCAACTGCAATGTTGTAATAGATTCGAGAATATACAAGTGTTGATGAATTGTACCTTGGTTGGCTGGTCCTTAACTTGGGTTGGGCCCTCCTCATCCTTCTGGGAAGGTGTCTTGTTTGCTGCTGCCTTGCATTTGCTCCCGGCTTGTGCCTCATCCTTCATCGGCGGTTGCTGCTGGTCCTGGACATGGTTACCCTTGTCCTGCTGGGAAGGTTGCTTTGGTAACTTGCTTTGGTAATTTTGATTCTTTAGGAAATTACAATACATTGTAAGAGGGATTATGGATCAAAATATATTTTGTTTGACTTTTCTCGGATCAAAACACAACTATCATTTCAGAACATCTTCTATGTGGCAGAGTCTTATGACCAGGCAAGAAAAAAAAAAGGATATCATGGCATGGACGGCCTCAGAATATAATTATATCAAGAATGTGAGGAAGAACTAGAGCAACAATTTTGCAAAAGTCACTATAGTCACATAAGAGATCCGACACTTCTAAAATCTACACCATATGCATTTTTCAAATTAAAGTTCTAATTTTGGAATGGGTAGGACTTTCATATCAGTACACTTCAGTTACTTCACTAGTGGTCTATAGAATATAACCCTTGTAATGTATTCTTAATAGAAGCTTGAAATATACAAGGGGAACAACCAATCGCATTTCTTATGTTAAGGAATGTATTTAATCATGCAACTGCAATGTTGTAATAGATTCGAGAATATACAAAGTGTTGATGAATTGTACCTTGGTTGGCTGGTCCTTAACTTGGGTTGGGTCCTCCTCATCCTTCTGGGAAGGTGTCTTGTTTGCTGCTGCCTTGGATTTGCTCCCGGCTTGTGCCTCATCCTTCATCGGCGGTTGCTGCTGGTCCTGGACATGGTTACCCTTGTCCTGCTGGGAAGGTTGCTTTGGTAACTTGCTTTGGTAATTTTGATTCTTTAG
Organism: Chrysopogon serrulatus; assembly: GCA_015844335.1. NCBI lineage: Eukaryota > Viridiplantae > Streptophyta > Magnoliopsida > Poales > Poaceae > Chrysopogon > Chrysopogon serrulatus. The sequence goes on along the minus strand of JADLZL010003565.1, from coordinate 117,651 downwards.
GAAATTACAATACATTGTAAGAGGGATTATGGATCAAATTATATTTTGTTTGACTTTTCTCGGATCAAAACACAACTATCATTTCAGAACATCTTCTATGTGGCAGAGTCTTATGACCAGGCAAGAAAAAAAAAGGATATCATGGCATGGACGGCCTGAGAATATAATTATATCAAGAATGTGAGGAAGAACTAGAGCAACAATTTTGCAAAAGTCACTATAGTCACATAAGAGATCCGACACTTCTAAAATCTACACCATATGCATTTGACAAATTAAAGTTCTAATTTTGGAATGGGTAGGACTTTCATATCAGTACACTTCAGTTACTTCACTAGTGGTCTATAGAATATAACCCTTGTAATGTATTCTTAATAGAAGCTTGAAATATACAAGGGGAACAACCAATCGCATTTCTTATGTTAAGGAATGTATTTAATCATGCAACTGCAATGTAATAGATTCGAGAATATACAAAGTATTGATGAATTGTACCTTGGTTGGCTGGTCCTTAACTTGGGTTAGGTCCTCCTCATCCTTCTGGGAAGGTGTCTTGTTTGCTGCTGCTTCGGATTTGCTCCCGGCCTGTGCCTCATCCTTCGTCGGTTGCTGCTGGTCCTGGACATGGTTACCCTTCTTTGGTAACTTGCTTTTTCTCCCGGCCTGTGATCCATCTTTCTTCTTGGCCTGTGCCTGTGCCTGTGCCTGTGACTCATCTTTCATGCGCATCTTCTGCAGCACGGGACGATTGCCTGCTGTCAGGCAAAGGATGCTGGAACTGAGCTGCAGGGCCTCGGGGCTGCCCTTCTTGTCCAGCTCGGCGAAGCCATCACCCCTCGCCTGGCGCTTCAGCATCCAGTGCACCAGGGGGTTCACATGGCAGCCATGGATCACCTTGCTGCACCAGTTCTTGATCGGCACGAGGAAGCCATGATCAGAAAGCATCGAGAAGATGCTTTCGGCGTCATCATTCCTGCTGCCAGCGCCTGCGCCTTTACCCTGCGGCGGCGCCGGCGGCGTCTGCGCTGGTGGATCACTTCGGTACCGCAGGTTGAACTCCGCCACCCACCAGTAGATCATGGACTGCTTCTTCACCTCGGAGGCGAGCTCGAAGACGGAGAAGGTGAGGAGGCACTTCTGCGTCACGCCGCTCAGCTCCTTGGTGTACTCCGTCGCGAGAAGCCTTGTGAAGGCGTCCTCGAGGATGCGCTCCAGGTGCCCTTCCGCTTGCGGCCAATTCCGATGCTGCTTCTTCTTCTTCTCCGGCGGCACTGATTCTGAAGCCGGCTTCTGCTTCTCGTCCTCGTCCGGCTTGGTCTTGCTGTCTTCCTCCCCAGCCGAACCGGGAGCCGTTTCTGTCTTCTCCTCCTGGGGTGGCTCTGGCTTCTTCTCCTGGGGCTGGGAGCGGTGCTTGTTGTACAAGGACATGAGGATCTGAACCAGCCTGATCGCCTTCTGGAGCTTCTTCCGCATAGGGCGCTCCTCCCCTTCCGGCTGTGGTGTCGCCTTCACCCCCGCCTGGGTTACATGTTCGTCACGGCGGCCCTTGCTCCTTTCGCCTTCGTCCTTCTCCTTCCTTGCAGCGTCAGCGCTGTGAAGATACTTCCGGCTCAGCTTCTTCTTCATCGCTGGCGTCAGCGCTTCCTGCCCTGACGCCGGCTTCTTGCCATCCTGCGCCGATGGCCTGATCTCGGCGTCGCCCTTCTCCGATGCAGGCTTGCCAGCGCTGTCCACCGGGAGCGGCATCTCCCCCGGCGTCGGCGGCGGCTTCGTCTCTCTGCCTTTGGGGCGGAGGAACAGCAAGCCCACGGCAGCCTGGAGCCACCGCCACCGACGACGCGCTGCTGGCTTCTCCTCTCCCTCCTGCGGCCTTGTCTCTACCGGTGCCGGTGCGGCGTCCTTCTCCTCCTGGACCGAGGGGGCTTGTTCCGGAGCGCCGCCTTCTTGCTTCTCCGGTGGCTGCTGTGGTGCTGGTGCTGCGAGTTGCTTCTCAGCTTCAGCCTCAGCCGCCGTCGCCGTCGTCTCCTGTGACGATGCCTCAGCTGGCGGAGGCAATGTGGCCACTTGCTCCTGCCCTGGCTCCGGCCGATCGCCGTCGAGCGCCGCCGGCTTCGTCTCGCCTTCGCCCTTCCCCGCTTCAGGCTTGGATGGAACAAGGACAGCGCTGCCGCTGTCCTTCTGGGGCGGCGTCTTCTTCTCCTCCAGCCCTGACACCGGCTGCTTGTCGCCCGGCGGCTTCGTCTTTCCGGTTTTGGGGCAGAGGAATAGCAAGCGCACGGCGGCGCGGAGGAGTCGCCACCGACGACGTGCGGGCTTCTCTTCTCCTTCCTCCTCCCTTGCCTTTGACGCGTCCTTCTCCTCCTCGTGGGCCGAGGAGGCTAGTTTCGGAGCACCGCCTTCTTGCTTCTGTGGCGGCGGCGTAGGCGCGGCCGGCGCCGCACTCTCTTGCGCCGGTGTGTCAGCTGGCGGAGGCAATGCGGCAACTTTCTGTGGCATGGTTGCCACAGGTGGCTGACCGTCTGCCTCCGTCGTGGTTTGCTCCGGCGCGCCAACCGCAGCCACGTTTACTTTCTCTTGCGGCGGCGGCGGCGGCGGCGGCGGCGGCGGTGAGCCGACTCTGCTTTAGGCTGAGCAGAGTCGAGTGCGGCAGCACCGTCGCCGGCGGTTTCGGTGTGTTGTGAGGCTGAAAGCGGCGTGTCAGTTTCCAAGCTGGGCTCCGCCACGGCGGCCGGCGCATCGGGAGCCGTTTCTTGCGGCCGTGGCGGAGGTGCAGGTCCAGCAGCAGGTTCTTTGCTAGTCTCCTCCGCCATGGCTGTCTCTGTCTCGAGGCTGGAGGCCGAGAGGAGGTTTGAGGCTATGAAAGGAGAGCGGGGGGCACTGCAATTGGGAGCTAGAGCAAGACGACGCTCGCCGGATTTATAGCTGACGCCCGCAATTGCTAGCTTTCTTGGGTGTGTCTCTCTATATCAGCTTTCGTGATACGTGATACCTTGCTCTTGCTTGCTCCATCGACGTAGCTTTGGACATGACATGCACCCGTCCTGCAAGCCAAGGATGCTCCCATGGCTTCAGTGTTGTACTTTGCATCCTACAATACAATTCTGAATCAGACACTGCAGTTTGGTGAATGCAGCAGTGTAGACAGTATTGTACTGCACTTTACAATGTAACAGTGCTCTGTTCTTCAGGATCTTTACTTCTTACCTGCAGCCCAAAGCAAGAGCAGAAGTCAGAGCATTCAAATTTCAGATTCACTGGCAACGATCTGAATTCCAGTCGTTTTGTTCGGTTCTTTTTTAACCCCTGAACTGAAACACAGTATATATGGCGGCTGCGAGTCATGGAATCGGAAACGGTTGCTTGCAGTTGCAGCTAGTATAGGAGTATGTTTCTTCTTGCTGAAAACAGTTGAATGAAGTGTTGTGTCAGCTTAGAACAAATCCCTGAATTCCATCCAGCTTCTGCCTTTGAAACCTGCAAGCAAGCATTAGATCCTGCCATCGGTGCACATCGAACACTGTCTAGTGCGTGGTATACACTCAAGTATATAGGGCAACCAAAGTACCAAACCATATGACGTAAGACATCATGTCACAATCAGAACAGTAGATTGCCTAAGTTGTCATGACTCAAGCCTGAGGAATTGAGGATATAGTAGATAGTTAACCGCAGCATCAAGACAAAACAAAGCGTATCGATCAAGGTCTCCTTTTCATGAATTGGCGATTCCAAGTCTCCTAGGAAAATGAATGCAATTGTCTTTGTGATGTGATGGCTTGAGGGATTAGCAAAGCGGTGGAATGTGTTGCTTTACAGCGTCCATACAGAATAACCACTTTAAGCACTGATCGTGTTTGCACCGTGCAGCATCAGAGCAATGAATCATCTTCTTGTCTAGTACCACTGTGAAGACTCTTTCGGATTCCTACATTTGATTCCACGCTTGGAATCCAAGCTATGTCTCTCTTATTAAGGTGTCTAATAATGTTTTCTGTACATAGCAGTCAGCTAGCTTTTTATATATAGGTTTTTTTTGAGGAATTATATATAGGTATATAAATAAAATAAAAAAAGAAACTGCAACTACATCAAAACAGGCCTGGACTAAAGGTCCATTGAGCTCGATAATCCAGAGTACAAGGCCCACTTTGGCTTCACACAAAAGGCCTAAAAGATTGAGTTTTCAATTGGATGGGGACACGCTAGGCCCCGGAAATAGTGGAAATCCCAGCCCATGTGGCAGGTTTTTTACACACAAAAATAAATAAATTATATATTAAAACTGGAAAAAAGTCTACTTTTCCTCGTTCAATTTTTGCGAAAGTCTACTTTTCCTCTCTGAACTTTAAAACTGGACAAATAATCTCCCTCAACTTTTCAAACCATGCGCTTTTACCTCCCTCGAGTGGTTTTGACGGTGGTTTTGCTATAGTAATAGTAGTTTTATCTTTTTCTTTTTTATTTATTTTGGATGAATTTTTGAAAAATCATAATAAATTACAAAAAATATAAAATAAAAAATCTAATTTTATTGGACTCTACATGAGTAGATATACATAGTGAATATATAATATGGTATGCTTTAGTACAAAGTTTTTTGCTAGTATTTTTCTTTTTTTTTTTTATTATGGTTTGAACCTTTGAAAAATCATACTAAATTACAAAAAAAAAATCATAAAATAGAAAATAATTTTCTTAGACTCCACATGAGTAGATCTACAAATGAACATATAACATTTAATACAAAATTCTTGCTACAACTTTCGATTTATACTTTTCTAAAATTAATTAAAATAATTCATAACTGTAGCTTCTATAATTATTTTATTGAACTAAAGCATACCATATTATATATTCACTTTGTAGACCTACTCATGTGGAGTCCAACAAAATTAGATTTTCTATTTTATGATTTTTCAATGATTTACTATACTTTTTCAAATATTTAGCCGAAATAAATAAAAAAAAAAAAAAATACTACAAAAATTTGTATTAAAATATATTATATTATATATTCATTGTGTAGATCTACTCATGTGAAGTCCAATAAAATTAGATTATCTATTTTATGAATTTTTTATGATTTACTATGATTTTTCAAAAATTCAGCCAAAATAAATAAAAAAAAAAAGACAAAACCACTGTCACTATAGCAAAACCACCGTTAAAACCACTCTAGGGAGGTAAAGTGCATGGGTTTAAAAAGTTGAGGGAGGTTATTTATCTAGTTTTAGAATTCAGAGAGAAAAAGTAGACTTTTGAAAGTTGAGAGAACGAAAGTACACTTTTTCCTTAAAACTGAGCACAAGGTCCACATATCATCTATTAGCGCCTCTCTGTAGCTCAAATAATCCATGTAACATATGTCTGACAATCTTAATTATTATTATAATTTTAAGTGTAATTGATTCTTTGTGCCCTTCCAGAGGCTTATGGCCCAAGCTCCCTCCGCTGGCCAAAGAGACGCGCCGTCAGCCATCCGTCTCCTCTAAATTTTGTGCTTTATCATTTTTTTTGGCCTACATTAAATTCCTCACAGTTGAAATCAAATATAGAAGGTAAAAGACATCTAATGAGAAGGATATTAATCATAGATACACATCTAAATAGCGAAGGATATTGACCTCTGAAAAATTGCGACAATTATTGGTTTCATCTAAATAGAGAAGGATATATTATCATTGTTCTTGTTTTCCTCAATCTATACAACAACAATGGAATGTAAGGTGGGTTTGGATCTAGAACAGTAAAGTTTTAGGGTGTCATATCAAAGGTATTCAGATACTAATAAAAAATAAATTATAAAACAAACGGAAGATGAATTTTTAAGCCTAATTAATCCATCACTAACACATATTTACTGTAACACCACATTGTCAAATTACAGATTAATTAGCTTAAAAAATTTATCTTGCAAAATAGTCACAGCCTATGCAATTTGTTATTTTTTATTTTATATTTAATACTCCATGTATACGTATAAATGTTCGATTTAGGTGTAAAGTTTAAAAAAAGCCAAATCTTCCCGTGCTTGCCAAGGACAATTACACGAGTGTGTTGTCGCCATTACTTCGGCAAGTACTCATCATTGTGATACACCACCCCCTGTTGTAGCCACATCCTCGCCAAATTTCTCTAGGATCAACGTTCCTTGAGCTGTGGAGTTAGAAACTACTCCATCCATCTTAAATTATAAGACATTTCAAAAATCTTGAAGATCAACGTTTCTTGATTGTAGAGTTAGAAACTACTCCATCCATCCTAAATTATAAGGCATTCGAAGAAGAGTTAAAGTTTTTAAGTTTGACCAAATTTATATAATAAAATAATAACACTATAACACAAACTAAGTATTATTAGATTTTTATTAGTTATATTTTTATCTTATACCTATTTGATATTATAAATTTTTATAATTTTTTCTATAATTTTGGTCAAACTTAAAAAGGTTTGTGGCGTCCTCAGGTTTTTTTTTTTTTAACTGATTTTTCGAAGTAATTTAAAAAAAAAATGGGTCCAAAACTTATTTTCGCGTCGGACCCTTTTTGTAGCGCCATGACAATGGCGCCGCAGGGCTGAAGACCGCGCCATGCATGCCGGGCGCGCACCTCCCCCCAGCTCGTCATGGCCGGCCGATGTGGCACGTGACGGACCGCACCAACATGCACAGCGCGGTCCTTGCTGGCTCATTGACGTAGTAGGGGTCGCGCCGCCGGCTATGGCGCGCCGCCCTGAATAACCGACGGCCGCTCCTTCTTCCTCGGCCAGTCGTTCAGTTGTGTTGTTGGGGGCTAGAGGCCGGAGCGCCGTCGCCCTGCTCCTCCCCCTGGGCGCCCCCGAAGGCCGGACCGGCGGTGGAGCACCTTCTCCTCCCTCCTGCAAGCTGAAGGGTCTCCCTCCACCTTCCTCCTCCCTCCTCCGCGCATTATATATTATTTTTGCCTAAAAAAATGATTCACCGCACATGATACTTAACTAACTAGATTTACCAAAATAACTCCTATGTAACACTTAGTGTTTACTCTTTATATGATAACATTAACTACCTATCAATATATATTATTATAAATAAACTAACGTATAACATACATATGTATATATATATATATATATATATATATATATATATATATATATATATATATATATATATATATACTAAACCTAATAAAACTAACCTTATTTCCTGAACCTTTCGTAATAACAATGGCTAACCTCATATCATCCAAACATATATAATAATTAACTTAGAGAGTACAAGTATTTTAAGTACTTTAACATACAATCACACTCACAATATTATAAGGTAGGTACCAAACTAACCAAACAATACACTCCTCCTCGTCATCCTCGTCGGTCTCCCACTCGATGTTCTCCCCTGTATCAAGACGATTTATACGGCCACTAATCCCACCCATATGAATGGAGCTTGCTATGTGGAAAGTAGATGCAAGGGTATTCAAAAGGACCTATTTGAGGCTCTTGGTTTCCTATGCATTAGCATAATTAAATAGTAATTGTCAAGTTTTAACCCATTTATATCCATAATGCTCGTCGGCGGCGAAGCGCGCCGGCTTACGCGCTGCGCGCGAAGTCGCAGCGGGTGTGCTCCCGTCTGTGGCGTGCGCGTGTGCGTCTGCGTCTTGGCGGGCGTCTTGGCGGCGCGTCGCGTGCGCGTGTCGTCGCCGCCGCTTCGGGAAGAAGCAAGCGAGTGCGGCGGTGGTGTGGGGCTCACCGGCGGTGTTGGCGGAGCAAGGATGGCGGGGCGGTGGCGATTGGGGCGCGGGCGCGCGCTGGGCCGGCGTGAGCCGGACGGCGGAGTCGCCGGGCGGGCGCTTCCTCGTCCGCCCGGCGGCGGCAGCAGCCCGGCGCGGGCGGTTCCCCCCCCGGGCGGCTCCCTCTTCCTCTCTCCCGGCCGCCGGGCGGCTCTCCCTTGGCTCGGGGGTGGAACCGTGGAGGCCACCAGAGGCGGCGGAAAGTGGGAAGGGAGCTAGGGCACCGGTGGCGGCCTTCTTATAGGCGGGCGGCGGCCATGGAGGCCGGTGGACGGCGCACAAAGCCCCCACGGCACGGAGGCCATCTAAGGTCACACGGCTAGGGTTTTGGGAGGCGCGTGATGAGGCCGGGCGCGCGCGCACTTCGCGAGAGCGGCGGCCGGCAAAAGGTGGGCGGGCGCCTGCTCGCGGTGGCGTCACCCCGCCGCCCCATGGGCGCGGCTTGTCGCGACCCGGTACATCGGGCGGGAGGCGCGGACGGGCGACTATCCAGCTGCGGCACGAGGCGGTTGGGCAAGGACGGCCGAGATGGCCGCTTCCCCTTCGCCTGCTGGCGTGCGTCGTCGTGGGAGTAAAGCGTAGGGGAGAAGGAGGAAAGGGATGACAAGTGGGTCCCATGGGGCCCGCTTGTCATCGGCGCGCGATGAGGGGGGGGGCGCGGATGTTTGGGCTGGCAGCGGCGCTTTGCCGGGCCGGCGTCTTGGGGTGAAGAAGAGGAGAAGGGAAGTGATGGGCCGGGCCGTGGTGCGGGCCGAAATGGGCTGGTGGCTTCTCCCCTCTTTTCCTTTTCCTTTTCTTCTATTTCCTATTTCTATTTCCCTAGATAAAGTGTATGCCCAAGAACACATGCATATACTCTTGTAAGTATCTCCATGCTTATACAAGCTAGGGGGTCCACCTAGGGTAACCTAGGGTTTGGTCAAGAGGGTTTCCAAGGGTTGTACACATGTCACCAAGAGTTAATTATTCATTATTTATTTAGCAACACATAAATCCATAAAGAGGCAAATCACATGTGTGCAAGAAAAATGCACATGCTACTAATTGTACTTGGGAGTTAATGCAACTCACTAGGGGGTTTCCTACATGACACTCACCATGTATAGGTTTAGTTTTTAAAAAGTTTTTTTTGAAAGTTGTGATTTTTGGACACTAGGTTAACAGGGATGTTACATTTCCTAACATATATATACATATATAAACTAACTACATTTCCAATATTATGTACCAAACTAACTAAACAATACACAATAATAATGAATTACTACTAATCGCAAAAAAAAAAAAGTATTAGGACCAGAAATCACCTTGCTCACTGCCAGGGCGGCCGGGAATGGCGGGGCACGGGAAGGGCGGGGAAGGGCAGGCCACGGCGGGCAGGGCGGACCACGGCCGCCTAGCGGGCGGACCACGGCCGCCCTAACCGACGGTAACGGCCACGGCCGCGACCATCGGGCGACATCCGGGCGGCCTACCACGGCCGACCTCCCCTTGGCCGGGCGCAGCTAGGATGACGACGACGGCCGCCGGAAGGAGGGGCGGACCTCCCCTTGGCACGGAGAGAAGGAGGGCGGCACGGCGGACACGGCGCACGGGCGGCGCAGGGGAGGGAGGGCAGGACGGGCGGGGGCGAGAGGGAGGCCGGGAGGGCGGCGGAGGGAGGGAGGCCGAGGGAAGGAGAGCGGCTCGGGACGGCAAAGACGATGCCGGGCGGCCGGACGGGCGGCACGAGCGGGCGGCGGGCTGCGCCGATCTTGATCTCGAACGGAGAAACCAGGAGGCTCGGTAAAACAAGGGGCGCGCCATAGACGGGCGGCGCGATCCCAGCCACGCCGGCGCCAAGGGACGCGCTTGCATGGTGGCGCTGTCCCGTGCCACGCCGACGCCCACGCCGGGTAACGGACGCGCCCTAAGCCACGCCGGGGGGGGGGGACGGGCCATGCATGCAAGGCCCCCCCCTAAAGCGCCTCCAGTAATGGTGCTACAAAAGGGGTTAGTATCACAAATAAGTTTCGGACCCAGTTTTTTTTAAAATTACTTCAGAAAATCAGTTAAAAAGAAAAAAAAAATTTCTCAGGGGCCGGGTGCATGGCCGATCGAGTTTCCAGCGGACGGGCCGGGTGCATGGCCGATCGAGTTTCCGGCGGAAGGAGGTGCCACCGCGCCGCTCGGCTCAAGATTCACGCGATGGCGCTGCTCGGCTCAAGGACACGCCTCCAAACTGCTACCACCTGCTGCTATAATACGTAGTAGTTTACAGCACATATCATGCTGTTGCCGGTGGTCGTCAGTTGTGCTTTGCGCCGGCGGTCCTAGCTAGGGTAGGCCGACCTCCTACCTAGCGCTGGCTTATTAGCATCGCCCACCGCTTTCCACGTTATCTGCTAGCTACCATCTCATGCCATCACCACTTCTGTTTATATCGCTAGAACTACTGAACTAGTTACGCCTATCTACCAGTTTGTATAGTACATGGCTGAGGGTGTTGATCACACCGTGTCGCCTTGTCTATGTCCATCCTTACAAAAACTTTGTATACTGGCTCACATCATTAGTCCGATTGACTATATATGCTATCACTTAATCACTAAAATCACTTAATGATCTTAGCTAAGTGTCATTTTCCTTACATACTTACAGGACGTGCAACTGAGATATAGATGCTGCAATGCATCAACACGATGGGAGGGGAGGATGCGGTCATGGAGGTCATGGGATAGAAATTGAAGATGACCACTAGATAAGAATAAATGTGGTGGTTTAACACACCAATATGACAATTCCAGCCCGTTTCAACGGGTGGTGGTCCTCGAAACATAAGTGTGTGGGTGGTGCAAGAGAGAATAGAAAAGAGGTTTTTCTTTTCCTTGCTTCCCTACTTTATAGGCATCAAGGGCGGACGATAGCTATTATTGAAGTAAATTACTAAATTGTCACCTTTTCTTTTTAATACCTAAGCTTTTGCGGTTAAAATAGTTGGTGCATGCAACTCAATATACAATACATTACAAATGGAGGTTTTAAATTCAAATCCTATCTAGCGGACATATTAAATAAAATAAGTGTAGCCCATTCCTATCTCCACCTCTATTCGAGGCCCACGTTTTTTCCCCAACAGCTTAAAATGGATGGGCTGGTGACGCGGAAACTGCTTGTTTTCTTCTTAGGATTCTCTCTAGATTTGTAGTATAACTATTGGCGTGTTATGTTGTCCTATTCCTTAAGATGTAAGCTTGGAATTGGTTGTTGGCAACTTACGAGCTTTGTCAATCCATGATTATGCAGGCTTCCATTATGTGTTCAGACATGCCGACATCCATTTTGGTCGTTTATGCTTTTACTTTTTAGTAACATAATTGGGGTCCCAATTAGTGGTCAGTTATTCATTTTTATTTACTTTAATCCTTCTTAAAATGAAGTAGAACTATTAGTTGTGACTCCAAATGAATTTGTTGATTCATTCATAATTGATTGTGTGTTTCTCAGTACTTCAGGAATAAAAACTTATTTAATACAGACTCAGGAGTAACTTCATGTTGATTCAAAGCTCACAAGTTAAAAATATTTTTCTTGTTCAGCTATATACAGGAGCTCTGAAAAAGGGGGGAAAGTGTAATGGTGAAAATGATAGCACTGACTTCACAAAAAGAGTTTGTGGACCATCTGATTAAAAAATAATATATTTACACCGAAGTTGCTGAGTCGGTGTTAAAACATTAAATAATACAGAAGTTCAGCTATGAAGAGCAGAAACTGGCCATTTCTTAACCAGTGGTACCCCAGGAATTTTAATAAAGTTCTATTTTACCTTAAATGGAGCAGGTTTGTCATACATAGATATCCTATATAAATATAAATATATAAGCAGGAAAAAATTACTAGGGCTAAATTACTTTTTCTTTTTTACATTTACAGATGATCTAACGGTATCCATGGAAATCTTGCTGCTTTCATCAGCAAGATGAAAGTTTCACGGCTTAAGTGGAAACCATTGTTGGCTTGTTGCTTCATAAATCAAGAGGATTTGGCTTTCCTTTCAGTAGTCCGATGAATACTAAGCCCCTGGGTTTCTCCATCTAAAGGGTTCAGCTTGTGTGGAACCACCATTTCCACTATTGTCGGTCTCAGGTTGACCCAATCCGCCTGCCGGTGTCTCTGGTAATCTTCCTTGTCCTGGTGCTCTAGTACCTCGGCGATCCTAAAATCAACAAGTTAATGCAAATGCAAAAAGACAGGCTGATGAAGTGATCAGAATATGCCAATGGTCCTTGAGGAGTTACAATGGTTTGTTTCAAATGAAATATTTCGGAGGTATTTCTCAAGATGTGCCTAATTCAGAGTAGTTGATACGAGTAAACTTTTGCTGGAAAGTGGGATCAATAACAAAGTACACTTAGCATCAAAGCATGAGACTCGTGCAGATAGAGAGGATAGTGATTGACTCAGATTCCCACATGGTATCATTTTATGATCAAAACAATTTTATCACATATGTCAGAAGTGGCCACAAGGATAGTTGAGACTATATGTTCAAGCTTCACAACTGATACCGGCAGAGAAGCAACATCAATTCAAAAGCATACTCTAGAAATTTTTCTGAAATGTAATTGAAGAATATTGAATAGGCTTCACTGACTTACATCTCTGTACGGAAAATCATCGACTTCAAGCATGTGAATGACATGCCCAATCTTTGGTCTCTTAAGAGCATCAGGGTCTACACATCTCAGTGCCACTAGCAAAGCCTTCTTCAATGCTCTTGAAGAAGGTTTCTTGGGTATCTTTGGATCCACAACGCCATCTGAGTTTCGGGTGCTTACCATCGTCTTAAGCCAATCAACTAAACTAACCTGAAAAGTATGATATGAAGGTTTATAACGCACTACAACAAGCTTGTAAAATAGCATTGTCTATAAGGAGGTACAGGCATGGCTAACCTCTCCTGGTGGCCTATTATAATCCACTGGTACCCTACCGGATATTATCTCCATTATAAGAATTCCAAAACTATATATGTCACTTGTTTCATTCAACATTCCAGTCCCTGCGTACTCTGGAGCAACATACCTGTGACGAGTGAGAAGGAAATTAGCACTCATCAGTCACAGCCACCTGATGTTAATAAAAGCCTAAAAGTGCACTGGACAGAGTCTAACCCGAAAGTTCCCATAACTCTTGTAGTGACATAACTCCTTTCTGAACCCAGAAGCTTTGCAAGTCCAAAATCCGAGAGCTTAGCATTCCAATGCTTATCCAGAAGGATATTGCTTGACTTAACATCTCGGTGAACCACTTTTGGTTCAAGCCCCTCATGCAAATACATTAACCTACATGAGGGTAGAAATTTAGGTAGATTGCCAGTAAAACTCAATAGAACAACAAGAATAAGCTGACCGCACACATACCCTTTTGCTGTTCCCAGTATGATTTTCATCCTGTCATCCCAGGTGAGAGGGCTTATGGCCCCAACATTCCCGTGTAGCCATTGTTCTAAGTTCCCGTTATCAACATACTCATATACAAGCATCCTAACAAGAACCACAGAAATAGCATCTATCTTAGTATTATACCAACCAAATAAGTTAAACAATTGGTCTACACACACCAGACATACCTCTGATTACCCTCGGCACAGTATCCTAGAAGGCGCACAAGGTTCTTGTGTCGCACACGCCCAATTGCTTCGACCTCAACCTTGAATTCCTTCTCTGCCTGCCCCCTAACAAGTCAAAGCGTACAAAGTTTATAAATTTGACCAGCACACTAATGAAAGTCGATCATGACAAATTTCCACACAATTCAGTCATCTTTTTAAACTACGCCAAAAGGGCAGACACAGTTTCTCCATTTGATATGCAAAGTAAAATCCTCCTGCTGAACTTTGACATCTAAATTCAGCATTGGCAAGCCAATCAGTAGCCATGTGCAATCAGCACAATGCCAAGCATTTTAAAATTCAGCACTAACATGCCACTGAAAGTACAGAGTACTCCTAAACTAATCGGCTAAGCTGCAATGTCGGATAGTCAGACATGAATGCTAGTTGAATGCAAGTTTGCAGTCCATGAAGTTAACATCTATTGGTAGCTGGATCGGTACCTGTTGTTTAGCAAGTTCTTGACGGCGACCTGCGTGCCGTTCTCGAGCACGCCACGGTACACGATCCCGTACCCGCCCTCACCGATCACGTTCCCGTCGGCGAACATCCCGGTCGCCGTCTCCAGCTCCTTGAGCGTGTACCAGTGGCCCCACCCCAGATGGGACACTTCCGGCACCGCCGGTGACGCGTTGTCCGCGGCGCCACCTCGCCCACCGCGGCTCTTGCCGTTGCCGTGCGGCGAAGGCCCGTCCTTCCGGTTGCTGGGGTGCTGCTGCAGCTCCGGGACCGTGATGTGGTGCTGCTTGCCGATCACGATCTGCTCGGAGACCTGTGGCGTGGGAAGCTGGAGCACCTGCGCGAGCGGCGTCTTCACTGGGGCAGCGGCGGCGGCGGGAGTGGCGGCGTGGGAGGTGACTTCTTGGATGTCCTTGGGCGCCTTGGCATTCGCGGGATTCTTGGGAGGGGCGGTGGTTGGGAGCAGCTGGGCGGGGTTGGTCGGCCGCTGGCGCCGGCGCCGGCGGAAGGCGAGGAGGCAGAGGATGGAGATGAGGACGAGCAGTAGCACGAAGGCGGCACCGACGCCGATGCCGACGAGCACCCACATGCGGAGCCCAAACACCACCGTGCTCTGGGACAGCTCCGTGTCCGACATGGGAGCAGCTGGTGGAGCGCGAGAAGCCAGGGCGACGCCTTGGATGGAGCTTTGTTGCTTCTTGCAAATCGGCAGCGGATCTCCTGGTGTTCTTGAGCGGAATTAGGTGGCAAAGCTCGGATTCCACGGCGCAAACAGCATTGTCTGGACTGAAACGGGGGCAAGCGCGGTGGATTTTGCGAAGAATCAGACGGTAAAGATTGGGTTCTGCGGATGGAACAGTGTGGCAAATGCTGCAACTTTATGCACAGTAGCTGAATTTGGGTGGGTAATCGGGTGCGAAAGAAAGGGAAGGGAACTGTTGTTGGTGACAATGTGGTTGTAAAGATTGGATTGTTTGGGGAAAAGTGAGGAGTGGATGGATGGTTTGGTGTGATGAAAATTTTGGATTCTGGTGTGATTGGAGACCAGAGATGGTGTAGCTGGTGGCGGTGGGCGGCTGGCGTGACGAGGATCCCAGGGGCAAAACGAAGAATAGAGGAAGAGGGAGGAGTGAATGGTTGCTTGATATTCTGGTTGCAGAACTGTGGATGTACCAGAGATGTGGCAGAGGGAGAGTGATGACCTCTCTCTCGGAGAGAATCAGATGAGGACGACAGTGAGGACTGAGGAGGAATGGAGGCAGAGTAATGTGAAGTAATGAGGGTGCTGCTCCTCTGCATGCATGGAGGTGGAAGAGAAAGCCAGCCCAGCAAAGAGGAGAATAATAATCCAATCCAAGTGTAGAAGAAGAAGAAGAAAAGGGCATCTGATCTTTTTTTTCTCTTTGTGATGATGAGGTGGATGGGATGGAATACAGTCAGAGCGCGTACTGATAGTCTACTGGAGGAGCTGGCATGAGGTAGCATGTTACATGTTTTCTATTCTTTTTTTTTCCTCTTTCAAATGTCAAATGTGGTGTTTTTAGTTTTTGCAGGTGTTATTATGCTAGAGGTCCCCCAGCTACAATGTAGTACAGCATCGTGCAATTAGCTGTCCCTGTCAGTGGCATAGATGCTTGGCTTCCTTGCAACAATAATAAACATACAAAGGAGGAGGAGATTTATTGCTACTCGGTACGAATCTCACGTGTGTGTTTTTCTTTTTAGTTCTTAGAGTTATAGAAATTCTCTATAATCAGAAGAGGCCTAAAAGCCCACTCTGGATTCTTATAGATAATAGGCCTAAATTCTAAATTATAAATCATTTTAAAAATTTTGGAGAGTTAAAGAATCTTAAGTTTGACTAAAATTATAAAAAAATTACAAAATTTATGAAATTAAATTGGTATATTATGAAAATATAATTAATAAAAAATCTAATAATACTTATTTGGTATCATAAACATTATTATTGTGTTATATAAATTTGATCAAACTTGAGATGCTTTGACTCTCTAAAACTTTTAACTTACAATTTGAAATGGAGGAGTATCAACTAATAATTATCTCCTTTGATCAAAATAACTGTGGCTAATAAAATAAATAATTGTTAGCTAGACCTCTAGATAGTAATTATCTCACTATTTGACTAAAATTAGATAATAACAACTAATAGTTATCTTAGTAACATTTACAATTAGCTTTGCATTCAAACATCCTCTAGCTAACAGGTAGCTAATAGTTAGCTAGCATATATTAGATATAAGCTTTAACCAGCTAACTATTAGCTTTGCATTCAAACCTGTTAGATAATAACAACTAATAGTTATCTTAGTAACATTTACAATTAGCTTTGCATTTAAACATCCTTTAGCCAATAGGTAGCTAATAGTTAGCTAGCATATACTCCCTTCGTATAGGTAACAGATGTCATTTTAGACAAGATTTGAGTCAAACATTGTGAACATAAATCATGAATAACTTTTAAGTTGTTTAGTTTGAAAATGTGAAAACCATATGAATAGATTTGTCTTGAAAAATACTTTCATAAAAGTATAAATATATCACTTTGTGATGAATATTCTTATAAAAAATATGAAGTCAAGTTATACTTTGGAGATCATGCCATTGTCCAAAACGACATCTATTTTCTATACGGAGGGAGTATTTGAGATGCCGCTCACCATTTTTTTTCCAATAAAGCAAGTTTTATTTTTTAAAAATTTATTTCATCCACTTGATATAAGGCCAGTCTCAGAAGGGGTTTTATGGTCCAGTCTCTAATATACTTAGATTTATAAATAGCGCAGAAGTGTTTTATCCCCACGAAACTATCTCTACTCCCATGAAACTTTCACAATCTTTCTATTCATCAATACACAGTGCCATATTAGCATATTTAAACTTCATGAAACCCCCATTGAGATTGACCTAAACTTAAAATACTATCGCTCAACATGAATGTTACTCCTTGTACCTTGTGTTTTGTCCATGGCAATAGGGTTTAGCACCCACAATTTGTCTTTCAAGATGACACTACACCACCCTATAGGATGATTGCAAGCTTCTAGCCACAACGGAGCTGGATTGCTACGTTTGCCAAGCCAAAGTTACTCCCAAAGTTTTATAACTTAGTGTTATAACCAAGATTCTCATGTTGTTGTGAGAGCATTAATACATAATACATGTGTAAAATATAACTTAAATATTGCTTGTATGGCCGTATGGGTCATGAGTGTTAAAGGGATACTATTCAAGGCTCCCTATCTTCCTAGTCAATTACAACAAGGTCCCTATGGATGAGTATGTCCTATCTAGATGTAGGACACCAAGTTGTTAGCCTAGTCCACCCTATATCTAGGGAGTTGGTTATGTTCTCCATAATGTTACATGTGGGTCAAGTGATTGTAGTATCCTCTAAGTTCGTTGTAGAGTTACCTTCTCTTGCTCTTCTTACTAGACTGGTTCGAGGCAGAATTTAAATGCTTTCATGTTTGAATCTTCAAGTGCAAGTACCGGGTGCATGAGTGCTAATCCCGAGCACTAGGGTACTTCAAACCTTCCTTTTCCCATGTGTGCACTAATGGTGCACCTAGTGGATGTAGGCCCCGAGCCTTTGATCAATTCAAAGAGTTAATTGCAGAGCCATGATTGAAATATGGCCCACAAGGGAATTGGACTTAGAAAATTAAAGCAACAAACCTTAATCTATGCAAAACTACTCACCCCTTGCATGGTTTTAACCCTAGAATTAAAAGGATCACACTAAGCTCAAGTCCTTAAGGCCATCACACTAAACAAGTCCCTATTCATGATCACACTAAGAAGAGTCATCAGTTGAAGAGTTGAAACATATGAATAAGAGCACACTATAGCATGGTGATCAAAACATAGTTGACATTTGGAACCAAATTAGGGACTACTGTTGGTATATTTAACGCACACAGAATAATCAAAGAGATAAATCCGCAAGCGCACGGATACGCTGTAGCTTTCACCTAAGAGTATTCCAAGGTATCGAATTTCCACGAGGAACACGAAGTGATCTAGTAACGATTCAAGAACGTCCAAGGATAGAAAAGATAAATGTTTTTGGTGGGTAGAGAGGGGCTATCTAAGGTGATCTAGATAACTAAGAATCAGACTCATGATACTCGTCTACTTTGGAGCAACAGTACCTTTCCAACTCTCGAATAAGACTGGGAAGAAGGTAGCTGGGGAAGGCTGCCAAAAGCTCTACGAAACACCAACTCCGACGTGATGGAATACGAAGGCCAACAAAGCTGTCACCTCTGAAGGCTACCACAACTAACCGTAAGAATTGGGCGCAAACTCAGGTAAACTCTAGCCTAGACACCACGTCTACGCTAACGATTACTACTCTAGTCACGTATGCTAACTAGAGCACTCAATACGAGCTAAGATCCCGTAAACAAAGTAAACTAAGAACAAAACTTAATTAAATAGAAAACTTAGAGTTACCAACTGAAGAACTTGAAGATGAACTGTCTCCGTAGAGGTACAAAGTTGAGGAAGATCCGACAAGCCGGCTCCTCTTTTACTTCTTCCTCTCCTCTCTCCCTATTTTCTAATTACAAGAGCTCTAAATGAGCTAGGGCTTCTAACTCTCCAAATGAATTGATACAATGAATTAGGGTTTTCCTGGGAGGGGTCTGGCCCTATATTTATAGTCTAGTGGGATGCACGATTGCCGTTTGATCAAACCGACTTAAGGTACGGTGGATATTGACCCTCAAAGGCGGTGGAGGAAGCTTTCAAAAGGGCCTAGGAAGTTCTTTTAGGGGGATGCCGCCCGGCATTTCTCCCCATGCCGGCCAGCCCCACCTCTTCGCCGCTTGCGCTCCGCTTCGTTCTGGTGTTTTCTAGATCCTTCTCGAGTCCATGTGCGGGGTTTCATTGGCGTCAAGTTTTGTTACTCCGTTTGATAGTTAGGCCCTTTTCTGTGGTTTTCTAGAACAATCCCTGGAAAATAATAATTCACCAAAGCTCGTGGAATTTGTCAGATAAAACCCTAGACTTCTCTATTTGTAAGTGTATTGATCATTTATCATGTTTATTGTACTATTAAATGTTGACGCTATCCACCGTCAACAAGCTCTCCCAAGCTTACCCTTTGCTAGTTCCGTAGCAAAGCCTAACTACTAAACTTGGATCAGGAGTTGCTTCAATGCTTTCACACCTCAAAAGTACATATGCCTTCAAACAGAAATTCTCCTCTGGATTAGACAAAATTGCTCTAACTTTCAAACTTACCCATTTTACCTTTAACTATGGAGCTTTTCAACTTTCACATGGGTCTTGAGGAATTGAAAGATAGAACAATCAAGTCAAGCACTATATCTCAAATTCTTCACTCAACTAATATTCTGGAGTTTTTACAAGTTTTCGAAATAAAACTCAGAGCTTAATTGTATGACACCCTCAAGTCTCTTATATATGAGGTATTTGTGGATCTTACTGAGGCATTGATGGTGTTATGCCTTCCTACAACTAAGAATTATAGTGGACCTCATAGGAGTGGCATTAAAACAAGGATAAACATACTTGCAATGCATATATTGTAAAGTCAAACAAAGGATCCATAGAGAGTTAAGTTATACAATCAAACCAAGATGTGCATGTGTATGGAATATGGTGGATAGGTAATATATGGTGGCTAAACCTAATTCTACTTTTGCTCTTAGGGAATAAATCTCTCTCTTGAACTTTTAGAACTTTCACGAAAAAACATGGGCTATCTTTATTTTTTTTTCTCTATCTTTTTCTTTTCTTTCTTTCTTCTTTTTTTTTTTTTAGGGAGGCGAGCATCTAAGTACCCATTGTTTTAATTGCTTGGACACTTGTTCATTTTTTGACTCCCTCTCTTTTTTTCTAATAACTTTTCTTTTTGCATAGCCACATGTATCCTTTGAATACAATAAATGATTAGAGAGATAAGAGCATAAAACATGGGATTGTCCTATAGGATATATTTTTGGGTGCTTACTCCCAGTGTAGGAGCAATGCATATGTAGGTGAAGTGTGTAAGTGATCTTGATTTTAAAGGCATGACAAGACTCTCATAAGGTATACAACAAAGGTTGACTGAACTCAATGCAAAGCAAACAGCATGAATAAGCAGATGTTTTCCTAATCTAAATGTACATCATATATGGCTTTGGTAGGAATTCAAACTTTGTCATACAAGAGCTCATCATGTAAGGTTTTCAGTTTTTCAAAAGATAAATCTCCAGAACTTAGTATCATTAGGAATAAGATAAATAGCAGCTCAGACTTTCTCATATCATATCTCTCAATCACCTAGACTTAGCTTAAGCATATGCCTCCACAAGTTTCAGGTTCGAGTAAATTCTTATATCAAAAACAGTCATATCCAAAACTCGGGAGAATTTAAGGTTGAAAACTAGGCACTTGAAAGGAATTACGACAGAGCAACTATTCATCATCTCCAAGACAAAATTTTATTGTTCCTCAGTTTTTATTTGACTCTTAACAAACTAGACAGAATTGTAAAAACTTTGTGATCACACCTTAATAAATAGCTAAAATATCTTTATTTGGTTTTAACTATTATTCATTTTTTTATTTCTTTTAGACTAAAAGACTCTACAGAAGTGGACCTTCATGTGCCCATATATTTTTGGTATTATATGACTATAAAATAGACTCGATAATCGTATAGGTATACTTACGATAACTAGGGATGCCCTCCCCCAAGCTAGATATTTTCTTAGTCTTTGTTTATACTTTCAAATCCTACACAACTCAAATAGACACAAAACTCGTAGAACAGATTAAGTATTAGACATATAAGTTTTAGTTGTCCGAGTCTTGATGATTGAAATTTTTTAGATAGAATCATTAAATTATAAAAATTCAATCATGTCTATTTCTTCTAAATTTTCAGTTTCAAGGAATATTTTTAAACATTGACCATTTACCTTGAAGACGTTACCTGAATTGTCTTGAATTGTAATGGCACCATGTGATGAGGTTTCAACTACCTTGAATGGTCCTTCCCATTTGCTTCAAGTTTTCCATGGCCAAAGAGCTTTACTCTTGAATTGAAGAGTAGGACTTTATCCCTGGTTTAAACTCCTTGTGCTTGATTCTCTTATCATGCCATCTTTTTTATTCTTTCTTTGCAAATCTTGGAGTTGTGATATGCCTTCTTTCTCCATTCTTCAAGCTCGGATATTTGCATTTGATGATTCTTGCCAGCTAGATGAAGATCTATGTTCCATTTCTTAATTGTCCAGTGAGCTTTGAATTCTAATTCCACAGGCAAGTGACATGTTTTACCATATACTAGCTGATAAGATGTTATGCCTATGGGTGTCTTGTATGCAGTTCGGTAAGCCTATAGTGCATCAGAAAGCTTGTACTTCCATTTCTTTCCCATTTCATCCATAGTCTTTTGCAAAATGTTCTTGATTTGCTTATTTGATATTTTAGCTTGACCGCTTGTTTGGGGATGATATGGAGTTGCAACATTGTGTTTGACTCCGTTTTCTGCTAAGAACTGTCGAAATCTTTTATCAATGAAATGTGGTCCTCCATCACTTATGACTAATCTAGGCATTCCAAATCGTGGAAATATTACTTCGTTGAACATCTTCTTGGAGTGCTTGGAACCGGCGGCTCGACATGGTAATGCTTCTACCCATTTGGACACGTAGTCAACTGCCACTAAGATATATTCTGCATCTCCTGACTTTGGGAGTGGTCCCATAAAATCAATTCCCCAGACATCAAACAGTTCCACTTGGAGGTTGTTTGTGAGTGACATAGTATGCCGAGTATTGATGTTTCTATGTTTCTAGCATCTGAGACATCTTTTAACAAACTCCTTTGTATCTTGATACAGCGTTGGCCAGAAGAATCTACTTTGCCAAATCTTAGCAAATGTCCTCTATAGGGTGATGCATGACATCTCTCAATAATTTTCTTGCCTTCAACTATTGGGACACACCTCCGTAGCAGCCCATCGGCATAGACCCTATAAAGATATGGATTGTCCCACAAGTGGATACGACTTTCATACTTGAGCTTCCTCTTGTCTTCCCCTAGTGGAACATAACCTGCAACCATATAATTGATAATATTTGCGTACCAAGGATCAGAGTCCGTTACCGCGAGGAGTGTGTCATCCCTTAGATAGTCATTAATAGGTAGCTCATATGTGTCTTTATATTGAAGTCTAGATAAGTGGTCGGCTACCGAATTTTTTACTCCTTTCTTATCTCTAATTTCTATATCAAATTCTTAGAGCAGAAGAATCCATCGGATTAATCGAGGCTTAGCATCTTTCTTAGTGAGGAGGTATTTAAGTGCAGCATGATCTGTGTATATTATTACCTTCGCTCCCACTAAGTAAGATCTAAACTTGTCTATTACAAAGACCACTGCCAACATCTCTTTTTTAGTGGTAGCACAATTAAGCTGTGGCCCAGACAAGGTTTTGCTAGCATAGGATATAGCGTAATGTTTCTTATCTTTGGTTTGTCCTAAAACAGCACCAACTGCAAAGTCACTAGCATCACACATGATCTCAAAGGGTAGACTCCAATCAGGTGGTTGGATTACTGGAGCTGAGATGAGTGCCCTCTTAAGAATTTCAAAGGCTTCAAGGCACTCAGTGTTAAAAATAAAAGGTATATCTTTAGCAAGAAGGCTAGTCAGGGGTCTAGCGATTTGAGAAAAGTTTTTAATGAAATACCTATAGAACCCTGCGTGGCCTAGAAAACTGCGAATGCCTTTCACATTTGTGGGAGGTGGAAGTTGTTCAATAACTTCAATCTTTGCTCTATCCACTTCTATCCCATGTTCGGACACCTTATGTCCTAGCACTATTCCTTCTCAAACCATGAAATGACATTTTCCCAATTCAGGACTAAGTGCTTTTCTTCACACTGTTGTAAGACCATGTCTAGATTCTCTAAACATTCATCAAAGGTTTTGCCATAGACAAGTAAAGTCATCCATGAATACCTCCATGATTTTCTCGATCATATCAGAGAAAATAGACATCATGCACCGTTGAAAAGAAGCTAGAGCATTACACAGCCTAAATGACATTCGTCGATATGCATAAGTTCCATATGGGCATATGAAAGTGGTCTTACTTTGGTCATCTGGGTGACTTGGAATTTGATGATATCCAGAATACCTATCAAGGAAACAAAAGAAAGAATGATTTGCAAGCCGTTCCAACATTTCATCAATAAAGGGTAATGGAAAGTGATCTTTCTTTGTAGCCTTATTAAGTTTTCGGTAGTCAATGCACATATGCCACCCAAAGATAGTACGTTGAGAGATGAGCTCATTCTTCTCATTCCTAACGACCGTCATTCCTCTTTTCTTTGGTACAACTTAGACAGGTCTAACCCACTCACTATGAGGTACGGGATAAATAATCTCAGCATGCAAAAGCTTAAGGATCTCTTTCTTAACAACTTCTCACATTGCATTGTTAAGTCTCCTTTGTGGCCCCCTCGATGGTGAAGAATCAGGATCGATGGGAATACGATGAGTGCAGAGAATGAGACTAATTCCCTTGAGGTCATGGAGTGAGTAGCCTATGGCTGGTTTATGTCTTTCTAGGACAGTGACAAGTTGATATGTTTCTTCTTCAGAAAGCTTGTCACTTATGATGACAGATGTTTCTCGGTTATTATTGAGAGAGACATATTTTAAGCCAGAAGGAAGGGATTTTAGCTCAACTGAGGGTTATGATGGCTCCTCTATTTCCTCTAACTTGACAGGCTCTGCCAATTCTTCCTCTTCTTAAATAAAGTGTTCGTCATCGAGAGTTGGTTGGGCCATGTCTTCTAAGGATGCCATTAAGGCTTTCTCAACAGGGTCTGATTCAGGCTTGAGTTCTACTATTGCATTATTTGAGCGTGCAAGCGAGATAGTGATAGGAGAACTTCCTAGTTTTACATCTAAGAGACCCTGTTTTGGTCTTTCCTGAAAGAGTGTCCCAAAAGGTACACCAATCAAGATGGATGTGTCTGAGATGTCAAAGATATAAAAATCTAAATGATACTTAGAACATTGTATTCGCAATGGAATAGACCTTATGACCCCATAACTTTTAAGAGTAACTCCAGAAGGAATTTGTAAAAGCTTATGAGATGGGATCAAGAACTCGTTGGGGAAAAGTTGTTCGGCTAACGCCTTTGAAATGATATTCATCCCAACGGTTGGACTGTAGTAGCCCTTTATGGTGGTTCCCTTAAAGATGCAAGTGATAATATCTGAGGGGGCGTTGATTCGGGCTACCTCAGTGGATAACTCCATTTCTACCAACCACTCATGACTCATGATAGCCGATAGTCCTTTAATGTGTTCCATAAGGAGAGAATCATTATTTGGGCCATCATCATCCTCATATGACACAGAGTGTGTTATAGGCTTCACTTGAACTGGTAAATTTGAGGCATTGCCAAAATCTTCGAAAAGACCATCCTCGATTTCAAAAGGGAACATGGAAGATTGAGGTTCATCATCTTCTAAAATATTTTGTGTTTTCTCAATTGGAGGTTCTTTGACAACCAAATCATCTACAGGATTTGAAGGAATTGCAGGTTCGGTTGTGTCTAATTCCTCTTGTTGGTCGGGGCTTGGCTTGACTTCTTCTTCAGGAAATTCATTAAAGATGCCAGCGTAAGGGGTATTTTCAAGGATTTTCTATAGTATGGCTTTTCCCTCGCTCATGGTGTTGTGCGAGAATGAACCTCCAGAAGATAAGTCAAGATGCAGAGCAGCTTCCTTGTTGAGACCGAAATGAAAGTGGTAAAGAAGCACGTGGTCTGGTAAATGAAGGGTTGGACCGGTATTGATAAGACTTAAGAATCTAGCCCAAGCTGCTCCTAATGTCTCCTTCTCCTTTTGTTTAAAGGTAAGAACTTCTATTCGAAGAGTGGCGATCCAAGAAAGAGGGAAGAAAGCAAGACAGAATTTGTTTTGAAGTTCATCCCAATTTCCATTCACTCCTCCTACAATATGAGCATACCAAAGTTTCGCTCTTCCCAAAAGGGAGAACGGAAATAATTTCCATTTAATGGTCTCTTGTGTCATGCCAGCAATGTTCAAGCAAGAACACAATTGCTCAAATTCTCTAAGATGGGTGTAGGGATTTTCGTCTTCTAATCCAGAGAAGGATTGCTCCCGAACCATGGCTATGAAAGCAGGGCGAAACTCATAGCCATCTGTGAGTATAGGATGTGATGATTGTGGAGGCTCCAACAACTCGCCCTTTGGAGCCGAAAATTGGAAGATAGGCGTGGAATCCATATGGTAAGATAAAGGTGGTGATAAAAGGAAAATAAAAGATACATGGACAAACTTGGCTCGATCCCAGAACAGCTACCGTTCCCCGACGACGGCGCCAGAAAGCTTGTTGGTATATTTAACGTACACAGAATAATCAAAAAGATAAATCCACAAGCGCACGGATACCGCTGTAGCTTTCACCTAAGAGTATTTCAAGGTATCGAATTTCCACGAGGAACGCAAAGTGATCTAGTAACGAATCAAGAACGTCCAAGGATAGAAAAGATAAATGTTTTTGGTGGGTAGAGAGGGGCTATCTAAGGTGATCTAGATAACTAAGAATCAGACTCATGATACTCGTCTACTTTAGAGCAACAGTACCTTTCCAACTCTCGAATAAGACTGGGAAGAAGGTAGCTGGGGAAGGGTGCCAAAAGCTCTACGAAACACCAACTCTGACGTGATGGAATACGAAGGCCAACAAAGCTGTCACCTCTGAAGGCTACCATAACTAACCATAAGAATTGGGCGTAAACTCAGGTAAACTCTAGCCTATACGGTGTCTACACTAACGATTACTACTCTAGTCACGTACGCTAACTAGAGCACTCAATACGAGCTAAGATCCCGTAAACAAAGTAAAGTAAGAACAAAACTTAATCAAATAGAAAACTTAGGTTACCAACTGAAGAACTTGAAGATGAACTATCTCCATAGAGGTACAAAGTTGAGGAAGATCTGACAAGCCGGCTCCTCTTCTACTTCTTCCTCTCCTCTCTTCCTATTTTCTAATTACAAGAGCTCTAAATGAGCTAGGGCTTCTAGCTCTCCAAATGAATTGATACAATGAATTAGAGTTTTCCTGAGGGGGTCTGGCCCTATATTTATAGTCCTGTAGGATGCACGATGGCCGTTTGATCAAACCGACTTAAGGTACGGTGGATATTGACCCTCAAAGGTGGTGGAGGAAGCTTCCAGAAGGGCGTAGGAAGTTCTTTTTGGGGGATGCCACTCGGCATTTCTCCCCATGCCGACCGGCCCCACCTCTTCGCCGCATGCGCTCCGCTTCGTTCTGGTGTTTTCTAGATCCTTCCTGATTCCAATGTGCGGGGTATCATTGGCGTCAAGTTTTGTTACTCCGTTTGATAGTTAGGCCCTTTTCCGTGGTTTTCTAGAACAATCCCTAGAAAATAATAATTCACCAAAGCTCATGAAATTTGTCAGATAAAACCCTAGACTTCTCTATTTGCAAGTGTATTGATCATTTATCATGTTTATTGAACTATTAAATGTTGACGCTATCCACCATCAACAACTACCAGATTTTTTTTGCCAAGGTGTTGAGTAATTGCCACTACTCCTAATCCATGTTGGAGACTCAGATACGCTCCCCTAAACCACTATGACTTATGTCTCCACTAGTAAATACCTATTATCCGCTCTAGATTGGTGGGTTTCAGTCCAGATACACCTCTCGTAGCCTCCCCACAAAGTAGCTCCACCAGAAAGATCATCTCTAGTCCTCCACTATCTCATCTATATGCTAACAAACACCAAGAGAAACAAGTATTCATTCTTCGCTTGATGATATTCAAGCACGAACAATAGATGCACATGAACTTCACAATCCCTCCTCCCAATTCATTAACTTAAATTGGGATATGTGCTCAAAACCTTCACAAAAACTCACTCTATATCTGTACCCAATCATGGGTTCAAGAGAGCTCCAGATGAGCTTTGGAACATGTATATATAGCATGGGAAGGTGTTGCTGATAGCCATTGGAAAACATCTATCAATATAAATAGTACTCTATGATCCATCAGGTTTCACCTAGACATATCAAATCATACTATCCAGGCTAGTTTTTCAATGGTTAGAAACAAATATTATAGAATATTTTTTGTTGGATCATACTCCATGGGCCACATAGGCATCACAAGATCATACATTGACCCTTAGTAGCTTGGCCACTTGACACACACCCATGAGCATTGCCATAGGATGATATGTGTTGACGGTCATTAAGTACCAAATATAACCATCAACTTTTGCATAAATCGATATAAAATGAATTGCAAAGCATAGTTGTAGGTTTTCATTCTAACGAGTTCCACGAGTTTTTGTGTTCTCACATATTTTACAGATGTATGCAGTTTTTAATCAAATAAAAGTACCTCAACTAAGGAATTAGACTGCACCATTGTGGCAGGCTCGTCGAGACAATCGAAACGGACATATCATTTGCTATATTCGGAGCCTAAAATCAAAAGATATCAACTCCAGATCGAAACATACGCCATTGGGCCCTAAAAGGAACAAGAAAACACACAAACGAAGCTGGGCCCGATTGGGCTTAGGCCTAGGCCGGCCGGCACATGGCCTAGGGCCGGCCGGCACCCCTCGGAGCCGCCTCACGTCCGTCTTCTAGAAGCTTCTTCCACCGCCTCTTAGGATGCATCTCCACCATACCTTAAGTCGGTTTGATCCAACGATCGTCGTTTCTCCCACTGGGCTATAAATACAGGGCTAGAGCCCCCATCCTGAAACCCTAATTCATTTGTAATCTCTGAGAGGTGTCCCTCGAATGGTCAACCTCTCTAGGATCTAGACTTATAGATAATAGTGAGATGGAGAGAGAGGGAAGAGTTCGGAGGAGGTGTCGGCCTGTCGGTGCTTCTTCTACAGCTTGTACTTCATCAGATTCAAGTTCTTCATGAGTTTGTCTTTCGAGATTTCTCTAGTAATCATCTTCTGATCTAAGTTTACTTTGTTTATATTGTTCATCTGGTTTACGACTTTTCTGAGTGCTTTATTCCTGTTCTAGACGGAGTATAGTATTAATCATAGTGTAGGCGTGGTGTTTAGGCTAGGGTTAATCGTGAATGCCCCCTAATCTTCTGGATCGGTGGTAGATCGTAGGTGTAACAGACCTATTGAGTCCTCTGTAGTCCACCTCCTGTTGATAGGCCTGGTAGGACGCGGTTGTCAGAGTAAGATATAATTATATCTTTTTGGGTGAGGTTCCTGTACTCAACCTACTCTGATTAATGTCATTCTCTCTACGCTCCTATTTATCATGACCTTGTTGCTACTCTAAGTTATCATAAACCACTTTGGTTATCATTTCACCTAGTTACCACCACATATTTATCACCCCTTTTGTTGAGTTAGATTGAAGTTAGTCTCACACATTTTCTTGTGGGTACGATAATTAAAAACCTCCGAGTGAAAGCTACAACGGTATCCGTGTGCCCTTGCGATCTTTCTTTGTGATTATTCTATGTGTATTAAAAATACCAACAAGCTTTCCGGCGCCGTTGCCGGGGAAACGGTTGCTGAGTTATCTTTGAGCCTAGCTTAACTTTTTTTGTTTTAGTCTTTTGTGTAGCATGGATTTCACTCCTATCTGTCAATACGCTAAACCCACGAGCACAAGCCTAAAGCCACCAGAATCTATAGAGCACATCCTAACACCTGGCTTTGAGCTGAGCCTGTCTTTTATAAAATTGATTCGGGAAAAATCCTTCTCGGGAGAAGGCGATGAAGACCCATATTCACACCTATGGGAGTTTTTGCAAATCTATAGATGCTTGCGTATCGCTGGCATGTCAGATAATACTTTAAGATGGAAGTTGTTTCCGTTCTCTTTGACCGGAAGAGCTAAACATTGGTATAGATGAACTATAGGAAGTATGCAAGGAGATTGGGATACACTATGCTCTAAATTTTGTTTACATTTCTTTCCCATCTCCAAAGTAGTTAGTCTTCAAAAAGAGGTTCTAACTTTTAGACAACTAGAACAAGAATCTCTTAGTACATCATAGGATAGTTTTAATGAACTTATCTCTACTGGTCCTGACCTTGGTATTCCAGACCCTGTACTTCTTCAATATTATTATTTGGTCTTACCAAGGATTCCAAGGAATCCCTTGATTTAGCCTCTAGGAGGAGCTTTTCTTTATTTACCTATAATTGAAGCAAGGTCCATGCTTGAAAAGATTATTCAAACCAATTCTGTGCCCTCCGAGGTAGAGAAGGAATCACCTCCCAATCAAGAAGACGAAGCTTTGGTAGTTAAATCACAACCACTCCAATCTCAAGGTTTAGCTATCAACCCCAAATCATCAATACCTCTAAATCCAAGACCTTCATGGGAAGAAGAAATCGATACCCAGTCCATAAAAATGATTGTAGATCAATATAAATTAAATCTTCTCAGAAGGGCATCTTGGAAAAAGTTCCTTTTCCCCCTAAAGATATAAGATATTGGGAAGAATATAAGGATGGCATGCCTAGTGATGCCATAGAAGGAGAGCCAAACCACTTAGAAATTAATTATATCTTCTCTCCTTCTATGTCCATATTAAATATCTCTTCTGAACTCATTTGTCAACCCATCCTTGACCCTGATGATCCTTCTTATGCTCTCACTCCTAAGTCTTACAACAATGACCCTAAAAACCCATTAAAACATCCAATGCATGGGAGTCATGAAGACCATATGGACAACAAACAAGAGCTAAGGCAATGGCTAGAATGTATTAGAAATTGGATAGAATATACTAAAAATTTAGATGTCGTTGAAAAATCTTATTGGAAGGACAAGGAAGAAGCCTTATGGTCCAAATTCGGATTAGCTCTAAATGGTGAACTTAAATCAATCTCTTTAATAAACAAGAAACATCCAAGTTTGGAGGATGACTTAGATGAGACCAAGCCTAGAATTCATATCAGTGATGAGCATGAAAGCAACATTGTAAACACCTCATCAAACCCATGCTCATATGAGAAAACCCCTAAATTAACTAGTCTCTCTAGCATTACCACTCATGAGATCTTCAACCCTGTCATTTTATCTGTTTATAAAATCATTGAAAGAATGGTTATAGATGTATATGTTTATCATAAGTATTGCAAATCTCGTAGTAAGAATCTTGAATAGGTACTTGAAGGTCGGTGTTGTAGGAGAAACCACCTCACCAACCTAATGCACAATTAGAAGGTTTCCCAAGGACGAGTTTGTGTCCTAAACCAAATGCTTTCAAGAGATAACATGAGTTTTACCTTTACCTATAATGCCCTCATGAATTAAGCATAGAATTATAATCGTGAAATATTCCCTTGGGTATTTTTGTCACTAACCATTTTAGGATTGAAGAAGAGAAAAAATGATGGCAGTATCAGGTAAGTCATAAGATGAATTTAAATCAGAGATGAAGCAAGGCACATGACAACTTTAATAACTTTGCAGAGAAGACAGCTCATTCATCATAGATGGAAGAACTGTAAGTATCAATGTTTCATTCACTTTATCTTTTGCTGCAAGTTACTTTTTGCCTTGATTCATGCCTGTATAGAACATGGGCTATGCTAAAATAATCTCAACACTATCTTTTTATTAGCATAGATAAAACATGATAAAATTCTAGACACACAATCTATCTTTCAAAATTCTATATTCCTTCGGATATGTGTTGTCCACTAATCTGTTGTAGGTATAAGAATAAGTGAAGTGAAAAGAGTGATAAGATCAAGGAAGAAAAAGATGGCAAGGGGATAAGAAAGAAGAAGTGAAACGGAGGAGACAAGTTGCTTAGGAACAACTCAAGATGCAAAAAAAGAAAGGACCACTACTGAAAGACATCTATCATTCATCACTTGCAGTCATACTCCAAGAATGAAGGTAACACCCTAAGGTAGGTGGTCAGTATTTTCCTTTTAATCTTGATATGCATATAAATGAAAATACAAACATGTTTAGATTAAAACTTTGCTTAATTAACTCAACATGTTTAAGATGTTTA
Source organism: Chrysopogon serrulatus (assembly GCA_015844335.1). NCBI lineage: Eukaryota > Viridiplantae > Streptophyta > Magnoliopsida > Poales > Poaceae > Chrysopogon > Chrysopogon serrulatus. The sequence continues at coordinate 86,659 of JADLZL010003565.1, read as the reverse complement.
AACTTGCTCCTAGCATCCACTTTCTTGATCCCATGGTTGTAGCCAATTAAAACTAAAAAGTGTACATTCTATGTTTAGAACATGATAGTCATACTCATATTAAAGTTCAAACATTATGTAGAGATAGACAATCCTTCCATTGGTTAAAAAATTCAACCTATTTTGCCATATGAACTTAAAGATTATATTCATGCTCAGTCTTCTGATCTTACCACCCATGTTAAACAAAATATACAACACCAGCTTTGTCTTGTGTAATGTGACTAAGGTTAGAGAAGAATAAATAAAGAAATAGATTTGGTTCTGTTGGTATTTTTCTACCAATAGAGTCCATGCACTTGATCTCTACCTTAGTTTGCAAGCAGGATACACTTCAAGCAGTGTGTAGGGAATCATCCCCAACATTCTATAAGTGAAAGTTCTGTGAACATGCACACTAAGCAAGCTACTGCTAGATCCTACTATTGAATGCTCTACTTCAACCTGCTGGCTAAGCAAAGAATAAAAGTGGCATCACCATCAAAATCACCAACGTAAAAGGTGTAAATATCATTATCTTCATCTCCAAGACAGACAGATGCACTCAATGAAAGAACAAGAATGGAGAAGAATAAGTCCAATTCGGAGGACTTAAAAATCTAAACCCTCGCTGAAAGGTAACATAGGTAGTTATCCATATTTACTTTATTGCATTGCATATTTCTCTTTAGCATATTTACTCTTCTACATTATAATTGCATAGAAAACAACAAAAATAATAAGGTATTCATTAGGTTACATTCATGCATCTTAAAATAATAAAGCCCCATGTGAAACCCTCATGGTGTAAAAGCTATAGGAGTTCTCACTGTGGTAGCCTAAAAAACAAAATAAAAATAGCATGCATATTTCCTTTCTACATATAAATCCAAAAACTCTAAAAATACTAATTGGGCATCCTGCTATAATTCTGCTATCATAAAATACTTTGAAGCCTCCATAACACCCAATCCTCTAAAATGGCTAAACTACTAACTTTTTATCCTAATACCGTTCCACGAGTTTTGGTGTTTTGTGAGAGCTTTCTGCAGGATGACTCCAAGAGCAAGCACACATAGCTATCTTCATCTACACCACTTGAAGAACACCTTCCCTACACAAAGTTAACCCCTGTGTGAAGGAAGTAACTTCTAGAAGAATGAGATTGTGATCTCTGGCAACACTTGCTCTTATAAGCATGAGCTCCTCTGTGAGGACCACTCAGCTTCAGCGCTCAACCATGACCATAACTAGCTTGGGGGAGAGCATCCCCTAGTTATCAGGTAAGTATACCTAAGCGATTATCAAGTCTATCTTATAGTCATAAAATACCAAAAATATATAAGCACATGAAGGTTCACTATAGTATCATAAGAAAATCTAAAAATACCAAAAATATATGGACACATGAAGGTCCATGTCCGTAGTCTTTTGTGAGTTTATTAGTTAAAATAAAAAGATGAATAACAATTAAAACCAAATAAAGATACTTTATTAAGGTATGATCATAGATTATGCTTAATAAGTTTTGTCTAGTTTGTTAGGAGTCGAATAAAAACTAGAGAACAATATAATTTTGAAGTAGAGATGATGAATAGTTGCTCTGTTGTAATTCCTTTCAAGTGTCTAATTTTCAGCCTTAAATTCTCCCAAGTTTTGGATATGACTGCTTTGATATAAGAATTTATTCTAAACCTAAAACTTATGGAGGCATATGCTTGAGCTAAGTCTAGGTGATTGAGGGATATAATATGAGAAAGTCTGAGCTGCTATTTATCTTATTCCTAACGATACTAAGTTCTGGAGATTTATCTTTTAAAAATTTAAAACCTTACATGATGAGCTCTTGTATGACAAAGTTGAATTCTTACCAAAACCAAATATATGATATATCTAGATTAGGAAAACCTTTGCTCATTTATGCTGCTTATTTTGCATTGAGTTTAGTCAACCTTTGTTGTATACCTTATGAGAGTTTCATCATGCTTTTAAAATCAAGATCACTTACACACTCCACCTACATATGCATTATTCCTACACTGGGAGTAAGCGCAATCATTTTCCATTTTCATCCAAATCCACCTTAAAAATGTTTTTCTCCTACACTGGGAGTGAACACCCAAAAATAAACCCCATAGGATAAACCCCTGTTTAATTGCTCTAAGTTCTTATCATTATCTCTTCAATTATTTTGTATTCAAAGGATGCATGTGGCTATGCAAAAGAAACGGTATTGAAAAAAAAAAAAAGGAGTAAAAAATGAACACATGTCTAAGCAATTAAAACAATGGATACATCGATGCCCGCCTCTCTTAAAAAAAGAGAAAAAAAAAAAAAAAAGAGAGAATAAAGATAGCCCATGTTTTCCTATGAAAGTTTTAAAGCTCCTAAAGAGAGATTTATTTATAAAGAGCAAAAGTAGAAATAGGATTAGCCACCATATATACACCTATCCACCATATTCCATACACGTGCACATCTTAGTTTGATTGTATGACTTGACTCTCTGTGGATCCATTGTTTGGCTTTACAATATATGAATTACAAGTAGACTCATCCTTGTTTGTGCCATTCCTATGAGCTCCACTATAATCCTTAGTTGTAGGAGGGCATAACATTATAATGCCTCAGTGAGATCCATAAATACTATATATCAAGAGACTTGAGAGTGTCATATAATTAAGCTTTGAGTTTTATTTTGAAAACTTATAAAAACTCTAGGATACTAGTTGAGTGAAGAATTTGAGATATAGTGCTTGACTTTATTGTTCTATCTTTCAATGGCTTAAGACCTAGGTGATAGCTAAGAAGCCCCATGGTCATAGGTAACATGGGTAATTTTAAAAGTTAGAGCAATTTTGTCTAATCTGGAGGAGAATTTCTGTTTGAAAGCATGTGTACCTTTGAGGAGTGAAAGCATTGTAGCAACTCCTGATCCAAGTTTATTAGTTATCAGACTTTGCTCAGGGACTGGCAAAAGGTAAGCTTGGGGGTGTTGTTGACGGTCATTAAGTACCAAATATAACTATCAACTTTTGCATAAATCGATATAAAATGAATTGCAAAGTATAGTTGTAGGTTTTAATTTTAACGAGTTCCACGAGTTTTGGTGTTCTCAATTGTTTTGCAGTTGTATATAGTTTTTCATCAAATAAAAGTACCTCAACTAATGAATTAGACTACACCATGCGACGGGCTCATCGAGATGATTGAAACGGATATATCATTTGCTATATTCGAGCCCAGAATCAAGAGATATCAACTGCAGATCGAAACATGCGCCATTAGGCCCTAAAAGGAACAAAAAACACACAAACGAAGTTGGGCCCGATTGGGCTTGGGCCCAGGTCGGCCGGCACCTCCCGGAGCCGCCTCACGTCCGTCTTCTGGAAGCTTCTTCCACCGCCTCTTAGGATGCATCTCCACCGTATCTTAAGTCGGTTTGATCCAACGATCGTCGTTTCTCCCACCGGACTATAAATATAGGGCCAGAGCCCCATCCTAAAACTCTAATTCATTTGTAATCTCTGAGAGGTGTCACTTGAATGGATCAACCTCTCTAGGATCTAGACTTGTTGATAATAGTGAGATGGAGAGAGAGGAAAGAGTTCGGAGGAGGTGCCGACCTGTCGGTGCTTCTTCTACAGCTTGTACTTCATCAGATTCAAGTTCTTCATGAGTTTGTCTTTGATATTTCTTTGATAATCATCTTCTGATCTAAGTTTACTTTATTTATATTGTTTATCTGGTTTGTGACTCTTCTGAGTGCTTTATTCCTATTCTAGATGGAGTATAGTATTAATCATAGTGTAGGCGTGGTGCTTAGGCTAGGGTTAATCGTGAATGCCCCCTAATCTTCTAGATCGGTGGTAGATCATAGGTGTGACAGACCTATTGAGTCCTCTGTAGCCCACCTTCCGTTGATAGGTCTGGTAGGACACGGTTGTCAGAGTAAGATATAGTTATATCTTTTTGGGTGAGGTTCCTGTACTCAACCTGCTCTGATTAATGTCCCAAAGTTGATCAGTAGAAGACATAGTTTACCCAATGTTAGAAGTAGAGGACCCTTAGTTATTCTCTCTACGCTCCTATTTATCATGACCTTATTGCTACTCTAAGTTATCATAAACCACTTTAGTTTTCATTTCACCTAGTTACCACCACATATTTATCACCCCTTTTGTTGAGTTATATTGAAGTTAGTCTCACATATTTCCTTGTGGGTACAATAATTAAAAACCTCTAGGGTGAAAGCTACAACGGTATTCGTGCGCTTGCGGATCTTTCTTTGTGATTATTCTGTGTGCGTTAAAAATACCTACAATATGTTAGGTGCCACATAGGCACATAGATCATGCGATAAACTATAGTATCATGGCTAGCCAAGACATAATCAACCACAACCTTATCAAATGATTCGAGAAGTGCCACACATGCACACTAGTCACTAGATCAGTGCCACGCATGCACATTGGTCACTAGATCATATATTGAAACTCTAGTACTATGGCCACAACCCGCCAGAACTATGCGCAGTTCCATTTAACTAGGAGGATCCCAATAATCTAATGTATATTTCCATCTTTTTTAATTTTTATAGTTAAAGCCAATCTAGAGAGATCACTCTTCACCTGGCTTGGTGAGATTATTATACCACATATATGCATCTAGATGATCTCAACCACTCACATTAAACTGCTAGTCTTGCCCCCTAGCACTATGGCCAAAGATAAAAACAAATATGACATTATGTCAAGTGCCTCTAAACTCTAAGTTTGCACTTCAACCCTATAGAGTCCTTAATCTTCATAAATATCACTATGGCCATATTTGAAGCCAACTTAGGGATGCCCCAACATAACTAACTCAAAGTGATTGATCCTCTGCAAAACAAATGTTAGTCACACACACTTGTGTTCATCAATCACCAAAACCAATGTATAAAATTTGGGTCCTACATGCTCTCACTTGATGTATCTCATGGGTAGCTTGTGGTAGTGAAAGTGCAAGGGACTTTTATTGATAAGCCCTTATATTGTTGCCCAAGTGGTTTTATGTCCATTAGTAGATCTTTTGTAGGGTGCACCAAGTGGTATTCTTGCATTGTGTCAATAGTTCGACTGCTTTGGGAATGCTGAGCGGTTTTCCTTCTAGCGTAAAGGAAGTCAGCCAACCTTAGGGGCTTGCTAAATGCTTGTTGTTCCCAAATTGAATAGGTAATGTGGTACCCAAGGCCCGGCTGGCATTAGCATGTTGATGTATGGTGTACTCATATGGTGTCTATGTATGTAGGTTGTCATCGCATAATCCTTTTCTCAAAAGATGAATGGTTGTTGATCTAGTTGTGCCATGCATGAGATTTGAATATATGCCTCGTATAGACCTTGCCTTTGAAAACACATTTTGTGGCAGCTACATTGGACTAAATAAATAATGAATGATTCTAGTCTCCTAGACAACATATTTGCCATGCTGTCGGTTTTAGCATTCATGTTGATTTATTTTGCTGCTCTTTCATGATATATGATAGGAGTATTTTTTTTTCATACCTATTTGATGGACCATTTAGCACCATTGCTGACCAGCTACTAGGGAGTTGATCAATGAGCATCTAGGTCAACCGTGCGTCTGCCTTCTGAAACTAAAATATAACATGCAACCACATTTCTTCAGTAGCATTATTTCTTTATTCACGCTTGTTAGTTCAGGAGGTGCGAGAGATCGATTGGCTTCTTTAGGAAATGGACAGTCACTATGGAACTGGTACTATAGAGGTGATAATGGAATAAAATTTAGATCTATATATATAAACCCGATTAACATCTACTCTCTTCGTCGCAAATTTAAGTACGTCACTCCAACTTTTTTATAGAGTCAAACCATTTCCTCATCAAATTCACTATAGTATGTGTAGGAGCTCTTAGTTCCTTGCTTGACTAGTTGTGTACGTTTGTGTGACCTTGACATCTAGAATTGTGTAGTAGGAGAGCTCCTACTACCTCAACACCTTATGACTACGTTGCGTAGGATCATTTGCATGGCGCTTGTGATAGAGATAGATAGGTGAAGTCTTGGCTAGACCAAATAATTTAATTCCACATTAGTTTCGGTTAGCCAGTGTGTTAAGTTTAGAAAAAACTATTCACCTACACCAGAGCTCCGTATAGGAGAGAAAAAGGAGAGAGAGAATTGGTGAGAGCAACTAGAACGTGGTTTCATGCTTAGGGTGCTCACTCCATCTTCTCTTTCTTCTTATCCTTCACATCCATCACCATCCAGATGCCTTGTATCTCCCCACTACCTCTTTCATAGATGGTGGCATATCCTGCACAATGACAGGCAATGGACACTGGTGGTGGGCGTGATCTCGCACCATGCCGGCCGGGATCTTAGAGACACTTATTGGAGCAAATACTCGAGGTACATGACACCTACTCAAATGCAATGCTCAATGGTTGCTAGTGCTAGAGGGAAAACTCATGTCACCGACATCAGAGGAGGGAATGGGCAGACATATTAGTGCACGTGATAGAGCTTAGCCGTCTCTATCAAGGCTGAGACACACACGTGTCTCATAAACACCAACACGCTAGGTAGGAGTGGAGGTGGTGCGCGCACAGCTCGCAGATAACAGTGTGCGGGGTAAGGGCAAAGGCGGATGGCTTGGCAAGCGGATGGTTGGGGCAGAGACACAACTAGACTACTAAAGAATGGAGACACATGATAGGTGGGTTGAATAAAGAATTATGACACGTGGAGCCCACCATGTAGTGCAGAATGTGCCAATAGCAAAATTGTTGAATGAATAATGAATTAATATGCGCGCAGGTTATGTGGCCATTTATAAAGAACAAACTGACTACATCATTATTGAGGGTGCTCACATATAGAGAGAAAAACACGATCTTTTTCAGGAATAGATTGTGTGTATTAAATATTGTCGATCAGTCGATGGCTACCTAAAGCTACATGATTGGTTGTTACTAACAAGTAGCAAGTAGTTTAGCTAGCTGTTTAATAAGTAAGATAAACAGGTCAAGAAGGATTAGAAGCAGTACAATGCCGTATGGTGCGTCCCATGCTTTGGAAGCTTGGGATGGAACGAATCGTGGTTAACTACCATACACGTGGTAACAAGGTGGTGGAGCATGCCCATCCAATAATCTATTGCGTTGGATTATTTGCGCTTCCTGCAGGCCAGGATTTATGTTGTTTAATGTTTATGGTGGTTGGAACGGCATTGTCTCATCTCTTCACTCACATCATGCCTACTATACTATGGATGAATTCCATCCACATTACTCCGGCATTAAGCATTCTCTAGCATTACTAGCTTGTAGAAACACCGGATCTACTACTTTGCAGTCTCTAGCTATAGATGAATATTTCCATCCACATTACTCTAGCATTACTAGCTTGTAAAAACAAAGTCAATCTAGCTAGATCCAGTGGTTATGTGGCCTCTTTGGATTTTTTTAATCGTGTTTTCACGTTCGTTCGTTGCATGAAAAAAATACTCGCGAATAGAACAATGATGAAACCGACAACAACATAATCCACACAAGATCTTCCGTTACTTTTAGTTTACACAGTTATCACAGAATGCTGGTGGAGCTAACTTTAATTATTAATAGATAAAAATGCATATAGTTCACATTTTCTTAGTTTGTCTGGACGGCTTCATCAACCTTATTAATTAGGCTAGTAGCTCATATATGCTCCTCGAGATGACTGATACTTATGTATGTTCGATCTTTAAAAAAAAAAAAACTCTCTCTGTAACACACTCAGCGGCGAGGATGGATTGAACTAGTGGATTGGAAGGGGAAGAGGAGGAGGAGGGGAGGGGCGGAGCCCACAGGGGGCGGCGCTGTGGGAGGAGGGAGGAAGGAGAGAGAGAGTTGCGGGAGATTGGAATAAAGGGACTTGCCTAATTACTTCTTGATTCCATCTGGTTACAATGGTCTAATACTTATAGTCCCAAGTGGACTCTAACGGAAAAAAAGTTCTTATCGAACATAAACTTTTTCAGTTTTCTAATCTTAATTGCCTAAATAATAGTTCATAGCGAAGATAGCAGTGGCGGCGGCGGGCGGCTGCGGTGGGGCCCACGGCCCCCTGCCCGCACGCCAGGTGGCAGCGGGGGGCTAGGGTAGCCGCCGCCTCCCCCCTAGTGCCCACACTGCCCTCCTCCTAGGGCGGGCCATGTGGTCCACTAACCTCGGCTGAATGCTCTTTGGGGCCCCTTTTGGTCTAACAACTAGATAATTTGTCATCGTCTTTTATTGGACGTGTGACACCCTCCGTAAAAAAACATCATTGTTTGACTTTCAAATACTATGTTGTGATTTTGTCTTATTCAAAAATTTGTATATATTATAAAATAAATAAATCATTATGAAAGTAACTCTAATGATAAAATAAATCATAACAAGATACATAATTTTATATAAAAATTTTAAATAAAATGAATGGTTAAACACAATGAAAGTTTAAAAAAAAACAACGCTTTTTTAGACAGATGGAGTATATATCTCTAGGATCGTGCTACGTTCTTGCCCAGACCTATTTCCACACACCCAAAAAAATTCAGTATTAAATTAAAATAAAAAAAAAAAAAAAATCCAGAAGTAACGTCATTCAGTACTTGGAACTTTCTTCATTCATCAGTGAAAAAGCCTCCATCGATCACGTCGGCAGGGTACTCGGTAGTGGAAATTAATGATTGTTCATCGTGACCTGATTAGAACGGTTGGCAACCACTAAAATATACTCCTCCGTCCCATTTTATTTGTCGCCGTGGGATACGTGCCACAAGTTTGACTTGATTTATAGAAAATACGCATAATATTTATATCTTCAAATAATTTTGTTAAAAAACTAGATCCAAAGATCTTTCGATGATATTAATTATGATACTAATCGATGATATTTATTATTTATTAAAATTACCGGCATTTGTGTCTCGAGAAACGAAATAAATAAAAAGGGACGGAGGGAGTACTCCTATATGCGCTCTGTCCATGTAACGTTAGGTGGGAGAGAAGAAGCTAATTATTGGCCATATCTTCTGCTTACGTCGATGAAATAATTGATTACATTCCTCCTATGGTTCTATGTGTCCTTCTGTAAGAAAACAATGGAGTAAAAATTTCTAGAACCGACACCGTTCGTACAACAGAAGGCATTGTTGTGAACTAGAACTGCACCAAATAAAGCGCAATTTAAAAAGAAGAATGACTGCACTTAAGAAATTTTGAGCCAGAAAGAAATATAATTGCATCACTTAAGAAAATTTGAGCCAGGGTTTTCCTACCAAAGGGATTTCTTGGATGAAGCTCATCTTCAATACTGTAACCTCAACTGTTGTCCTCAATGGAGTGTCAGAAAAGTCTTTCATTGTAAATAGGGTGTTAGTCTGTTGGGTAGGAAGATCCTTTGTCTTGTCTCTTCTTTGTGTTAGCTTGTGTTAGCTGCTGATTTTCTACAAATCATGTTGAATGCTGTTTGAATGTCTACCAATCTTGTAGTATGTTGATGATACTTTAATCTTCATGTAAGGTGATGTTGTTTAGTTAACTTTTTGAAAAAAAAAAAAAAAAAAAAAAAACTTCTTCAGCAGTTTGGTGAATCCATAGGTCTTAAAGTTAATTTTGAGAAGTCTTTCATAGTCCCCATCAATGTTTTCGAGGATATTTTTTATACTTTGGCCACAACCTTTGGTTGTTCTAAGGGTCCCTGCCTTTCACTTATTTAGGCTTCCTTTTCAGTATCACAAAAACCAACAGTAGCTAATTTTTGGCCCATTGTTTCCAAATGTGAGCGACGACTAGCCAATGTGTCATCATTTCTATGTGAGATTGGGCAACCGGAGCTTACCAATCCAGTCTTTTTTCAGCTCTGCCTTCTTTTTTTGTTGTGAGTATCTTCTTACTGCTAAGAACAATATTCAAGCAGATAAACAAGTTTTGGAAACATTGCTTATGGAGAGGTTCAAATATCAATAATCGAAAGCCACCTAAAGCATATTGGTCAATGGTTTTGTCCCGTAACTTGAAGAGGAGCTGGCTATTATTAACCTTTGAATCCATAATAAGGGGCTTTTGCTTAAACACTTTTACACAAATTCTTTAACCGACCGGATGTTCCTTGGGCCTCTTTAATTTGGTATCATTCTTATTTCAGAGGTCGCCCCCTCTTCTCTCTCTAGTAATCTTAGTGGCTCTTTTCTCGGTGGAGGGACATCTTAAAGCTCTTGGGTATCTACAAGACTTTGATGGTAGTTAGAGATGGTAAATCCTATTTCTTTTGGTCTGATCGCTAGAATGGTACTCTTTTATCACAAGCTTACCCTAAGTTGTTTTCGCTTTGCCAAGAACACCCTTATTTCAATACAGTCAAGATTGAATACACCTATTCCTACACCCAATTTCATTTTATGCTTGGGGTTCACCAATTTTTTCAGCTCGATCGATCATCAGGTTATGCATCAGACATACCAATGGCTTTGGAGATTCCTCCTATCAAAATAAGAGGAAAATCTTTTGGGGGGGGGTCTTAATTGTCAAAGACAAATTGAACACCAAAGATCTTCAACGAAGGAACATGTCTGTACTTGATATCACAATTGTGTACATTGTCCTCATGATCTTCAACGAAGGAACATGTCCGTACTCTTAGATTGATTGTCACGGATCCACATGATTTGCTCAACACCACGGTTAGTTTCAGAACACAACTTGGTATGTCGTTTTCCATGAAAATTATTATCACTACGTGCTAGTCATTGGAACTGTTAGAAATGATGTCGCCTTCCATGAAAAAAAAAAAAGATACATAAAGAAAAAAGAAATAGAAGAGGAAAACATGAAAATATATAAAGAAAACAATGAAGTATATAGAATATGTTGAAAGAAAAAAGATAAAATAATAAAAAATAAAAAAAAAATAAATAGGAAAAAAGAAAGTGAAAAAAAATTTAAAATGAAAAAAATAAAATAATAAGGAAAATAAATAAAATAAAAACAAGGATTAAGTAAAAATAAAATTAACTTAAAAAGTAAAAATAAAATTAAAAAAATAATTTTTTTTAGGTGAAAACAAAATAAGTTTTGTTTTTGAAAAAGAAAATAATACAATATAAAAAAAAAGGTAAGAAAAAAAAAAAAACGGAGTGCCCAATCACGGAACGATGCTGGCAACCAACTGTGATCACAAAGGGAAATTAAAAAAGGAACTGATAGCACAAATGCCCAACTTCAGAAGGCCCAATAGATAACAAACAGTCCAATACGAAATAAAAAATCTCCACGTGAAACGATCAGTTCGACACCAGCGCTCAGGTCCGATCGTTCGGGTGATTGGCGGGCTCACACCCTCCTGTTTTTAGTCAAAAATAAAAGGAAAATATGTTCCATTTAAGTCGCACTAGTAAAACATGCCCGTGCGTTGCAACGGGAAAAAATAGTAAATGTTAAAATAAATATTACATATCTTTTTGGTTTTTCCCTTTCTATAAAATTTACGTCTATAATTTATTTATGATGACCATGACATCTATCAATAAAAATACACTCTTGACATATCTTTTTTTCTCTGGATGTAAGCTACAAAAAAATTTTACTCACAACTTCAATTTTTATATTGTCTATGTTTTGGTGAGTTAGATATTGAGTTCTGTCATTCTTTTTTTGATTTTTACTTGGCAGCTCTCATTGTTTTATCAAAAATGTACTGATATATCTCTTTGATCTGATTTGTGTGAGAGATAATAATAATAAATATAAAAAGAACGGAATAAGAAACCACGCATTGCATTTGATGACAGCACAGGCGTCCATACCTCCCTTTGATGCTTTATTCTTCTCTATGAGAACAACAGAGTGGTAGACCATCTGCTCTTTACCACTTCTACTGCAGAGTTTAGCGGTTGCCAGTGAGTGAGATCAGAGCAGAGGAAGGGAAGCAAAGAATTGAACTTGTGAGGCCGATTTGACTTAGCTGCTCCTCAACATAGGCGAGGAATATCGGCGGAGGAGCTTCCCATCTCCAACCGGTGATTTGCATAGTAGAGCCCATTAGGTACTTCGGTGCCCGGCCAACAAGACAATTAGGGGAGGCGAGCCATTGTCTGACGTCGAGCATTAAGTTGGCAGCAGCACCGGCGGCCGCAGGGTTTCGTGGTGTTATGGCCCCCCTCGTCTCTCCTTCAACTACTTTCTGTTTGGTCCTTGGTCATGAGTTCAACCGCTGGGAGTCATACCGAAATGGATTGGAGGAGGAGATTCAGACGGTTAGCCAGGACACCGGCGTAGAGCATCCGATCTAGCCATCCACCATGTCAGGAGTATGTGCTTCGGCGGGCCTCACATCGTGGCTTCGAAGATGGCGCCATGTAGATGTGAGCGCATCTTTAGCGGCAGGCGTCAGAGGCGCATCCATGGCTGTCGCCACCCGACATGCGACGAGTTGGAGCCGCAGCGGCTTCGGCAATCCGCACGTGCAAGGCAAGGGCAGCTCCAGGCCTCCAGCAGCTCGCTTGCGTGCGAGGCTAGGGCGGCTATGGCGGTGTTGATCAACTCCAAATCGCTATCGGGTTTTCGGCTCCTCCGCGGTCACCGGTCGCCGTGCGTACCTATCCTGTCGGTGTGCAAACAGATCCAATCAATCCTGTGATAGGATATCTGTTTAGCACTGTTTGAGTTGCCGACATCACAAGCCATCACCAAGAGGCAAGAGATCACGACGGCTTGACGGCCGATTCACGTAGCTCGAGCGCTCCAATGCCCTTTGCAGAACCAGGAGATAATGGCGGCTACCACGCGGCTCGTGTTGGTGGCATGCCGCCCTCTGCCATCTACCTACGTTGCTACGACAACACGTGAAATCTGTGGGTCAAGCCTCCTATTTCCGGTTTCCCTTTTTCCTTTCCTTTATCATGTTTTTCTGTTATGCGTGTTGTATTTTGACTCCATTATGTACACGTAATCTGCTACAACCAAAGCTGAACACAAATTGGACTCATGTATCACGTTACGTTACGTTACATACATACTCAAACCAAATTGCACAAACGCATGAGAAAGAGACATGTATAGATTGTTATTGGAATCAGATTCTGTATATAGAATTAGACTCCATATCATGCTACACAAAAAGTTAGATAAGCACATGTTATTATTATTATTATTATATATATATATATATATATATATATATATATATATATATATATATATATATATATATATATATATATATATATATATAAGTCCGGACAGATCGTTTCTACATTCATAAAGTTAGTTAGGGAGGGCCGGACCAAAATATGGGTGGAGAGAAAGTCTTGCCTCTTTTTATTATTAGGTATAGATTAGATTTATCGTAGTCAATCATAAAAAAAAAAATGTCCTCTTCCATATGGGCTTTCAATATTTCCAGCCCATAAGCACCGGTAGGCTGGTTTCACCCAATGGCCGGACTGGTCAAACCGTGCATGGAGCCCTGGAGGGATCCAAAGCCTAGGAGCTGCATGTTTGGTTGGGACATGGAAATAATCGGTCCATGAAAGGTCGCCTGGGCTCCAAGCTCCTTCCATAACCATGTTTATTGTTAATTAACCATTTCTATTTTTTTGCTCAAAAAAATTGACGATCTCTATTTTGCCTTTCCTCCACGTCTCGCGGTGATTAGGTTGGGGGAAAATCATGCGAAATCTAGAGGTAGAGATACAGAGGATTTGCGATTGCCGCTAAAGGATGCCAACAAGACTACGGCCGTGCAGGCGAAGGAGAAGAGATCAGGTGCCACAACTGGCCTGTCGCCGGACGCGGAGGAGATTGGCGTGGGTGGTTTCGGTCCTTCGGCTCCAGCCTCCAGCGGTGAAGAACGGCTAAGGCTATGATGAGCGAGTACGTGTTCAGCACCATTCCAAAGCAATCCTTGAGTATAATCAGTCAGGCCTTCCAGATGGATTTACGACAACAAATCAACCATTTCTTTGTGTCCGCCAAGCAATCTCTTCGTACTGTTTCTTAAACTTTTTCAGTCATATTTCATTCTCCGCTTTATATTATACTTTAGCAACATGTTTTCCTGTTATCAACGTCGTTGCAAATGATGTTTGAAACTAGGTTGTCAAAAGGATCAAATTATGAATCAAATTTTATGTTTCTATTCTTGCAACCATTTTGTAGACATACGATGAACAGCTTATCAGTATATACACGTGCTAGTATATCATATTAGTCTAGCTATAGGGCTATTATTAGTACTGTTTGGGTACGGTCCCTCAAAATTGTAGAGACAGGTCTGGCGCGCTTGTGACCACCACCTACATGTTACTAATTGCTGTACGTCCCGGTCGATCGATCGGACGGGGAGGCCAAGCACCGATCGAGGAGAGCACGGGACGAGACTCACCGCATGCATGCAGATCAGAATTCAGAAGCGGGCCAAACTTTCAGGCATCGAACAGCGCCACACCACACCTGCTGCAGTGGGGGGGCCGCGCACAGAGGCACAGAGCTCTTGATTGCATTCCGGTTCCCAGGAGACAGCCCAAAATCCGACGCATTGACGCTGATCTGAGAGAGCTGCCTGAGCCACCGGACCCGGCGCGGCCGGCCGGCACCATGAAGTGGCCACGAGTGTTATTCTATGGGCTGGGGCGCTGGGCGCTACTCCCTCCGTTTCAAAATGTCGTAAACGCGTTTCCCGAGAAGCAAATACCTCGCAATTTTTATAAATATTAAATATCATCGATTAGTATCATAATTAGTATCATCGAAAAGATCTTTGGATCTAGTTTTTTAACAAAATTATTTGGAGATATAAATATTGCTCGTATTTTCTATAAATCAGTCAAACTTGTGGCACGCATCCCATGGCGACAGTCAATTTGAAACGGATGGAGTATATATGGCGCAGAGAGAGGTTGCATGTCTCGTCGTTTAATTTACTCCATACATTCCAAAATAAGTCTCCATCCCAGATTTGAACGGAGTCAAACGATCTTAACTTTGACCAACTATTATATAAAAATATTAAAATTTGTAATAACAATTAAGCACTATTAGATTAATCATGTCATAGATTATCGAAGTAAACCTAATTGAAGATACGGATATTTTCATAGATTCCAAATAGTTTACAAGATATGTTTTGGAACATGATCCTTCTAAGTTTTGTACTATATATATTTAGATGCAAAAAGTCTCACCTATAGTTTTTTCCAGTCTTTTGCTGTTAGTGAAGGTTGTTCTTGGGGTAAGTATAGTCATTCAGTGATAGATGTAAATGTTTTCTCAGTAGGGTAATGTGTCTCATTCGAAGTTTAAGTCATTTTGATTTTTTTTTAAATGCATAGTAGGTTTTATTATGTACATAGATATAATTTATATTTAGATGTGCAGTAAAAACTATATACCTAGAAAAATCAGAACGATTCACAATTTAGAATGAAGTACCTTGTAAACTGGTATTGGAGACCTTTTGTTTAGCTTCAGCTTATCAGCCAGCATATCAGCCGTTGCAACAACGTTTTTCTCTCAGATAAAATTAGTCATTTCGACTTATCTGCCGGCTTATAAGTCATGCCGAATAGAGCTACCGTTTCAATTTGGAGATTTTGCGTTGTATAAAAAAAAAAAAGTAGAAAAAGAAGCTAAGAATTCGTAAGAACTCAGGCCTTGTTTGGATGTTGTAGTATTAAGAAACTGTAGTTTTAGAGCCGTGATGTGCAAAACCGTGGTTTAGAAAAAAGAGGTCAAGAGTGGAGTTTTTAAAACTCCAAAAAGACTACAGTTTCAGCAATACCATGGTTTTCAAAACCATAAAATTTGTTGCACCCAAACACTTCATGGTACTCTAAAACCAAAGTATTTTATAAAACTATGGTATTTTTCTAAAACTCTAAAAATACTTTATATCCAAACAGGACCTCAGTGTTGTGCCCACTAGTCATAACAACCATATACTAGTCATTATTAATCATAAAACCGATTCATATATAGAGTCATAAATGCGTGCAGTATATAATGAGTCAATTTCATCTTGCGTCCTTGATTTTGATCTATATGATTCCATGTACGGACCTCTGTTCTGTGTTATGCCACGCATACTATTTTCGAGCAGCTGATCGGAGGAGCCGAGGAGACTACGTACATGGCACTACTAGTAGACGCGTGTGCTCTCTTGAGAGGAGAGCAACTGAGCCCCCTCCTGATACTGGAGTGTGGAGAGTGGACACGTACTACGTTGGCGCATGCTCTCGTGAACGCAGTCAGACGAGGAGACGCGCGCGCGATGAGACCGCGGTGCAGCGCTCAGAACCACCTGAAAGCCGCAGCGGTCAGCAGAGGCAGGCAGCGCATCGAACAGGACGAGGGGCATGCGGTTCAGAGCTCGGCAGGCAAGTACCGCGGCGGCCGCAGGCGCCAGGCGAGGCGACGACCGTCAAAAGACTTCCCTTTGGCAGCGGGGAGGAGGAGGGGCCGGGACGCTTTGCTTTCTCTTGTTTCTCTCTTTCCGCGGCCCCGCGACGACAGCCAGCCGGGCCTGAGTTGACAGGCAAGGCGATGCGCCGATGCCATGCCGGCCCAAAACGGAGGCGGCAACCGCTGCCTGTTCCACACGGTCCACCAGCTAGCGCCGCTGCCTTTTCCGGGGCCGAGGGCCGAGGGCGATGCTCATAGCCTCGCCTAGGAGCCGGTCCACCTCGCCGCGAGTCTATGAGCATAGGCAAAGGCCAAAGGCCGAGCAGTGGTCTGACGTCTGATCGTCGCGCAGCGCAGACGTACGCGTGCGGTACAGCGGCCTGACGTGATCGGCGATCTGATGGCCAATTTGACCCTGATGTGAGAGGCACCAGAGCCAGGCCCCAGCGGCCCCGAGTGTTTTGTGTTTATTCATTCCGTGCCACAAACACAACACGGGCATACTACTCCGTCCCAAATTAAATATCGTTTTCGGTTTTTGTGCCGCAAGTTTGACTCAATTTGTAGAAAATATGTGCAATGTTTATATATCTAAATAATTTTGTTAAAAAACTAGATTCAAAGATCTTTCCGATGATACTAAATATGATACTAATCGATAATATTTGTTATTTATAAAAATTGCCGGTATTTGTTTCTTGGGAAGCGAAAGCGACAGTTATTTTGGGACGGTAGTACACAACGACAGAGCTCACGCGCTGGAGCCACCACTACCTCACAATTGCTCGGGAAAACAATCCCGCCCAGGTGCGGCTTCTTGCTTGCAGTCAAGGTTCACAGGCCGCTACCACTGTGTGTTAGGAGATCAGAGAACCATTTCAAGCCCGATGGGTAGATAGGTGGCCGGCGTTGGTCTATCGCCGTGTTCGCTGGTCGCTCGGCTACTTCGGCTGCCTGTCTGTCTCGGCTGCTTCGGCTGCTCGCTCGGCTGCTTCTGGCTGCTGCTCTCTCTCCCGAGCACTGTGCAAGCAGCCAGCTGCCGACCAGCGAACACGGCGATACGTCCCAGAGGTACTACCACGACGACGACGACGACGACGACGACGACCTGGTGAGTGGTAGGAGTATTCCCTCCGTCTCTTTTTATTTGTCGCCGTGGGATGCGTGCCACAAGTTTGACTTGATATATAGAAAATACATACAATATTTATATCTCCAAATAATTTTGTTAAAAAACTAGATCCAAAGATCTTTCCGATGATATTAATTATGATACTAATCGATGATATTTATTATTTATTAAAATTGTCGGCATTTATGTCTCGGGAAGCGAAGCGACAAATAAAAAGGGACGGAGGGAGTATGGGAGTGCTACAAAAAGCTGGAGTAATCCCCAGAGGTTATTTATCTGCACCAGTCAACAGCAGATGCCCAACGTTTTCCGGGCCATGCATCGCGTCCATGCATGCGCCAGTGCCATGCATGTGACGTGAAACTGTGAAAGCTCCAGGCCGCCTAGCATGCGGTCACACCAGCCGACGACCACGAGAGAGAGAGAGAGAGAGAGAGAGAGAGAGACCACGACGACGACGCTAGCTGTAAGCTAATAGGAGGCGGCAATGCTTGCGTGCAGTGCAGCAAAACCACTGTCGGCGCTCGGCTGCTTGTCTGCTTTGAGGGCTGCTCCATGTCGCGCCTGCTGCACTAATAATAAACACATGTGGCGCACGCCTGATGGGTACGCAGGTTCCAGTTTGAACACTGCACGGGCATAGTTGCCCGCGCCATGTTCACACCGTGGTCGGCATACACGGACACAAGCTTATCCTACACCCTCCGTTCACAAATAACTTACCTTCTTTGACTTTTAACATCTACGTTTGACCATTCGTCTTATTCAAATTTTTTATATAAATATCATATATTTTGTTATGACTTATATTATCATTAGAGATATTTTAATAATAATTTACTTATTTTATAATATATATAAAATTTTTTGAATAAGACGAATGGTCAAACGTAGTTGTTAAAAGTCAAAGAAGGTAAGTTATTTTCAGAACGGAGGGAGTAAACAGCGACGACCACAGTCCAAATTAACTCCAGTACCGCTCTGCTAGCTCCTGACTACTCCGTCCTCCATCTGTCCCTTTTTAAATGTCGCCGTGGGATGCGTGGCACAAATTTAACTTGATTTATAGAAAATACGTACAATATTTATATCTCTAAATAATTTTATTAAAAAACTAGATCCAAAGATCTTTCCGATGATACTAATTATAATAGTAATTGATGATATTTATTATTTATTAAAATTGCCGGCATTTATGTCTCTCGAAGCGGCGACAAATAAAAAGGGACGGAGGAAGTACTGCTGAATTCGTTTTTTATCGGGGAGTACGTGTGGTTTGAAATTGAGCTTTCAGGGGCTCCTTTGGATAGTTGGAGAGTTAGAGGATAGGAATAGGAAATTTATAGGATTGTACGTGGCAGACAAGTCGTATCCCATGGGAACTGGATCCGTAGGAAAAACTACTACAAGCACCTTTGGTCCGGGTGACAGGAAATGCATCATTTTCCAAAAAAAGAGAAAAAGAACAACTTCCTCTCTCCCTCCGTTTCAACCGCATCTCGCAGCGGACGGGCGCCCCTGCTCCCTCTCTTCCTTTTTGCCGGTGCCACAGCCCAGTCCGAGGAGGAAGAAGGTCCCCGGCGGACCTCGACATCGAGCCGCCCTCCTCCGCCTCCCCCGCGCCCACGCCTCCCCGCGCCCGGCACCTTCACCGTGCCCCGCGCCCACGCCGGCCATGGCGGATCCGCTGATCCCGGTACGGCCATGGATCGGGCGGCCGCTTGTTAGCGAGGCGAGCCCGCATAGATCCCCCGATCCGGCAAAAGGCAGCCACGGAACCCGTCGGCCTCGGCGAGGCACGCGGCTCAACGCGGCGGGCGGCGGCAAAGCACGGCGCGCGTCGGCCTTGGCGAGGCGCGCGCAGAGGGTGGCCTCGCCGGCGGCGCCGCCGACCTCCATCTAGGGCGCGAAGTCGCCGGGCCGTCGACGGCGCTGGAGTTCGGACGGAGCCCAAGGCCTCCCGTTGAACCTCAACGAGCCGCTGCGCTGCTGTTCGGCTCGCTATTGCCTTGACTTCAAAACATGAGCCCAGCGTGGATGTTATCTTTCCCCTGTGCTTTCCGTGTGTTTTTCGAGAGCGAACGAATCCTCCTGATTGAATCCCGGTTTCTCCCCGTCTACCAAAGGGACGATGACGTCATCATATCCTTTGATTCCATTCCTTTGTTTCACCCGTGTCTCACCCATGAACCAAAGGAGACCACTTTGCTAGAGATCACATTCTCGGTGAGATTGGAGTGATTCTAGTGCTTTCTGCTTTCAGAGATTGCAGTGAGTGGCAGTAGAGATCAAGTTCGCTATGGATTTTCTTTGTTACTCTTGTGGTTGCCGCTAGACCTAAGCATTTTGCGGACCCAGGAAACTGTCTCCCTCTCTCTCACACATACACACATAGAGAGAACATTGCTCCACCCTACGAACTCTGCTTCAACCCCTCACTGGATGTAGAGCATGCATGTTGCTTGAGCTTGTATAAATCTTGAGTCTTCTAATGCTAAACCATCTGAATTCCATAGATGATGCTTGATTCACTAGTTTGTGGTACGGAATACCTACAAGATAATACCTGTGTTGCTAATACCTATAAGACAATTACTGTTTTTAGCTAATCAATAAAACCATGAAACAAAACAGTTCAGTAAGAAAGATTGTTTTATTCCTCGACTTAGTAAACCTGTAAATATGATGTTGCATTTCTGAATAGGGAATGGTCTTTTTGGCTATCACAGATCTACTTGGTTCATCTAACAAAGAATGTAATCATGGGTTACTCCTTGATGAGAATAAACGAATTTCCTAAATTGAACAAAAAAAAAAAAAGACGTACTACCTCCATCTAAGAGTGTCATTTTTACTTCTGCAGAATTCAAATATTTACAAGTTGGACCAAATATATAGGAGTTTTACATGAATCGCTGAATATATTTTTATAATAAATATATTTAGAGATATAAATATTGCTAATATTTTTTTTATAAATCTAGTTAAATTAAAAAAGTGTGATCAACTAAAAGGTAGTGATCCTAAATTTCTGATACGGAGGGAATATCCATGTTTTCTATAACTGAGAGTCTAGCCACACAAATCATGCGTTCGTCTTGGGTCCAGCTAGTTATACGAAAACCAAGGGGGAGAGGATAGCATCGTGCAGCACACAAGGAAGCAGCAGGGGAGGCCGCTATCTCGGTCCATAGTGCAGCGGTACGTACGACCAGTCCAAGGGCGCCGATGATTTCCGCACCGGCGAGCCCCCCGCGCCGAGCACGATGCGGTCAAAACTCGAAGCACCCGCGCCAGCTGTCCCGCACGTGCGCCCCCAGCCCCCTCCTCCGCGCCCCACGAGCGGAGAGAGGGCCCCCGACCCCGCGCGCTGCCCGGTTGACCGGGGACAAGCCCAGCCCCACTCATAGGCGTCCTGGGCCCCCAGCCTGCCCCCCCACGGCCCCGCACGCCAGCGACTCGCTCCCTCCCGTCGACACGTCGCCCGCGCGGCTACGGGCGAGAAGCCTGGGGCCCGCGGCGGTGTCCGACGTGTCGGCATCGGTCGGCGTCTCGGCGAGACCGGAGGATCGACGTCGGATGGCGGCATGGCTGTCCCTGCTGCTGCTCGGGTTTCCGTCGGGTTGGCGTGCGTGGGGCCCGCAGGAATATTTGCGCCCAGGCCTAGCCCAGAGGACCGTCCGCCGGCCCCCGGCCGATCGATCGATCCGTCCGTCCGTCGTCGTGGGTTCTCGAGCGAGAAAGAAGCGGGACGCGCGGCGAGGCTTCCAGGTTCCGGCGACCGGCGACCCGGGTTCCGTCTCGTTCATCTCCCTCTCCGTCGCCGGGGGCACAGGGGACGCGCCAGCGGCCATCCCCGGGGAGCGGGGATTGACCGGTTTGACCGGCGGGGTCCCTGTCCGTCCCTGGCGCCCGGCGGACGGATGGGCGTCCTGGATTGGGCGCGGGTGCCGACACGCGGGCGAGGCGCGCGGAAACCCACGCCCGTGCGGCTGTCCTGTCCTGGCAGGAGCTGACGAGCACAGTGGGCACAGGCACAGCGCGTCGGAATCCGTGGACGGCGGGCGGGGACGGGATGGACTGGACCGCGCGAGGCGGCCGGGACGTTTGCCATTTGGATAATCTTGGGCACCGCAAGGACAGCCGTACGAGCTGGCAGACGGCTCTGACAACCGTTATTTGAACAGTCCGCTACGGAGTGGTGGTACACGTCCCTAGATGCCGTGATAGACATTCACTACGTGCTCGCTCGATTGGTGCGTTGAACCTGCAATGTAGCGGGTCAAACACAAACAGGATCCTTTTTTTTTTTTAATCCTGAGCCACCGAAAGACAGCTGTGTTTAACACTGTCGCAACTGAGCACACACAGGGCAAACGAAGGTTACTGTGCCACCATACTCAAACCACAACCACCGGGAGAAAATAATATGAGGGAGACCAATTGAAACGGACAAATGAAAAAAACGAAATACTACTCCCTTAATTCTAAATGGATTATAAATTGTTTTTAGCTTTTCTAGATATTTATAGTTTAAATTAATTATACACTTATATAAGAACTATGACCATACTCATAGATAAAAAAATGTATCTAGAAAAACTAAAAACGTCTTATAATTTAGAAACATGTATTACAGTGCACGTTACAAGTCTACTAATACACTAAATGCTAGTAAATGTGCAAGGTGGTACTCCATTGGTTAAATATGTATACATTTTATCGAATTATCCTGAGCATTATAATTTTTTAGTTTTTCTAAGTTAAAATTTTACTAACTTGACTAAATATATGAAAAAATAACAATGTTTATAATATTAAATCAAATTCATTAGATATGGTATGCTCTCTTTCTGAAAATAGACATTTTATACAACGATAGGAAGAGCACAATGCACGGCTTTCTACGGTGAATGAGCTTGAGAGTTATGGAAAATGATAGTCTATCAATCACCTAGCTAACGAAAAAGCAACAATACACTTCCACTAACTTTGATGACCGATTGGAACGAGATTTTCTAACTATGCAGGTCTGGAACAAACTGTCCAACTCACAATTGAACATGATGCCCCAAATCAAACTTGGCCTAGGAGAACTAGTAGTAGAGCGAAGGAAAGACCTCACATTATGTAAGCCAGAAGAAGCTTGTGAACGTGATATAAAGTGAATATACTGCCCATGGCCTAGAATTCCTGAACAAGGAAGGGGCGGCCAGACATTACATATATGCTAGGAAAACCTAAAATATGAGCCAGCTTCGAGAAATGAATAATGAAAATTACACATAAAAGTCTTACATTTTTTATTACAGCATGTGACACAAGCCATAACGATGTGAAGATTTTGGGTTTGCTTCCCGAAAGAAAGCGAGGAGGGATATACCTACCCGAAAAGCGAGCAAATCATGCTAAGAAGGTGCCACCTGGGTTTGGCGAAGTCTGTATGTAAGCTAAGAGGTTTGCGTTTCAAATCTTTTTTCATCAAATGAGCAATAGCTTTATTTTGATATTTCTATGCTAGATGTTAAAACTTCTTTCTCAGAAATCATGATTAAATTTAGGTGCTTGGGTTAATTGAAAATACATTGTGCTTTAGGATAGAATTAACTCTAGTGGCTCGCATTCTGAGCACCCAAGATTTGACCTGCATGGCCATCCTTGGACTCGGAGGCAAAGACGACCTCCCTACCCGCCCCCTCTCTCCGAGCGCAATCTCCACTACCATCCTTCCCACCAACACAATCTCAAGCGGGCCTTGTCGAAGCTCCACACTAACAACGCCCCTGGTGCGAAGGGATCAAGATAGAGTGAGAGACGAGGGAGGTGACAATGTGAAAGCAAATGAATCCAAGTGAGATGGACTTCTTAAGAGGTGCCTATGAAAATAGGGGCCATTTTCATGGGCTTGCATCTTGAGAGATCCACATGTATTAATTGGTTTTAAAAGCGATGCTGTCTCAAAAAATGAGACATCGGACTCTAAAGTTAACTTACCCAATTAACTTGGAGTCCTGTTTACTAAAATCCATTTTGTGTTAGTGCAGCTCAAGCGGACCTCGTTCTCCCCACAAGCTCACCCGACGTCAACCTTCTTGCTTACCTCACTTGACCGATCGTCTCTTGAACAACATGGAGGGAGCGATGGTGCGGCTCGGTGGCTATGATCAGGGAACGAAAGAGGAGAGAAAAAATATAAAGAAAATATATGTGACTAAAAGACTAACAAATGAACCTGATAAAAAAAAATACCGGTTTAAGACTATTGCTACATAGAGTTGAGCTTATATAAAAATAAAACTCCTAAAAGTAAAGCCCTAAAACCAAAAGTACAAACCCCGATTTGCAGCTCCTGCTGCTGGAGCTGTTCTTGTTAGTCTGATGACGTGTGTTAATTTGACGATTGGAGTAAGCAAGTAGCAACTCAAATTCGTGCGTTATTGTGTCCACAGATGCAAGCATAAAAATGTGCATAATCTACTGTGGGCAATGCTGCTCCATCCACCACCACCAAATAGTTGTTGTTGCCAGATCGATCATTAATTGGCACTACCTATCGATGGAGCTGAGGCCTCATTCGGAAATCAAATTAAATTAAGGGAGTAGTAGCTCGTAGGTGCCCAAGTGAAGTGGACAGGTTTAATTGATGAAGCGGCCGGGCAAGGCGGCGACCGACACTTCTCCATTGACCGGAGAAACATCGGTCATCAGGTGGTGGGGAGCCGTGGAGGTGATGCTGCGATGCCGGAACATCGGTCATCAGGTGGTGCCGGAGCAGCGCACCTTGCTCTGCGTGGACTGTGTGGTACATTTTTTCGAGCATTTGCCATGGATCGGCATTTGAGGGTAGTAGTATCCGGCATTTGCCATGGATCGGCATCTACCTCATGTGCACTATTGGTTTTGAGTGGAGTACTGCTACTTAGCAGTGCCTAGCTAGCTGACTAGTGACCGCTCTAGTGTAAGGGACCGGCCGGCCGGCGGCATCTTCATGCATATGCCGAAACAGGCTAAGCCCGTAGGCTATCTGTCTATCTTGTGCGCGTCCCTCTTGCTGTGCTCTCCTTCTCCGTTTCTTTAGAACCACCCAAAGCAGCAGCAGGGGGGCACGATCGATCGTTTCCTAGTGGCAAGCGTAAGGGGAGGAGAAGCTAGCGAACAAGGCGCATGTGACCATGCATGTGTGCCGCCGTGTTACGTAGCTGGTGGGCACACCCCGGCGATCCATCGATCCCAGCCTTGCATGCGCCTCCGCGTGCAGCTGCGGAAAGAAAACCTATACAATGCCCTGGCTTGGCTGGCCGCAGATCGCGTTGCGTACGTCGACGAGTACTCCTACGTACGTCCGTGTGGGTGTGGCTTGTGTTGTGATCCTATTTTTATTTTAGGCTATTACTCTACTTAATAATTGCCTGCGAGATACGAGTAGGATAGTAGTAGTAGGGCAGAGCCTGCAGGGGATGCCAACAAGCCCAGTCTTTGCTCCATCATCATCGCCTGCGCTCGCGGAGCACAGAGCTGAGCGTCAGCGAGTAAAATATAAACTCAACAAATATTCCCAGATTTGTCTGGCCCGCTGCGCTGTGGGCCCTCGCCGTGTCAGGGACCAAAAAGGCGGAGGAGTCGTGTGTCCCGGCCCAGTCAATTGAGCCTCGGCCTCTCGGCCTCGGCCGAGCTGGTTAAAAACGCCGTCGCATTGGCGCCCAATCGGCGTCCGCCAACGGGGACGTCGCGGTCGCGGCCGTCTCGAGTCCCGACCGGTGGAGCCGCACCGCACGGCCGTTGGACTCGGACGGAGTGAGTACGAGTACCCCCGCGGTAGAAGTGGTAATGGTACTCCCAGGATTCCCACTCCCAGCCCCAGCTCCAGCGCGCACGTACTAGCAGCACCCCACCACACGTGCTGCCCACCTCCCGCCTACTTATACCCGGCGCCATTCGTCCTCCCGATCGAATCGGCCATCTTCCTCCACTCCACTCTCTGCAGTCAGCGGCCTCCTCTCGTCTCCTCTCCTCGACTCCACCCACCAAGGCACCAACCCACCACTCACTCAACCACCTCTCCTCTCGTCTTCCCCTCACGCACCACGTCTCCATCCATCCATCTCCAGCGCGAGCTCTAGCTACAAGCTTGGCCAAGCAAGATCCATCCACATCGCGGCCGCGCGCGCGCACACACACAGCAGCACCAGCACCAGCACCAGCACCACCACCAGAACCAGCACCGCCAGCGCTGTAATGCCGGGGAGCGTTCCGCTGGGTCTGGGCCTGGACACGGCGGGGGTGCAGGTGCCGTGGTACTTCCGGTGCCCCATCTCGCTGGAGCTGATGCGCGACCCGGTGACGGTGTCCACGGGGCAGACCTACGACCGCGCCAGCATCGAGTCGTGGGTGGCCACCGGCAACACCACCTGCCCCGTCACCCGCGCGCCGCTCGCCGACTTCACGCTCATCCCCAACCACACCCTCCGCCGCCTCATCCAGGACTGGTGCGTCGCGCACCGCTCCATGGGCGTCGAGCGCATCCCCACGCCCAAGCAGCCGGCCGACCCGGACCTGGTGCGCTCCCTCGTCGCGCAGGGGCCCGGCCTCCCGGCGCTGCGGGAGGCTCAGGGCGCTCGCCAGGGAGTCCGACAAGAACCGCCTCGTCATGGCCACGCACGAGACCAGGGCCGCGCTCGTCGACGCCGCCTTCGGCTCCGGCTCCGCGGCCAGCGAGGAGGTCCAGGCGGAGGCCATGGCGGTGCTCGCGCTCGTGGGGCTCGGGGAGGCGGAGGCCGCGGAGGTGGTCGGCGCCGGGAGGGAGGACCGGGTGGCCAGGCTCGGCAAGCTCCTCGGCGGCGGCGGCCCGCTGGAGGCGCGGGTGAACGCAGGCGCCGTGGTGGAGGCCGCGGCGTCGGCGTCCGGCTCGGACGCCCGCGCCGCGCTGGGCGCCGCCGAGGGCGTCATGGACGGGCTGGTGGCGCTGGCGGAGGAGAAGGCGCACGCTCGCGCCGTGCGCGTCGGGATCCGGGCGCTGTTCGCGCTGTGCCTGGCCAAGGAGAACCGCGCCCGCGCGGTGGCGGCGGGGGCCGCGTCGGCGCTGGCGCGGCGCGTGGCGGAGGGCGGGGGCGGGGAGCCCGAGCGCGCGCTGGCGGCCGTGGAGCGGCTGTGCCGCGCCGACGGCGGGCGCGACGCCGTGGTGGCGGGCGCCGGCGGGGGCCCCGCGGCCGTGGCGGCGCTGGTGCGCGCCATGTCCGGGCGCGCGGCGGAGCACGCGGCGGGCGCGCTGGTGGCCGTGGTGGGCGGCTCCGAGGCGCTGCAGGTGGAGGCGGTCCGCGCGGGCGCCATGAGCCAGCTGCTGCTGATGGTGCAGGGCGGGTGCTCGGAGCGCGCCAAGCGCAAGGCGCAGCACCTGCTGAAGCTGCTCCGCTCCGCCTGGCCGACCACCGACTGCATCGCCAACTCCGACGACTTCCTCCAACACTACTGATCTGATCTGGTCGTCATTAAGCTTAATCGATCGGCCGTGATTGGCATTTCGCCCAAGCTAGTGTTGTGTTCTCCAAGGGCGGAAAGATCGCTCGCTCACTTCACTCACGGACCAAGTGCGAAAGCTGCCGGCTTGTATGGCCTTGCAACCCAAGGCGGCGTCCGTGGGGCGCCGGCGCCGGCGGCGTGTATGTATGCCGGGACCAGGACGGTAGGAGTTGGGAGAAAATTCTCTCTAATGTTTTCCAGTTTTGTACGTACGCAATGTTAGCAGGGGAGGGGGGAGGATGGATTCGTGATTCTCGATCAATCAGGATCAATAGTAGCAGTAATAGCCAAGCAGGCACCGATTCTTACATGGCGTTCACTCGCTCGTCTTCCTCCATTGGGCATTTTGGCCATCTGGGTCGTCGGATGGCAACCAAAAGAAAATGTTTGTTTTTTAGTTTTTGGCAGCAGGCCGAGGCAGGCCCCAGGCCCCAGGCGCGCGCGTGCGGGCGTGTGCGTGTTTTTGGGTCAGTGAAAGTACAGGCGAAGCAGCGAGAGGACTGGGGAGATTGCGCATTGAGCTGGGGTCTCAGCTTGGCCGGTGGCGGTGGTGCTGTGGTGGGGCTGCCCCGTCGTCGTCCTGCAGCAGAGCAGCAGCTTGCAGGATGCTTCTGCAGAATGGAATGTTGTTGCCGTGAAATTATCACATCCCCTCCGGCACTCCCCCATCTCTCCTCTCTTTCTCTCTCTCCCATCTCTAGAGTACCACCCTCCCCCCCTTTGATTTCCTCCCGTTCCGCCCTCTGCTTTCTCTGTGTCTCTCTCATGGACACAGAACGCTTGACACAAGGTGGCAGTGAAAGAGAGGCGGGAAATCAGGTGTTTGAACAGGAGGGCCATGGCATGACCTAGTACTCCCTCCGTCCACGAAATTTCGCAATTTAAAGACTTTCAGTACCTATGTTTGACCATTCGTCTTATTTAAAAAATTTTATATATATTATAAAATAAATAAATCATTATTAAAATATCTCAAATGAAAAAACATATCATAACAAGATACATGATATTTGTATAAAAATTTTGAATAAGACGAATGGTCAAATGTGATTTTCTAAAGTCTTTAAATTGCGAAATTTTATGGACGGAGGGAGTATAGTACTAGTGGAGAGAGACGGAATAGCATGGCATGGAATCAGGGGGGCGGGCTGAGGAGGGAGGCCTGGTTCATCTTCATCGTCGTCAGGACGGTGGGCACGGGCAGGGCAACTGCCTCTGGGTGCAGGCAGGCTCCTGCGCCCCCCCTGCTTTTGACCGGATTGGTGAGCGAGCACCGAGCAGAGCTGCCAAGAAGACCCGCTCGGCTCCGCTCGATCACCACACCACTCATCATCATTAGTGCGGCTACGCATGGACGGACGGACGACTTGGACCAGACTGCTATGTTGTTTGCTTCTCCGACCTCCGAAGAGTAAAGAATACTGTACGTACTACCCACCGGCAGCGGCAGGCAGGGGAGCAGCCGGGCAACATCATAAAGCCCCGGTGTCCGGTCCGTCCAGGCCTCTCTTCTCTAGAGGCTCGCTCGCTCGCTCGGTCCCTCCATGAATGGCACCTGATGAGCTGCGACCAAAGCGGCACTGCTTGGCCGTGCACGCAGCAGCAGCAGCTCCATTATTACCACCACCACCTCGTTGCTCGTTGGTTCGGCTCGGTCGTCTCCAAACACCCGCTGGCACTAATGTCGCCGTCTGGTAGCTGCTGCTGTGCTAGCCCTCCTGCTGGCTCCTGCTCTGCTGTGGAGTCAAGATTGGTCCATGATTAGTAGATGCCGGCCCTACGATCGTGTCTTGCGGGACGACGTGACGGCGATGCTGCTTGCCTCTTGACGTACAGTAGGGAGCACTAATCTAATCCGCGTGGGGGTACCGCGGCTACGGCGTTGCTTAATAAACAAACAAAAGGGGATTATGATGAGACACGGCCGGGGAAGCTAGCTAGGCCTGAGATTGTGTGGCCGTCCCCTTCCGCATCTGGCATCCCGTCTCCGCGAGAAGCGAGCGCACTGACAGGGAAAAGCGCCGTGGATGCCGCGCTTCATCTTCATCCCATTGCTCTGCTGCCCCCGGACTTGATGTCCGCCGATCTACCTTGCTTCGGTTCGCTGGCAGGAAATGGCGCTGGCTACTCACTTTAATAAGTGGCCAATAGTTTACAAACAATACTCCAATACACCGTACAGCTAATATTAACTATTTTCTTGGCAAGTCATTATTTTTTCTACTATTACTATGATATGTTTAGATACACCAACGGTTTATATTTGAAATAAAAGGAAAGGAGCATTTAATTCCCTATCTATCGGTTGGGTGATATCCACT
Source organism: Chrysopogon serrulatus (assembly GCA_015844335.1). Lineage (NCBI taxonomy): Eukaryota > Viridiplantae > Streptophyta > Magnoliopsida > Poales > Poaceae > Chrysopogon > Chrysopogon serrulatus. Next base: position 57,236 of record JADLZL010003565.1, on the reverse strand, counting down.
AGCTAAAAGATAGTAGATGCACTAGAGGTTGTTCTATAATGCTCATTTTTTTAATTTCCTATTAGTAGGGCCGTACAACATATAGATAGAGGTTGGTGGAAGGGGGAAAATGCACTTGCACAAGCTATTATTCCCTCTATTTGTAGATATAAATCAACTTGTAGATGGAGTTATAGTTCAAATTTTCTAAATTTTATCATACTTATATAGGAAAGAGCAACAATATTTATAGCAACAAATCCACTGAATGCATCATGAAATGTATTGCATATTATGCTTATTAAATTAGTCATTTGGTGTCACAATTATTGGTGTTCTTTAATTTTTTTATGAATTGAGTCAAATCTAAACAAAACTGATGACTTACAGACAACTATACAGGTGACTTATACATGGAGTAGCTACTAGGAGCAACGGACAGAGGGCAAGGGGAAATGATTATTCTTTGCTTTAGCCTAACTGTTTCGTGAGATGCTTTTGAGCTGTGATCATGCGGCCACCACCAGTGGAGCTTTTCTTGGTCCGGAATTCAGCCCGTGGATCTGGCCGGATCGCTGGCCAGCGGCTTTGAATGCCTGCAAACGAACTCGCTCGCGGGATTCATGCGACGCTTGTCGTAGCAGATACTTCATGTGTGGGGTTTGTTTGTATGAACAAGTTCAGCGCATTCAAAGCCCTCTATGACGTATAAAAAACATTGTTATGATGAGTAACTTGCATATATAAGAAGAATGAGAAGAAAAAAAATAATCACAACCAACTTTGTCGTCATCATGCACTATCCAATCCATTTCCATGTTGAGACTGGGAATTAATTCCTACACCACTACAATAATCGATGCTGACATGTACGTACTATCTCCCTCTCCCTCCACCGGCCGGTACGGTCCTGGTCAAAGTGATGCCAACTCCCAAAGTTAAGCCGCTAGTAGTATATATGAAATGGCCGAATACCATATCCGGATGCAAAGTAAGGAGGAGCTGAGGCCTGAATCGCTAAACTAGTCGTCTCGAGCCCCCACCAACCAGGCCATCATCAGACCAAACGAGAAGAAGGATTTGGTTGTTTAATTAAGTGGACAGATGGAGTTTGGGGGAGACCGAGACCGACCGGGCCCTTTCGCCGGTATCTTCTGACAAACAGCTACTTGCATTATTATCTTCTATGTACTATTATTCGTATAACTTATAAGTAGTAGATCATTACACGAATGAGCAGAGCAAGATAACACAGAACACAGCAGCACCTTTCAGAAAGAGGAGATCGATCAGTTGAATAAAGGGGGAAATGATATATGCTGCGCCCTCCCCCCCTGTGTTTTTTGGGTTGGGGAAGAATATAATCCGTACTGTGTCCTCCATGGTCTTCAGTGGAGTGCTATGCCTACGCTGCTCCCTCCGTCGTTTGTTGGCCACTCCGCCTGCCTGCTGCTGCACTTTCAGAGCGAGCTTTTTTGGCTGCCCTTTTCTTTTCTTTTCTTTTTCGTCAGTTCAGATTAATTTGTACTCTACTACTACAGCATTGTGGTTGTAGGGGAATCCACATCAGAATTTGTGCAGAAAAGACGGTAGCTTCCCTAGCCTCCTCCTATCTTGTGATTGTCTAGTCCTACTCCTACGCAACAAAAGGAAATTGGTATGGAGCACCAATGGCTACTGGTGGAGTGGCAGTTCCCTACACCTCGTCAAGCAGAACGAGCAGTGTTGGCATGAGATTCCTTCAACTGCACTAGTAGTTCTACTGCTACTACTTCCTAGTAGTGGGCAGTGGCGCATAGCAGCATAGACCGTGAGGCTGTCGCGGTAGCATTTGTTCGGCCACTGTTGTTGAACAGCTCGAGAACTGATCGATGGGAAGTGAAGGAATGAAGCCCGCCCGGGTAGGTTTGCTGGTGCTGGCCGGTGCGCGCCACGTTGCCATTGGCATTGCAACCCTCAGGGCTCCGGCCGGTTCCTCCACACCTGCTCAGTCGTCCCTACGCCTTCTCCCTCCCTTTTCGGTGCTCATGCTGCACGCCTTGCCCGGCCTCGCTGGAGGAGCCTGGATGCTGGTGTGCTGCGTGAGACTGCGAGTCCTCCTGCTTGTCTTTGAAAGCCGCAACTTTATCTGTCTCCTCCTCCTGGCTCCTGCTCCATCGTTTACTTCATTTCTCTCATGGAGAATTGATATACAGTCGGCCATCCTGTCAACATAAAATACTATATATAGAGTATATGAACGCGCTATCATGCGGCCATGCGCGCACTCGATCTGCCTGCTTGCATTGGCGCAAATAAAGCTAGTGTGTCTGTGTGCATGTGGGAGCGAGGTCCGGATGCCGGGAGCAGGATTAGAGTATGCAGGCCCAGTACAAATGATATGGTACGACGGATCCACCGATCCGTCTGTCTGCCAAGTGCCACAGGGGGGCGGGCATTTGTTGGATAAGCCCTCGTGTCCTCTCCTTTTCTCTTCTTTTTTCCCCATGTGCCGCACAGTATTCATTCCCCTCGGGTCTTTGACTCCCCCGAATGAGGACGGAGAGAGACGGAGGACGGCTTTGGGAGTTTGCCGGAGCACATGCGGGGGTGACGGGGTGAGCGTGCCATCGACTGCGAGCGAGAGAGCGAGAGCAGGCAGGCAGTTCTAGAATTCGATCCAGTGGCCGTGGCCGCCACATGAGCTGATCCAGGTCAGGTGACAGCCACCATCGTAGCTGGCAGGCACCACACGCACATGAGGGAGGAGGAGGATCAGATCACCACGGTCCATCAACTTGTTTAACGCCATATATTGCTTTCTGCTTTTGACGGGACGGACAATGCCTACAGCCAACGGGAAGGAACTATCCAAGCCGGATTAACATAACTGGGCTCGGCACATCTGCTACTTTGCTCACGGGCCTTTAAGAGAATAGCCCAGCTTCAGCTCAAAATCCGGCACAACCCAAAGCAATACGCTCCATCGACCTGCGTATAGTACCACCACCCCACCAGAGGGTCTATGGACGACAGCAACAACACCAAATCCAATAAACACAAGCAAGTGTTCCACAACCTTAAACGCTTCAGCAAATTCAGAAAACGACCGCGGTAATAACATACTTACGGCATTTGCTAAAAAAAGAGGGAGAAAAAACTTAGACCCCGTTTGGCACAGCTCAGCTTCACTAGTGAAGTTGTTTTTTTAAAAACTGCTTTATAAGTAGCTTTTTTAGTGAAGCTAAATTGTTTTAAAAAAAGTGTTTGGTAAAACAGCTTCACCAACAACTTTATATATAGACAAGATAGAGAAATGAGAGAGAAGCTATGAAAAGCTACTTTTTTTAGCTTCATTCCACTTCATCCCTTTATGAGAGAAGATAAAAAATAGATTTAACCATAAAGCTGTTTTGAAAAAAGTGTTTGGCAAAAAAAACAGCTCACAACAGCTTCATAAAGCTGTTGTGAGCTCTACCAAACAGCCCCTTACTTACGGCATGACCAAATGATAAAAGGAACTTGGAACGGACACATACGGTTACCCGGTCATGGTTGTCTTCTCCATCAATTCAGACCGGATCTGCAGACATCCATGGACCTGCTGCAGTTGCAGCACAGTGAGAGCACACCACCATACCAACAAATAAAATCCCCTTTAAACAAGCCAAGACCCAGAACTTATTAAAACGGTTCAACAACAATTCTTACAATTCAGAAGACGGTGCTACGACAGTCACCGCACGAAGAGAGACAGACACGCCACATTACTAATTATTAAGTTTCATCACATGAGACCAGATCTAATGACGCAGAGACGACAGTTCTCAAACATTAATTAAACAAACAAGTTTTATTTCGGTTTTTTGATCGCTCCAATCATAAGGCACGCACGCAGTGGCACAGCTTGAGACGCCCTTGAGGCCTTGATGGCGGCTCCGGCCGGTCTAGTTGTTGTTGTAGTTGTTGAGCATGATCTCCGACACAACACTCTGGAACACTTCCTCCGACGAACGGTTTGCACCATCTGTTCCAGTCACCTGTTATGTGGTAGAAGAAAGATACGAATGTTACTAGGATGCAATAAAGTTTTACTCATACAACTGAAAATAATGTTACCACTTCAATATGCATGTAAGAGCATATTTATTTTCTTGATGAATATATCTTTGTCAGGCAACGCCTTGTTATATAAAGTTCTACAAGTTGGATATTGGTGCTTGGATTCTAGTACATATATAAATCATGCACAATGTCTACAATAATGACACTTGTTTGTGATTGGATTGTCTGTTTTTGGGCAACAATGATGTGCTTTCATGTTACTGCTAGAGTGAAAAACTATCATGTGCGAAGTACAAACTAACTCATCTTTGTAGAAATATGGAATTGTGCGATGGTACATGATTCAAGTAGAAAGTAGCTTTACCAACTACTAAGTGACCATTCAAATGGCATCCTGCCACAGTAATCAAATCAGTAATGGAAAAACAAACCTCTTTCGTCTATTTGGACAAGTTTATAACAATTTTTTTTACAAAAAGAGTTTAATCATAAAGCAAGACACATAATTGTTATTCCTATAAAGCACAAATCCACAGGTACATCAGTCAAGATATGTGAAGGGTATAAAAACTTGAATCATATTCATTTCTAACTTCACTGATAGGCTTTAGTACTCTGGTATGTCAACTCCTAATAAAAACATGATTTCCATATTACATATACACTTCGCCAAAAAAAGACCTCTAACATACTATTTTTCAAACAGTTACTGACCCTCCTAACCATAGCCTTTGCAAACCGTTTGCAAACCAATACTTCCAGTTAAAAGGATGGGATTGAGTAAGGAAAGGTACATATATGTGTCAATTAGCTTAGCTAGATTTAGTATGATCGGTATGTAGATCACGTTTTACCATTAAAGCACGCGAAAGTAAGGCTTTAACATACTAGTCCCTTGTCGTTACTAGAACCATGCAGCGTCAACTTATGATTGTAAATCATGTCATGTCGTATTCGGACCACCGCCTTTTTCCTTCCGCATGCAGTACGACAAAAATAAAGCTTCAACATATTATTTCCTTATGGTTACCGAATCTTTTAAATCTCAACTTTATATAAATCATGTCGATTTTTGGACCACCTTTTTCCATTAAATAGAGTGCGACAAAAATAAAGCCCTAACATACCCTAATTCAATGGTATTTTTATTCCTTTTTTGTCATAGGCTTCTAGACTCCCGCGCAAACCCTAATTCAACAGTATTTTTTTTTTAAATTCAAATAGCGAAGAAATGGGTGCATTCTTTTTATTTCTATGTTAGATCAATCCCCTAAGAATGCCAACCAATCGCCCATCATCATGCTTACTAGATCTACATATTGCATATAAGCTGCTGCAATGACCCTATATGTCTGGCCAAAAGCCCAAAGCTATGCTATGAAATTAACCAGAAGGATAGTGATGGATGGAGTAACAAGGCCACTTATTACATGGGCAAAAGATGATGAATAGGGAGCTCCGACTTATTTTGTACTACGCATATAAGCTGCTGCAATAACGACCATGTATATAATCTGGCCAAAAGCCTAAACTTATGAAAGTAGGAGGAAACTTGATGGAGTAGGGCTAGCTATACTTACTTGGACAAAGAATAAGAACAGGGAGCTAACACTGTCAGATGAGATCTGCGCGGTAATCACATCAATCCCATGGTTGTCCAGTAGTGACATCACTGTGGTCAGGCTGTTGGGGCGCTGTGGCACACGTACGCTGATGTATGCTTTGTCATTGGCCACAGCTAGGACAAAGTTTTGCCCCGACCACCTCTTGAATGTGATGGGCAACCCTAGGAAGGTTGGAGCAGGTGGTACTGGTACATTGCTCCAGCCACGCGGGACGTCCGAAGACAGGGCCGCCATGTTCTGCGCGATCTGCGGCATGGCCGTCAAAGGGAAAGAGGGGGAGGAGGAGGAGGAGGCCTCACCCCTAGCAGCAGCCCACATCATGGCCGCCTTGTCCTCAAGGAACCTTATGTAGCGGATTGCCTCTCCCATTAGCGTCACCTTGTCAGTCTGTCAGAAGAGATAAACAACAACAATAGATCCATCAGATCACGTATCAGCATCAGCCTAGACTAGCACTGCCCTGCTAGCTTATGCGCGTTCCAACTTTCAAGCCCTAGCTAGCCAACGTATACGAGCTTCGCTTCGTAGGATTCATCGCATCTGTCAGAAATTTGATATTACCTTCCGAGGGACGTGGGGCAGGACGGCTCGAAGTGACCTGAATCGATCTTTCATCCGCTTCCGCCTCTCCGCCCGCTCCAAGAGGATGTTGACGTAGAGGTTGAGCTCGCCGTCGTCAGCGTCGGCGTCGGCGTCGGCGTCGGCAGCAGCTACCTCTACCTCTACCTCCGCTTCCGAGCGTGGCTTATCTTTTCTGCCGTCCATGGAGTCGCGCTCTTCCATCATATTCAGGTCTGGGATATGGTTCTTACCCTTGACTCCGGCGTCCATGTTGTCCAAGTTGTCCGCCGAGGAACCATCGTTGCCGTATGGACCGGCGCTCGTCCTGGAGAAGGTCACAGGGGTTGGTGGTGTGCTGTGGCCGTCGTCGGAGCCAGCGCCGTCTTGGTGGCCGTGAGATCCGTTCTGGGCCATGGCAGGCAAGCGAGGCACAGGCTGGAGGATTTTGGAAGAGGGGGATCGGAGAGGCGAAATGGGATTTTGGATGGCCGTCGTCTTGACTCTTGAGCCTTTATTTGTAAGAGCACGGCAAAATTACCACATCTGTCGTTTTTCTCTGAAACTTTAATATTTTCCACAGAAAATGATTACAGGATGTGTAACGTCTCAGGTGGATTAGCTGTCTTACGGTAATCCGCTGGCTGTCACTGTGACCTGTGCATTCCAAATGCTCACTCAGTGCTACCAAGATTAATCAGCAATGAGTATATATTTCCTTTCAAAACAAGGTCACATTTATTATATTACAGCTCTCTACTTGCTGGTGTTATATGCTAAACGATACAAGGATTACAGCCTTACAGGTGCAGAGGTGCTTACTGCTCTGGCCAAGCGTGACACATTCTTGTCATTTCTGTGATGAAGTCTGTCTAATCACTCTCTGCTCAGAGTGTATCGATTGAGATTCCTGAAGTTCGTATCATTCTCTCTTAATTTCGATGAAACATTCTCGTTGGCGCGTTCGTATCATTCTCTCTTAATTTCGATAAAACATTCTCGTTGGCGTGTCTGCATTCTAATCAGTGGCCTACTTCACCATGTATCTGCAGTATTTTTTTTTTATTTTATAAGATAGCATCCTTACTTTAGTAACCGACAGCCAAAAATCGGTGCATAAATCCAAGCAAAACCACGTCCTCAGTCTTCATTATTCACTATACAACTTACTTGTGCCACTGCATGCAAGCAGACAAATTCTGTTTTCACTTTACAGCGAGAGCAATTATGAAGCAAGCTTTCACGCAGGGCGCCCGAATGGCAGGTCTCACTGGGCGGCAAGCAAAGCAAAGGTGTGACGACGCTGTTCTCCTCATGCGTGCAGGCTTACAGCTTGGGTCCTTTGGCCGCGAGCGTGATGAAGCTCCACTGCGTCATGCCTGCCGGTGTTTGCGTTTCAGTTTCTATTCGATCGGACGTCTCCCTGAAGAAAGAAAAAATCTAAAAGCTTACAGCATAAGCAAGGGGCGAGACAAAAGATCAAGAGGTCAGCCTTTATTTGATCGATCGGCCTTTGCTGACTGTTGTACGCGAGCGCCTGTTTTGGTGGTCTTCCAATTAGCGTGCAGAGTGACATTTGGTGGCCAGGCTTTGGAGGTTCATTGGTGTTGATTAATTGTATGTTTCATGGTGGTTTTCTTGTGGCCTCCTTTGTCAGAGGGTTGTTTCTGTTTCAATTGTAGTTTCGTATATATGTTGCTCCTTCAGTATGAAAACATGCCTAGCATGTTCTTGTAGGGTGCTTTGTTTTTAGAAAAATAATAATTATATAGTAACATATATACATTAGAGATAGATGCTAAGCGATAGAATGCTCTCTGCAATTAGAGATAGATGCGCTAAGCGATAGCATGCTCCCTGCAATACATTAGAGATAGATGCTAAGCGATAGCATGCTCCCTGCAATTAGAGATAGATGCGCTAAGCGATAGCATGCTCCCTGCAAAGATACCAAGTTTCATGAGAATTAAGCAATTAATATAGTTTTGCATAACCTCAATGTAGCCTCCAGATATGACTTCTTGCACAAAATTTCAATTTGGGTTCAAGACCACTACTTTAAACACAATGTTTACATGGTTGGCATATTCTAACCTATAGATATGCACCACACAATTGAGCATGCGCCACTCTGTAATGATCTAAGCCAACGACTGCAGTACTATATATGGCAATGATTTTTTGATACCAAGACCATGCTAAGTGGTAAGTCGGACAACTAGGGGTATAAAAACAGGTAGTCGAAATGCAGCCTGTACACGAGTTATTATTAGCAAATAGCACTTTGGTTGAGCTAGCAATATCATTTCGCTGATGCTAGGATACAAGTTTGATTGATCCATGAGGTGAACATGAAAAGATCGTCCACGGCAACTTTTGAAACATTATATATTACTAGTGGGGTTGATCAAATCAGGTCCAAAAATATTTCACAGAATTATAGTAAGTGCTAAGAGATTAAAATAGGGAATATATAAAAAAGACAAGGGACGGAGTGGTGATGTTTTGGCACGAGCAAAGACAATATGTAAAACGGTATGTTTCTTGTTTGGAATCCTTATTTTTGCTAGTGAATATGGGCTCATTCCATAGTTAACCATAATGTATTATTACTGATTAAAGTAGCTGCTTAAGAGTAACTACACCGAGATAGCTTTTAATAGACTAGGTCCTCTATTTATGTCATTTAGGTCTTAGTAATTCCACCAACAACCACCTAAATCAGGATCCCTAATTTTTTTTTATCTCTGTTCTCACTTGTTCTATGTATTTGAACTGACAAAAATTCAAACAGTATTGCTATAAGTTTATACAAATGACCAATATCCAAATTAATGAATTCAAGCAATATAGTTCAAATTTAAGTTCAAAATTATAAAAAGCAAATGAAGTGCTTCCTTAGGGTCAGGATAGTTGAAGCATAGGATAGAACCATCAATGAATAGAAGCCATCGGGGAGGTTGAACTCGGGCAAACAGGTGCCGCTTGCTAGAGTGCACCTTTTGCATTCCAGTAACTACAAATAGGGTATAAGAACAAGTAAGGAACTTGCTGACGTTGCTCTAACAAGCAAGTCTCATTGAGAGGCCTCCATTTTTCACGAAGACTTCTTGGCCCATCAGATCCACTTGGGTACCACCTGATGATTTGCATGCTGCCAGCAATCCTGAGACTGATATTGCAGGGGAATGGATAACCTTTCAATTATTCACTTACTCTCTCCCATCCTTCTGCTCCTCATCAATTCTATATTTCCAATCTCGCCTTTTTCATATCCGGTGATAACGGAGGTGGTTCCATTGTTATAGGAATAATGTCGACATGCTGTGATATATAAACTTGTTTATACGAATTTAATTGTAAAAAAATTTTTTGTTCTACACAATATCTTTTTGTTTCTTTTTTTTTTGTTGTGGCAGAAAAGAACCCCACACGATGATGATCAAGGGGGTTTGAGTAACAACTTATCTAAATGGCAACGAGATCTGTAATAGAAGTTTTCATAAATAATGAAAGAAAAGCATGATGTCTGATCGCTTGGTATGATTTTGAGAAGTGTGCAACACAAATTAATTGGGGTAGAACATTGGTATTGTTGCATTTAAGCACATTATGGCCCTCATTGACCGACCTTATCAAGTCGGTGAATGATTCTATTCTCCGTAAGTTCGCGAGCTTAATTTTTTGTTTTCATTTTCCACTCGATGCATACAGTTACCGAATCTTTTAAATCTCAACTTATATAAATCATGTCGAATTTTGGTAGACTATAGATTAGATTTTTCATTGACCGACCTTATCATGCCAATAGGATCTGAGTTTCAATAGGACCTTGACCTTGTATAATAGATTTGGTAGACTATAGATTAGATTTTTCTCGGGTTGTGGTAATCTAGAACTAGTGACCAAATCTATAAAGAACACTATAGTCGATGAATGGGCATATTTCAACCATGTATAGGCATGCATAGGGAGACTATGCTATTTCTTCCAAATTCTTGTGGACTTTTAATCATCTCATGATGTTTCCTTTATGTCTACCAGTATAGTTACTCATCGCGAGGAGGGGGCCTCATGTGTCCAACACCTCCCTCACTCTTATGTTGACAAGTACACGGACCCCACCACCCGCCTGGGTATGCTCACTGAGGCCACTACTAGATCCCTTGGAGGGGCTTGGTTGGGTCAATTGGCCAAAGGCAAATCTTACCTGAGATGCTTCATCTACTATTAGAGGTGAAGGAATAAATGATACATGTAAACAGACTAGAATGAGACTCTATAGCTGGCTAGGAAACTTCTGTAAATCAATTAGGTCAGTATCCTACCTACAGACCCCATAGCATCCTAAACTCCCATACTCAACACTGAGAGTCTGAGACTAAGACTCAACGCACTAGTAATAAAAGCACCATAATACACTGCCACACTAGATCTATGGTACCTACGTCTGAACCAATATAAATCCTTATACTCCATAAGCTACCTTTTTGATCTAATGTGCCTAATATGTTAGGATAGTTGTCGGTGCTACTAAGCACTGATGCATGTAGAAGAAATCCTATTCTCAACATTTAATAGGGACAAAATGAGTACTTGGGTGTTTGTGTGCTTGAGCATGAACCTTGAAACACATAATTACAATCTCACTTGACCTTTGCCTATCCCGCCAAATGCCAGAGAATCAAACCAATCAACCTACAACACAGTGACTGCACACCACCAGAACATAAAAAACATCTAAACAAGCTCAGATCCGAAACTTATTAAAAACAATCCAACAACAATTTAGAAGAAGGTAGAACAACAATCACCACACGGAGATGTTGTTAGTTCGATCAGATCAGATCTAACGATGCGGAGACGACGGTTCTCAAACCTTAATTAATCAAACAACTTTTTATTTTTGTTTTTTGATTGCTCCAGTTCAAAGGCTGCAGGCTAGCTGAGCAATTCAATGGCAAGCATGTAGTAGCGCAGCTTGAGACACCCTTGAGGCCTTGATGGCGGCTCCATCTGGTTTAATTGTTGCTGTTGAGCCAGAGCATGATCTCCCACACAGCCCTCTGGAATACTTCCTTTGATGAACGACTAGCACCATCTATTCTAGTCACCTGTTACGGAGTAGAAAGATACAAACGTTACTAAGCTGCCATAATTTTTACTCACGTAGACAAGTTTGCTATATCATAATTTTTTCTGAGAATGTTACTACTTCAAGATGCATGTAATGTAAGAACATATTTATTTTCTTGTTGAATATAGAGTTTTGTCAGGTAATGCATTGCTATATAAACCGTGAGCAATGTCTACAATTAATGGCACTTGTTTGTGATTGGATTCATCCATTTGGGTGCATATAAGTTTTTGCATGCTATAGAGTGAAAAAAGTAACAAGTTCAAGGCACAAACTCATCTTTGTGGAAATTTAATTTGGAATTGTGAGATGGTACATGATTCAAGTCGAAATTAGCCTTATAATAGAAAAACGAACCTCTTGACAAAATAATAGACTACTTTATCTATTTGGATAAATTCATAACATTTTTTTGTAATAAAAAGAGTTTAATCATAAATCAAGTCACATAATAGCTATTTGGACAAATTCTGTTTCACTTTACAGCAAGAGCAATTATGAAGCAAGCTTTCACGCAGGGCGCCCGAATGGCAGGTCTCACCGGGCGGCAAGCAAAGCAAAGGTGTGACGACGCTGTTCTCCTCACGCGTGCAGGCTTACAGCTTGGGTCCTTTGGCCGCGAGAGTGATGAAGCTCCACTGCGTCATGCTTGCCGGTGTTTGCGTTTCAGTTTCTCTTCGATCGGACGTCTCCCTGAAGAAAGAAAAAAAAAATATATAAGCTTACAGCATAAGCAAGGGACGATATAAAAGATTGAGAGGTCCTTTTTGCTCCATTTCTTGGCCTGTTTCTGCAGCCTTTATTTGATCTTTGCTGACTGTTGTACGCGAGCGCCTGTTTTGGTGGTCTTCGAATTAGCGTGCAGAGTGACATTTGGTGGCCAGGCTTTGGAGGTTCATTGGTGTTGGACTGTTGGTTAATTGTATGTTTCATGGTGGTTTTCTTGTGGCCTCCTTCATCAGAGAGTGACATTTGGTGGCCAGGCTTTGGAGGTTCATTGGTAGTTTCGTATATATGTTGCTCCTTCGGCATAACAACATGCTTAGCATATTCTTGTAATGTGCTTTGTTTTTAGAAAAAAAGATAATTATATAGTAACATATATACATTAGATATAGATGCTAAGCGATAGAGCGCTCTCTGAAATTAGAGATAGACGTGCTAAGAGATAGCAGGCTCCCTACAATATAATAGAGATAGATGCTAAGCGATAGAATGCTCTCTGCAATTAGAGATAGATGCGCTAAGCGATAGCATGCTCCTTGCAAAGATACTAAGTTCTACGAGAATGAAGCATTAATATAATTTTGCACAACCTCAATGTAGCCTCCAGATATGACTTCTTGCACATTCAAATTTTCAGTTTGCGTTGAAGACCACTACTTTAAACTTACAAGGTTGGCATATTCTAACTTATATTCTATAGATACGCACACAATGGAGCATGCATGCGCCACTCTGTAATGATCTAAGCTGACGACTGCATCTACTATATATGGTAATGATTTTTTGGTACCAAGACCCTGGTAAGTGGTAAGTGTGACAACTAGAGGTATTAAAAGAGGTAGTCATAATGTAGCCTGTACAAACAGCACTTGGTTGAGCTAGCAATACCATTTCACTGATGCTAGGATACGAGGTGTTGATTGATCCATAAGGTGAACATGGAAAGATCATCCACCCCAACTTTCGAAACATTATGTATTATTAGTGGGGTTGGTCAAATCAGGTCCAAAAATATTTTACACAATTATAGTATGTGGTAAAAGATTAAAATAGGGAATATAAAGAAAGAAACAAAAGAGATGGAGCGGTGATGTTTTGGCATGAGTGAAGACAATATGTAAAATAGTATGTTTCTTGTTTGGAATCCTTATTTTGCTAGCGAATATGGGACCATTCCATATTTAAACATAGAGTATTAATACCTGCTTAAGAGTAACTACATCGATAGCTCTTACATTAGGGGCTCTACTTATGTCTTTTAGGTCTTAATAATTCCACCAACAACCACCTAAATCAGGACCCCTAATTTATTTTGTAGCTCTCTTTTCTCTCTTGTTCTGTGTATTTGAAATGACAAAATTCAAACAATCTTCTATTAGTTTATACAGGTGACCAATATCCAAATTAGTGAATTTAGGCAAGATAATTGAAATTTAAATTCAAAATTATAAAAATCAAATGAAGTGCTTCCTTAGAGTCAAGAGAGCTGAAACATAGGATAGAACCATCTATGAAAAGAAGCCATCGAGGAGGTCAAACTCGGGCAAAGGGGCATCGGTGACGCCAAGCTCGAGTGAAGGGTTGTCAGGGAGACTAATCTTGGGCCGAGGGATGTTGGGAGGCCAATCTCAGTCGGAGAGGGTTGCTTGGAGGACAAGCTTGGGCAGGATGACACTAGGGATCCACTTTAGGTAGGAGGTCGCCAGGGAGAAAGCCTTGATGCTAGAGGCAGGATAGAGTAGGGGAGACCGAGCTCAAATGGATAGGAGCTAGGAAGAGCACACAAAAGTGGCTGAGCTCTGATGGCTAGAGCTAGGGTTCTACCTAGATTGTTGCATTCGCTGAGACAAAGTGGGGGAGGTGGGAGGCAAGAGTTCGGCCGCTGAGGAAGGTGGAGGTGGTGGCAACATGTAGCTAGATTTGTGGCTGGCGATGGAGGGTCTATATAGGATAAAGAAGAAGCTTGAATCTATAAGGACACGAGTGATGAAAATGGAACAAACAGAAGTAAGGGGTGTGAGGTGACCCCTCTCTCCCGAATGAGTGGCAGAGGAGGAAGAATAGGGTCTTCTACTTTAGGGTGCTACTTGCTAGAGTGCACCTTTTGCAGTCCGGTAACTACAACTAGGGTATATGGCCAAGTAAGGAGCTTGCTGATGTCGCTCTAGCTAGCAACTCACACTGAGAGTCCTCTATTTTTTCACAAAAACTTCATGGCCCGTGAGATCCACTTGGGTACCACGTGATTTGTATGCTGCCATCAAGTCCGAGACTGATAGTGCATGGGAATGGATAACATCTTCCTATCTCTTTCTATTTCTCTTTTTTAATCATTCACTTATACTCTCCCATCCATCTGCTCCTCATCAATTCTATATTTTCCACTCATCAAGTCTATATTTTCCACTCTCGTAGGTTCCATTGTTATAGGAATGTCAACATGCTGTGATATGTAAACTTGTTTATATGAATTTAACTGTAAAACAATTTTTGTTCTACACAATATCTTTTGGTTTCTTTTTTGTTGTGGCAAAAAGGAACCCCACATGATGGTGATCAAGGGTTTTGGGTTGTGAGGACATCTAAATGGCAACGAGATCTGTAATACAAGTTTTGATAAAAATTAGAAGAAAAACATGATATCTGATTGCTTGGTATGACTGTTACAAGAACGCCTATATTGGCGCATTTAAGCACATTATGGCTCTCATTGACCTACCTTATCAAGTCGGTAAATGATTGTAGTTTGTCTGTAAAAGCCACGCACATAATTTTTTGATTACATTTTCCACTCGATGCTTTACTTGCCTCTCTATCTAGCTCAATACATCCTGCTTATTGGAAGAAGCAGAGTTTCAATAGGGTCTTTATTATCTTGTATAATAGACTTGGCAGACTATAGATTAGATCTTTCTTAGGTTGTGCTAATCTAGCATTGTTGACCAAATCTATAAAGACTACTGTAGTCCTTGAATGGGCGTATTTCAACCATGTATTAACACATAGGCATGCATAGGGAGAGTGGGTTGCTTCTTCCAAATGCTTTCGGACCTCTAATCATCTCATGATGCTTCCTTTCTGTCTACCAGCTATAGTTACTCATCACGAGGAGAGGGACTCATTTCTCCAACACCTCCCTCACTCTTGTGTTGACAAGTACATGGACCCACTACCCTGGGTATGCTCATTAAGGCCATAACTAGCTCCCTTGGAGGGGCTAGGTCAGGTCAACTAGCCAAGGGAAAATCTAACATGGGATGCTTCATCTACTATTAGAGATCAAGGAATAAATGGATATACATGTAAACTGACAAGATTGGGACTCTATAGCTGGCTAGGAAACTTCTGTAAATTGATCAGGTTAGACTACCCGCAGTGGGTACGCGATGCCATCTGGTTTCTGATCCATATCAGCGTTTAGAGTAAAGAATGCTCTGCAGCGGGGGACGGAATCCCACACGGTAAGCTGTTGTCTCAGGAAAATCTAGCGCAATAGCGTGGCTCCTGTACCGGCCTCTGTCCCCACCACGAGCACGCGAGAAAGATGCGCGGGAGGCGGGAGGCAGCAGAGCTGCACGCCATGTCTGACACAGCAGCGGGCCCCACTGATTTTGCAAAGAAAAAAATGTTTTATCTCACAAATCGAAAAGCCAAATTAAATTCTGATTGCACCATTAAATTTGTTACAATTAATTCTTCAAAACTAGATCCCACATGAATATATTTAGATAAAATGACAAGTGGGCCCTATAATGGATAGAGTATGATATAAAGGATGGATGGATGCGGAAGAATTGTATATAGAGAAGAGAATCTTGCTGACTGGGCAATATAGAGGACAGAAATAGAGTACGATGAGTGCGGATAGCCTTAGTATCCTACCTATAGACCCTATAGCATCCTAAAGTCCTATAGTCAACATTAAGAGTAAGACTCGATGCACAAGTAATAAAAGCACCCTAATACACTGCCACACTAAATGTATAACACTCCTCTTGAACCAATATAAAACCTTATACTCCTAAGCTACGCTTTCAATTTGCTGTTGCTAATATGTTATGATTATTGTCGGTGCTATGAAGCACTGATACATGTAGAAGAAAGCCTATTTTCAATATTTACTGGGGACAATATGAGTACTTGGGTGTTTGTGTGCTTGAGCATGAACCGTGAAACACATAATTAGAATTTCACTTGACCTTGTCCTATCCCGCCAAACACCTGGCCTAGAAGAATGCTAGAGAACCACACCAATCGACCTAAAGTCCAGTGAGCGCACACCACCAGAACAAAAACATCTAAACAAGCTAATATCCAAAACTTATTAAAACGGTTCCACAACAATATAGAAGATGGTGGCACAACAGTCACCACACCAAGAGACATTGTAAAGTAACGTCGACACACGGATGTAGAGAAGACGGTTCTCAAACCTTAATTAAGAAAATAAGTTTTTATTTCTGTTTTCGGATCACTCTAGTCCAAGCTAGTTGAGCGGTTTGATGGCAAGCATGCAGTAGCGCAGCTTGAGACGCTCTTGAGGCCTAGATGGTGGCTTTGTCCAGTCTAGTTGTTGCTGCTGAGCTAGAGCATGATGTCCCACACAAGCCTCTGGAACACTTCCTCTGACAAACAATTCACACCATCTATTCTAGTCATCCGTTATGGAGTAGAAAGATACGAACATTATTGAGCTGCCATAAAGTTTTACTCATGTACACAAGTTTATAATATCAGAACTTTTTTTTGAGATTGTTACCACTTCAAGATGCATGTAATTTTTTTTGAAGAAAACTGTGAGGCATTGCCTCCCAGAGAATATATTAAAAGAACACAGACAAAGAGTACAAGGGTTAGCAGGTAGCTAACCAAAGGAGAGAAGATACCTGGGACTAAAAAAGCTAAGCAAGAAAAGCATGCAAAAGCCCTAAGCAGCTAGACTAAAACATTACAACGAGTTGACCCAATCCATTATTACACTATGCAGATGTTGAGGTAGTCTATAGAGATGAAGTTTAACTTTATTCTTGAGTCGACACTTCTAGCTCAAAAGGGAGAAAGGTTTATGATTAAAGATCAAATCATTACGTCCATTCCAAATACACCAGGCCGTAATCATAAACAGTTTCCTTCATGAACCGTTGCCGTATGGACCGGCGCTCATCAGGGAGAAGGTCACAGTGATTGGTGGTGCGCTGTGGCCGTCGTCGGAGGCAGCGCCGTCTTGGAAGCCGTGGGGTCCGTTCTGGGCCATGGCAGGCAGGCGAGGCAGGCTGGAGGATTTCGGAAGAGGGGATCGGAGGTGGAAAGGAGTTTGGATGGCCGTCGTCTCGAGCCTTTTTTTTTTTGGTAAGCACGGCAAAATTGCCACATCTTGTCGTTTTCCACACCGTGTAAAAGGATCAGATGTGTAATATGCCTCCCATGAGGATTAGCTGTCTTACCATGATCCGGCTGTCATTTCCTCACTGTGATCTGCAGTCCAAATGCTCATTAAGTACTAGATTACTCAGCAATGACTATATATTTCCTTTCAAAACACAAGGTAACATTTATAGCTCTCTACTTGCTGAAGTTATATGCTAAACGACAGAGGATTACAGCTCTCTACTTGCTTAGTGCTCTGGCCAGTCCGTGACTAATTCTTGAGTCATTTCTGTGATGTCTCTCTAATCACTCTATGCTCAGAGTATCGATTCATTTTCCTGAAGTTCCTACCACTTCCCCTAATTTTTACTGAACAGTAAAGCATTTGCGTTGGCATATCCGCGTTCTCATCAGTTGCCTATTGCACCGTCTGCAGTATCTTTTTTAATAAAAGATAGCATCCTTACTTTATTAGTAACTGACAGACAAAAACCGGTGCATAAATCCAAGCGAAACCACGTCCCCAGGCGTCTTACTTTGTGCCACTGCAAGCATACAAATTCTGTTTTCACTTTACAGCTAGAGCAATTAAGAAGCAAGGTTTATTACTTTATTTCACGCAGGGCATCAAACTGTATCTCACGCTCAACAGGCAGCAAGCAAAGCAAAGCAATAGTGACGCCGTTCTCCTCATGCGTGCAGGCTTACAGCTTGGGTCCTTGGCGACAGAAGCAGAGTGACATTTGGTGGCCAGGCTTTGGTGGTTCATTGGTGTTGATTAATTGTATGTTTCATATGGTGGTTTTCTTGTGTCCTCCTTTTTCAGAGGGTGGTTTCTGTTTTTTCAATTGTAGTTTTGTATACTAGTCCATCAACCCGTGCTCTCGCACGGGTTAGAATTACTTATATTATGTTGTATTTTTCTTTGTTTATTCTCTATGAAGTAGACATAATAGATACTTCATCATCTATATTTAATGATCATAAACTTATTATTTACTTTTTTTTTTTGCAATGGACTGTTTTTTTCTTTGTATGGCACCTCTGCATATTTTAAGATCTTTAGTTTAAAACCTTACCATTAACTATGGTGGCCCTTTGCATCACATGTCTTAAGAAACCATAAATCTAAATTTTGAATTTTTAAATTTTATTTTTATTGACGACTACATATTTTCCCCTCAAGTAAAACCTCTTGTATTTTTTCTACCTCTCATTTTGCACTATTTTAAAATGAAGATTTTATTTTCTAGAGTACATTTTTA
Organism: Chrysopogon serrulatus; assembly: GCA_015844335.1. Classification (NCBI taxonomy): domain Eukaryota; kingdom Viridiplantae; phylum Streptophyta; class Magnoliopsida; order Poales; family Poaceae; genus Chrysopogon; species Chrysopogon serrulatus. The sequence continues at coordinate 38,535 of JADLZL010003565.1, read as the reverse complement.
AATATTACAATAACATATACAATCATTTGAAACTTGTGCCATGTTACCTTAGTAAAGTTATAGAGTTCGAAATGAGATCTTGGGTGGGGGTAGCAATGCTATGATCAAGAGAATTTAAATCTTTAAGCTTTATAATGATTGAATTACTCTAGACCAATGTTAAAGGGCCAAAAATATAGTCACCAGTAGTCTTCCATAATAATTGTCAAGATGATTGATTTTTCCTATCAATAAATTATACTCCTCCCATCCCAAGATATAAAGGTGTAACTATTTTTTATTCATGTCCCATGATATAGAGCGTGCTCTCTCTAGACACATGTACATTGATGCAATCATAGAGAGAGAATTCTTGGTTTTTGAACCAGATGTAGCAGAACCTTCTAAATTATATGGCCTACAAGGACCTGACATTGTCTCTAAGACCTCTGTCGATCATGCTTGTACACCATATAACCTAGAATGTTCCGTCGGGTGAAACCCCGATAAACCACGATTCCTCCAGGATCGATACTTACAGAGACATCACAATATTACAACAAATTTCATATAAAATACCACAGTAGCGGAAGACTTACAATAACTTAATTTATAAACCTTTTGTAAAACTTATACAAACCAGAGTATCATTATTACAACACAGCGGAAGTATCATTATAGAACTTTATTACAAACCACCCAACAGAAGTGCCCTGCCCAAGGGCCACACAACCTATTCCTCATCCGATCCTTCCTCGATAACCGTCATGCAGCAAGGGCCGTAACACACTTGCTCACATGGTTCACCTGCAACGGGGATTTAACAAACCCTGAGTACCAAAAGTACTCCGCAAGACTTACCCGACTAAAAATTAGGGAGAAGACTCAGAAATGCTGGCTAATAGAAATCAAGGTGAGGCTTTAGCAAGATCAAAAGACACATTTGCCAAAAATAACTAAAGTTGATCCTTACTTTTCATGTTAATTATCCTACTCTATAACAAACACTTATCAGTCATGTAACAATTTCAAAACTTCCCAGTCTCAATAACTTTCATCATTACTATGATGCTGACGCTTGGTCAAGTCTCCCATATCGTGGAGCAATGACGATTCGAATCGCTTTATATACCCAAATTGGGGCTTCTAGCCACACGATGTATGCAGGGACCGAACATCTTACATACATCAACTCACGCTTGGACTTCTCCCGGACCACTGAATGGGTCCTAACCACGAGAGAGTACAAGACACCACCTCCCTACGCCGTCAGTGCGTCGACGGACGCGCGCCAGATATGGGTACACGCTACTTCTGTCCCAGTTGTCCGTTCTCATATAGATCATACAAGGGAGCTTATCGTCATTAGCATGCGACTAGTACTATCCAATAACCCTCTTGACCATAGGATCACCACAACGAACGGTCCTTAACCGACACAAGTGAACGACACTACACCAGGGCACTAGCCCATCCTGATGCAAGTCACTCCACCGGCGTCTCGATTTACTCATCATGTTCTTGTGCGTACCCCTGACCCGGCCAAGTTGAAGGATAAGCAACAAGCAACATCAAGTTTTGAATACTTTCTCAGAGATGATATTGTTCTCAACTTTTAAAACATTTCATAAAAGCCTAAGCTAGTAGCAGGACTAAGCTTGTACTAAACATTTTTGAAATCAAAACAGGTATCCAGGATAGTATCACATGGTACGGTAAATGCATCAAATAGGATATCACACAACTCCTATACTTAATGCATTATATCATTCATATAAAATCATAAAAAACTTTTGAAATTCAAGGCAGGGTTTGAATGCATCCGGGGCTTGCCGTGGTGCTCTACGAAGTGAGGCTCAGTGATGGCACTGCCGAGATCAGGACCAACCTCCTCGCACTGAACACCTTCTTCAGAAACCGGAGTCGGATCAACCCCCTCCTCGGACGGCACAACTACACGAATAAAATGCATGATTACAATGCAGTAATAAGGACATGCGATAATGATGCAACGACAACTAGTCTATCTTGAGTACAACTTTTCTTCACGGTAACGTTGCATTACGGAAGTATAACTAGCATCGACGACGACGGACTAACGATACACAGTCAACATAAAATGCCGAAGGTCATTAGGGTTAATGACCTAGGGTCATCACTAAATCCCAAAATCAAGCAACCCTAATGGTGATTAAGATCAATTACTAATTTATTAACCATTTTTATAGTTGTTGAAAGCCACTAATTAACTTGCTAATTGGAGATTAATCAAACCCTAATTAATCAAGGAATTAGTTAATTACACATTAATTACTAAGGTATTAGTTAAGCATAATACAAAAATTAGTCAAAACATGATCAAACTTCATAATTAAGATCATTATCATCTAATTAGCACACAAAACAAATTTCATGATTTTTTGGACTTATATTTTAATTACTAAAAATCATGGAAGTAGCATTTATTAATTAAAAGAGCAATTTATAGCACAAATAAATTTTATTGAAAACCCAGGGTTAGTATTTTTCTGGTGTAGAGCATAGCACAAGGATCACACACATATTTTTTGTTGCATTTTTACCTGCCCAAAATAAATTGTAGCAAAAAGATGAAAATCAGCTTTATAAATTAAATTTAGAAAAAGAAAAACATTTTCTTTCTTTCCCGGGGCTCTCTTTGTGCGGCCCAACGGCGCGCCACAGTGCGACAACGGCCCGCACCGCCTGCTCACTCACTGCGCCCACGTGCCCGCGTCTCTCCCTCTCTCTCTCTCCGCTCACGGCCGACAGGGGCAGCCCCCACCTGTCAGCTCCATCTCCCTCCCTTTCTTTTCCGACGGGAAACAGGAACGGCGGCACTACTGCCGGCCATCCTCGCTGGTGGCGACTCCTCTGATGAAACCAACTACACCGACCGCTTCCTCTCACCGAACCGCACTCAACAAGCTATTATGCGGCCTGAGTTGATCACCATAGCACGTGTATCGACGATCGCAGCGGCTCGGCACAACGGCGAGCGGCGGCGCAACGTTGTTCCGGCCACCCTACGACGACGCTAGCATAACCAACACCCCTGCAAGTTCCAGGAGCTCACCTTGATTCTAAAACAAGGCAGAGACTGGCTCGGAAGAAAGCGGAGCTCGGTTGACGGCGGGGAGGCTGCTACGGTGGCGTGCACCGGTGAGCTCACCATCGTTCCGACGTGTCTGGCTGTACACGATGGAAACAAGTGAGCCGATGATGATCTACATGCCAAAGCGAACCTAAAGAGATACACGGTAAGCTTGGAGATGCTCGGAGCTGCGCTACTCACGGTGGAGTTCACGGTGGCGGCCGACTGCCGGCCATGGAGAAGGGTTTGGCGGCTGCGCAAGGGAGTGGCGGAACTTACTGGGGAAGAATTGGAGACGGCAAAGGACTGAGGTGTGTGAATTTGGCAGAGAAGCCGTGGCGGGTGTCGTCGGCGGTGAGGAGGAGAAAAAGAAGAATACATCGACGACGGCGGCTTTTATAAGCAGGGAGAGTGTCGACGTGGTAGAGGGCACCGTCGAGACGGCCTGGAGGTGGACGGCAGTGCGCGAAGTCGGAGAACAACCGAGAACAGCCACGGCGACGGGCGGGCGGCCGGCCGGGCATGGGCAGCCGAGCGAGGTGGCAACCCCCCTTCATCACTGTAGCATTACCACCTTTTCCTCCACTTTTTCAAAATTACTTTTAAAAATTGAACTGTACACAAAAATCTTCAAAAATACAGTGCTACAAATTTCATGCCCTACAACTTTTATTAAGGAAGTTTGGTCAGATTCAAAATAATTTTTGAATTGCATTTCAAATTTGAAAAGGGGACAAAACCCTAACCTTTGGGATTTCAAAATTACTTTTAAATTTTGAATAAAAGATGAAAATCTCCAAAAATAAAAGTTGTTCCACTTTTCAAGATCTACAACTTTCATTTAGAAAGTTTTTCATGAAATTGAATAATTTTTTAATTAAAGTTTAAAAATCAAAAGGGGACATTTTCTAATTCATTAAACTTTTGAAATTAGTTTAAATTCTATTCAAAAACTTGAAAAACTTTATATACCAAACTTGTAGAGCTCAAAGAGATGTACAATCTGTATTTTTAAAGTTTTCCCAAATTTTGAATATTTTGAGATGAAATTGAGAAAAGGGGCAAAAGGCTTTTGAATTTCAGCTTTTGAAAAGGATTTTCAAATTGGATCTTTGGGCAATTAATTAATGATGTTGTGATACTTTTCAAACCCAACCAATGATATATTTTCAAAGTACAATGTTCATACTTTGAAATGGCGCCAATGGTTAGCAACTTTTATTTAGAAAATTAATTATGGTTAGCTTATCAAAATTGAAAATGAAATTCAATTTCCAACACAGCCACTTGAGCTAGGGTTTGGGATTTGAATTCTAAATTCAAATTTGATTCTTCCTTGCACCTCATTTGACTTGTAAAACATGTTTGATGTATAAGTCAAGGTTAGCCAAACACTTGCAAACATCAAGGTGAATTTTAGTTGATTGCTTTTATAAACAAAAATTAAACATGGGTGGAATTTAAATGGTAAACACATACACATGCAATATAAAAGAGCTCAAACAAACCCTAGAATTGAATAAACTCATTTTAGTTATACTTATTAGGGTTTTCTAATCATGAATGCTTATGCAATGTTGATGATGACATGGTAGGTTTAGGTTAACGTAATACCAGGGGTGTTACATTATATTCCCCTTAAAAGGAATCTCGTCCCGAGATTCAAAGCTTAGGGCTAAGTAGTGGAAAAGGAAATGTATCAAGCAAACACATCTTACATGGTTTCATAAGGGAGGTAGAAGGGTTCATATTACAGGTCTCTTATTTTCGGAAAGTCATGATTCTTGGAAACGAACCGTGGCTTAGGAGAAAGAAGGAAGAAACTCTGGAAAATGCTCATTCAAGAATTCCTCAGACTCCCAGGTTGCTTCATCCTCAGAGTGTTGATCCCACTGGATTTTGTAAAACCTTCTTATGTGCCTGCGTGTGACCCGATCTTTCCGATCAAGAATTCTGACTGGATACTCGGCACACGTCAGATCAGGTTCAATGTGGATACCTTCAATGTCAACGACTTTGTCTGGTACTCGCAAACACTTTTTCAGTTGGGACACATGGAATACATTGTGCACAAGAGACAACTGCTCGGGTAAATCCAAACGATATGCTACCTTCCCACATTGTTCAATAATTTGAAATGGACCGATGTATCGAGGTGCTAGTTTACCTTTAACCCTGAAGCGATCAATACCTTTGCTTGGTGACACCTTCAAATATACATAGTCTCCAACTGCAAATACCAATGGCCTTCGTCGTTTATCAGCATAACTCTTCTGTCAGGACTGAGCTTTTCTTAAATTATCTTGAATCTGTTTCACTTTGTTCTCAGTTTCTTTGACTAAGTCTACCCCGAAGAACCATCTCTCTCCAGGTTCAGACCAATTGAGTGGAGTACGACATCAACGGCCATATAAAGCTTCAAATGGTGCCATTTTGATACTTTCTTGGTAACTATTATTATAAGCAAATTCTGCTAATGGCAAACATTCATCCCATGTTGAAGAATAGGTTAGCACACAAGACCTTAACATATCTTCTAAAATTTGATTCACTCTTTCAGTCTGTCCTCCAGTTTATGGATGATAAGCAGTGCTATGTAACAGATTGGTACCTATAGTCTCATGAAATTTTTGCCAGAACTGAGCCATGAACTGAGTACCTCGATCTGTGACTATACTTTTTGGAACTCCATACAAACACATAATTCGGTCAATATAAATCAAGGCATACTTGGGAGCTCTATAATCTTCCTTCACTGGGATGAAATGGGCTGACTTGGTTAAACGATCAACGATAACCCAAATAGAATTATAGCCCCTTGCTGTTGTAGGCAACCCTATAATAAAATCCATACTTATATCTTCCCTCTTCCAAGCTAGAATGGGTAATGGTTGGAGTTCTCCAACCGCTTTCAAATGCACAGCTTTGACCTTTTGGCAAGTATCACAGCGTGCAACATATCGGGCTATCTCAATCTTCATCTTGGTCCACCAGAATCTCTGCCTCAGGTCATGATACATCTTATTGCTACTTGGATGAATCGAGAATCTGGTTAAGTGAGCTTCATCAAGAATCAACTATCAGAGCTCAGGAACTTTTGGAACAACTAGACGATTTTTGAACCATAATACATTGTTATCATCAAGACGGAAATAAGAGGCTTGCCCTGATCTGACCTTCTCTCTAATATGTTTAAGACCTTTGCTTTCTCGCTGAGCTGCAATAATCTGCTCTTGAATAGAAGAGTGTACTGTGATATCATTCAAGCTACCCTGAGAAATCATGTCAATATTCAATCTTTCTAACTCTTGACATAGACTCAGATTCACTGGTGTCACAGCAAGACAATTGCACTGACTCTTTCGACTAAGAGCGTCAGCAACTACATTAGCTTTGCAGGATGATAGTGCACTTCAAGATCATAATCTTTGATTAATTCAAGCCATCTTCTCTGCCTCATATTCAGTTCAGACTGTGTAAAGATATATTTCAAACTTTTATGATCACTATAGATATGACAGGTATTGCCCAACAGATAGTGCCTCCATATCTTCAGAGCATGCACAACTGCGGCTAATTCAAGATCATGAGTTAGGTAATGCTCTTCATGTCGCTTCAACTGTCTTGAAGCATAAGCAATAACTCTGCCTTCTTGCATCAACACACATCCAATGCTGATGCCAGATACATCACAATACACATCAAACGGCTTTTCAATATCCGGCTGAGCTAGGACTGGGGCAGTAGTCAAAAGATCTTTCAACTTGTGAAACGCTTGCTCACACTCAGATGACCATTTGAATTTGGTTTGGTTCTTTAAGAGTTCTGTGATTGGCTTGGCTATTTTGGAGAAGTCAGGAATGAAACGACGGTAATATCCCGCCATTCCCAGGAAACTACGGACTTGATGAACACTGGTAGGTGGCTTCCAGTTAAGGATATCTTGGACTTTGCCAGGGTCAACTGCAACACCCTCGGCAGACAGGACATGACCAAGGAATTTAACTTCATTAAGCTAAAACTCGCACTTACTAATTTGGCATAAAGCTGGTGTTCTCGAAGACGAGTCAAAACAGTACGGAGATGTTCCACATGTTCTTCTTTGGTTTTGGAGTATATAAGGATGTCATCTATGAAAACCATGACAAAGCGGTCGAGCTCGGGCATAAACACCGAGTTCATCAGATACATGAAATGGGCTAGAGCATTAGTAAGCCCAAATGACATAACAAGATATTCATATAGGCCATATCTGGTGGTGAATACGGTTTTAGGAATATCTTCAAGCCTGAATCGGATTTGATGATAACCAGATCTAAGATCAATCTTGGAGAACACCTTGGCTCCCGCAAGTTGGTCAAAGAGAAGATCTATACGAGGAAGAGGATATTTATTTTTAATGGTCACCTCATTTAGTGGACGATAGTCCACACACATTCTCAGAGTCTGGTCTTTCTTTTTCACAAAGATCGCAGGACAACCCCACAGTGATGAACTAGGTCGAATAAAACCTTTGTCCAATAATTCTTTCATTGAGTTTTCAATTCTGCTAACTCTTTTGGGGGCATCCTATAAGCTCTTCGGGATACCGGTGCGATGCAGGCTTTAACTCAATCACAAACTCAACGTCTCGCTCTGGTGGTAACCCAGGCAAATCCTCAGGGAATACATCTGGAAACTCATAGACCACAGGGATATCCTTGATTTCTTGCACTGAGGTTGCATTGACTGTCTCAACTGCTCTCTTGGGAGTCAGGAATTGGATAGGGAGTGGAGACTGGTTATCAGGTAGAAATAGCTTAATGGTTCTATTCAGTGCGTCTATCACGGCGCCATAATGGCGTAACCAATTCATTCCAAGGATCACATCTATATTCCGATCCTTCAAGACTATCGATCCGTGGGATAGAGATACCCACCAAGAGATATAGGGACCTGATATACCATTTCCCGTGTGCGTATACGCCCTCCCAGCGATTGCACCAAAAACTCATCTTTAATTTCTTTTATGGGGATTTCATGCTTTACAACAAAAGTACGGTTGATAAATATATGCGATGCACTAGAATCAAATAATGTAATTGCAGGGTGACTGGCAACAGGGAACATACCCATTAGAACCGGTTCTCCTTCAAGAACATCCCCAGTTTGGACTTGATACACACGTCCAGTTTTCCTTCCGGCGTTTACCCTCGGAACATCTTTGCCGCGAACTACCCCCTCGCCCCTCGACTCGATGCTTTATTTTGCCCGGATCCTTATTGAAAATTAGAAGTATTTCTTTTGGGATAGGGATAGTTTCGAGCAATGTGTCCGGTTCGATCACAATTAAAACACGGACCGAGACCAGTGGAAGAATTTTGGGGAGCTGGTGGATTTGTATTTCGGACACCCTGGGTGTTCGGCTGTTGTGGATAAGTTATGGCAGCAGGATGAGTGTATACCTGTTGCCTGCGGGCTTGCTGCTGCTGTTGTGTGTAGTGATAGGGCTGACGGCTTTGCTGGTATTGTGGATAGCGGAACGGCTGGCGGTTATGCTGAGTGGGATGGAATATAACCTTCCGGCATTTCTGGATTCCGCCAGATGGGTTAGAGAAAGCACGCCTCTCTTCACTCTTCTGTTTAAGCAAGGATCTTTCATAGGATATTGCGATATCCACTGCCTCATAGAAGGTGGCAGTTGGATTGGCAGTAAGGTGGGTTTTAATATCACTCTTCAAACCCCTAACAAAACATTTCTTCTTCTTACTGTCAGTATCCACATGTTCAGGTGCATACTGTGACAGATGACTGAACATATTCACATACTGTACCACTGATCGACCACCTTGCTTCAGTGCCAGAAATTCTTCCAGCTTTGCTTGCATCACCCCGTCAGGAATAAAATGCTGACGGAATGCACCTTGGAACATGGCCCAAGTGATTTGCTGACCGACTGGCTGACGTGCAAGAAAGTTTGCCCACCATGTAGATGCAGGGCCCCTCAACTGTTGTGCGGCAAACTTAGGTTTCAAAAGGTCTAGACAACCCTCTAATAAGTCAAACTTTTGATCTATGACACGAAGCCAATCATTAGCCTCTAAGGGATCCTCAGCCTTAGTGAAAACTGGCGGACGGGTCTCTGTAAAGTCCGCATACGTGATCTCGTCGTGATTACGACGGCCACGATTCTTATATGGTGCATCACGATTGTGCTGACCCATTTCCCGTAACAGACGGGGAATTCTCGATGGTGGCATTTACTAAAGTCGCCCTTTGCTTCAATAAAAGACGTGGTGTTTGGTGGTGCCTACGGGACCTCACCTCCTTCTTGTGAAGAACCAAAAAAGTATTCCCAGACATCTGTTATAGACAAGATCATATTTATTCACAAACAGATTTATTGAACTTTAAAACATTAGTACAAACCGATCACACATGGGTTCACTTATTTATATTACAGGTCTGCTCGTAGACCGGACATACCCAGGTTGACTACTTAGCACATAAGGATAACTATATTACACATCCATCTCAGGGAACTCAGGCATCTGACTTATTGCCCGCGACTGACTCGCGGTCCTCGTCTGCCTCGAACTCCTCAGTCGGTGACGGGTACACCCCCGGTGACTCCACGGAACCCAAGTCGTCCGCGGCTACTTGCTGCTGGTACAGGGGATCGTGGAGGTTGTGCTGATGGTGGATCTCCTCGTGTTGGGCGGCAGTGTATGCTTCGAGATCATCCACCTGTGCCTGCAACTCTTCGATGTAGTCGTAGCCATCGTTCCTCTGATTCATTGCACCCTCCAGCTCATGCTGAAGACGAGCAATGGTCTGCTGGAGCTCGTGGATGGACTGAAGATCCTGCTGCTCTTGCTTCAGCTGATCTGCTAACTCGGACTTCAGCTTGTCGTTTTCGACTGTTGCCATCAAGCGATCCTTGGTGACAGCCGCCAGCTCTGCAGACAATTGGGCTATCTTCTGCTTCTCGGATAGCTTCTTCTTAGGCCTTGGCTCGCTCGGTCCGGCCTCAGCATCATTATTGCGCGGTGCCAACTGATGACATGGCACACCCTTAGAACCGGTCATCTTGCGAACAGTCTGCTTGGTACGGGCCATCCTGTAGAAAGTAGAGATAGAGTCTATAAGATTGAGAGCCTTAAAGTCAGCAAGAATAGGATTGATTTTACTTAGCCCAACCACTTTTTATCGGGGATATAATTTTAAACATGTAAATTAAACATGATGCATGATCGAACCTACGGATCAAGCAAAAACATTTTAAACTAACATAAGCATACTTTTAGTAATATAGGGCAAAAAGAAAACAACATGATACTCCGCTTAAGCACCTAGAAAGGCTACTAGAAAGAATTAAGACGGAGCAGAAGCAATTTGGACTAAACCACTTTTAACGTTTGAATCCAAAACATTTTAAAGTTTTTGAAAAGTAATACTATGAGTATCTTTTTAAGTATCGCTCTGATACCACCCTGTATCAGAACCTTCTAAATTATATGGCCTACAAGCACCTGACATTGTCTCTAAGACCTCTGTCGATCATGCTTGTACACCATATAACCTAGAATGTTCCGTCGGGTGAAACCCCGATAAACCACGATTCCTCCAGGATCGATACTTACAGAGACATCAGAGTATTACAACAGCTTTCATATAAAATACCACAGTAGCGGAAGACTTACAATAACTTAATTTATAAACCTTTTGTAAAACTTATACAAACCAGAGTATCATTATTACAACACAGTAGAAGTATCATTGTAGAACTTTATTACAAACCATCCAACAGAAGTGCCCTGCCCAAGGGCCACACAACCTATTCCTCATCCGATCCTTCCTCGATAACCGTCATGCAGCAAGGGCCGTAGCACACTTGCTCACACGGTTCACCTGCAACGGGGATTTAACAAACCCTGAGTACCAAAAGTACTCTGCAAGACTTACTCGACTAAAAATTGAAGAGAAGACTTAGAAATGCTGGCTAATAGGAATCAAGGTGAGGCTTTAGCAAGATCAAAAGACACATTTGCTAAAAACAACTAAAGTTGATCCTTGCTTTTCATGTTAATTATCCTACTCTATAACAAACACTCATCAGTCATGTAACAATTTCAAAACTTCCCAGTCTCAACAACTTTCATCATTACTACGATGCTGACGCTTGGTCAAGTCTCCCATATCGTGGAGCAACGACGATTCGAATCGCTTTATATACCTAGCTGGGGCTTCCTAGCCACACGATGTATGCAGGACCGAACATCTTACATACATCAACTCACGCTTGGACTTCTCCAGACCAGAATGGGTCCTAGCCACGAGAGTACAGTACACCACCTCCCTACGCCGTCTGTACGTCGACGGTGCGCTCATAGTATGGGTACACACTACTTCCTGTCCCGGTTGTCCGTTCTCATATGGATCATACAAAGGGAGTTTACCGTCATTAGCATGCGACTAGTACTATCCAATAACCCTCTTGACCATAGGATCACCACAACGAACGGTTCTTAACCGACACAAGTGAACGACACTACACCAGGGCACTAGCCCATCCTGATGCAAGTCACTCCACCGGCGTCTCGATTTACTCATCATGTTCTTGTGCGTACCCCTGACCCGGCCAAGGTGAAGGATAAGCAACAAGCAACATCAAGTTTTGAATACTTTCTCAGAGATGATATTGTTATCAACTTTTAAAACATTTCATAAAAGCCTAAGCTAGTAGCAGGACTAAGCTTGTACTAAACATTTTCGAAATCAAAACAGGTATCCAGGATAGTATCACAAGGTACGGTAAATGCATCAAATAGGATATCACACAACTCCGATATTAATGCATCATATCATCCACATAAAATCATAAAAGACTTTCAAAATTCAAGGCGGGGTTTGAATGCATTCGGGGCTTGCCTTGGGGCTCGACGAAGTGAGGCTCAGTGATGGCACTGCCGAGATCAGGACCAACCTCCTCGCACTGAACACCTTCTTCAGAAACGGGAGCCGGATCAACCCCCCTCCTCGGACGGCACAACTACACGAATAAAATGCATGATTACAATGCAGTAATAAGGACATGCGATAATGATGCAACGACAACTAGTCTATCTTGAGTACAACTTTCCTTCACGGTAACATTGCATTACGGAAGTATAACTAGCGTCGACGACGACGGACTAACGATACACAGTCAACATAAAATACCGAAGGTCATTAGGGTTAATGACCTAGGGTCATCACTAAATCCCAAAATCAAGCAACCCTAATGGTGATTAAGATCAATTACTAATTTATTAACCATTTTTACAGTTGTTGAAAGCCACTAATTAACTTGCTAATTGGAGATTAATCAAACCCTAATTAATCAAGGAATTAGTTAATTACACATTAATTACTAAGGTATTAATTAAGCATAATACAAAAATTAGTCAAAACATGATCAAACTTCATAATTAAGATCATTATCATCTAATTAGCACACAAAACAAATTTCATGATTTTTTTGGACTTATATTTTAATTACTAAAAATCATGGAAGTAGCATTTATTAATTAAAAGAGCAATTTATAGCATAAATAAATTTTATTGAAAACCCAGGGTTAGTATTTTTCTGGTGTAGAGCATAGCACAAGGATCACACTCATATTTTTGTTGCATTTTTACCTGCCTAAAATAAATTGTAGCAAAAAGAGGAAAATCAGCTTTATAAATTAAATTTAGAAAAAGAAAAACATTTTCTTTCTTTCCCCGGGCTCACTATGCGGCCCAACCGCGGCGCCTGACAAGGCCCTACGGCCCGCACGGCCCGCTCACTCGTGTGCCCACGTGCCCGTCTCTCTCCCTCTCTCTCTCACTCACGCTGACAGGGCAGCCCCACCTGTCAGCTCCGTCTCTCTCCCTTTCTTTTCCGACGGGAAACAGGAACGGCGGCACTGCTGCCGGCCGTCCTCGCCGGTGGCGACTCTTCTGACGAAACCAACTACACCATCGCTTCCTCTCACCGAACCGCACTCAACAAGTTATTACGCGGCCCGAGTTGATCACCATAGCACACGACGTATCGGCGATCGCGGCTCGGGCTCGGCTTGCGGCGGCGCAACGTTGTTCCGGCCACCCTACGACGACGCTAGCGTAACCAACACCCCCGCAAGTTCCGTGAGCTCACCTTGATTCTAAAACAAGGCAGAGACGGGCTCGAAAGAAAGCGGAGCTCGGTTGACGGCGGGGAGGCGGCTATGGTGGCGTGCACCGGTGAGCTCGCCGTCGTTTCGACGTGTCTGGCTGTACACGATGGAAACAAGTGAGCCGATGATGATCTACATGCCAAAGCGAACCTAAAGAGATACACGGTAAGCTTGGAGATGCTCGGGGCTGCGCTACTCACGGTGGAGTTCACAGTGGCGGCCGACTGCCGGCCGTGGAGAAGAAGACGACGGCTAAGACGACTCCGGCTAGCTCCGGCCGTGAACAAGGGTTTGGCGGCTGCGCAAGGGAGTGGCGGAACTTACTGGGGAAGAACTGGAGACGGCAAAGGACTGAGGAGTGCGAATTTGGCAGAGAAGCAGTGGCGGGTGTCGTCGGCGGTGAGGAGGAGAAAAAGAAGAATACATCGATGACGGCGGCTTTTATAAGCAGGGAGAGTGTCGACGTGGTAGAGGGCACCTTCGCGACGACACAGGTGGACGGCAGCGCGCAGTCGAGAACAACCGAGAACGGCCACGGCGACGGCGGGGCGGCCGGCCGGCATGGGCAGCCGAGCGAGGTGGCAACCCCTGCTCATCACATCGTAGCGCATACCACCTTTTCCTCCTCTTTTTCAAAATTACTTTTAAAAATTGAACTGTACACAAAAATCTTCCAAAATACAGATTGCTACAAATTTCATACCCTACAACTTTTATTAAGGAAGGTTGATCAGATTCAAAATAATTTTTGAATTGCATTTCAAATTTGAAAAGGGGACAAAACCCTAACCTTTGGGATTTCAAAATTACTTTTAGATTTTGAATAAAAGATGAAAATCTCCAAAAATAAAAGTTGTTCCACTTTTCAAGATCTACAACTTTCATTTAGAAAGTTTCTCATGAAATTGAATAATTTTTGAATTGGAGTTTAAAAATCAAAAGGGGACATTTTCTAATTCATTAAACTTTTGAAATTAGTTTAAATTCTATTCAAAAACTTGAAAAAATTTATATACCAAACTTGTAGAGCTCAAAGAGATGTACAATCTGTATTTTTGAAGTTTTCCCAAATTTTGAATATTTTGAGATAAAATTGAGAAAAGGGGCAAAAGGCTTTTGAATTTCAGCTTTTGAAAAGGATTTTCAAATTGGATCTTTGGGCAATTAATTAATGATGTTGTGATACTTTTCAAACCCAACCAATGACATATTTTCAAAGTACAAAGTTCATACTTTGAAATGGTGCCAATGTTAGCAACTTTTATTTAGAAAATTAATTATGGTTAGCTCATCAAAATTGAAAATGAAATTCAATTTCCAACACTTAGCCACTTGAGCTAGGGTTTGGGATTTGAATTCCAAATTCAAATTTGATTCTTCCTTGCACCTCATTTGACTTGTAAAACATGTTTGATGTATAAGTCAAGGTTAGCCAAACACTTGCAAACATCAAGGTGAATTTTAGTTGATTGCTTTTATAAACAAAAATTAAACATGGGTGGAATTTAAATGGTAAACACATACACATGCAATATAAAAAGAGCTCAAACAAACCCTAGAATTGAATAAACTCATTTTAGTTATACTTATTAGGGTTTTCTAATCATGAATGCTTATGCAATGATGATGATGACATGACAGGTTTAGGTTAACGTAACACCGGGGGTGTTACACCGAGATGGTGGTTATGCCTTATATCCTAAGATGGATGGAGTATATGCAGTTATATATGGTTATACTATCAATACAATACAATACAAATATGTCAAACATTTTAGTTAAAATGTATATAAATATAGAAAAAGTAACAACCTATATAAATTATGTCATGGTTACTAATACGGTTTTTGTTAGCATCAGTAGTCTATGTGTTGTTAAGGCAATTTTTTTTGGCAAAACATAACATAATATTTTTCACCAATGCATGCTTTGACAGAATGTTTATGCTTACAATAAACAAATCTTAATATATTAGTATTGGTAAAGTGGGTAATGTAGAAACATATAATACTCTATGGTTATTTAAACAATTTTTAATAGAAGATATTGATTATCTTTATATATAGATCGGAGAGGATATTTAATTTTTTTAAATTTTGAGATGAAAATTAGGTTACATAAATTATCTATTGTAATAGGAGTATGTGGGTAATTAGATGCAAATTTAGGTCTACCTTAGATCATGTTTCTTAATGGCATATGTGGGTAGTTTAAATATATAGTCATGAGTTCTTTTATGTTGTTTTATGTAATAGAGAGGAGGTACTTAGAATATAAAAAAGAGATCCAATAGCTACTATTATTAACGGACGAGATTAGGTTATACTAAATTGATGGTCAAATGTTTCAACTTTTTATGAGAATTTCTAGGACCTATCTATTGTTTTCCTACTATGACTCATCGATTAATATGGAGGCTCCATTAAGGACCTATAGTTAGCATTGTAGTATTTTTTTTTTGTTTTTGTAGTGTGATATGCGTTTTGTTGAAACCTAATCTAAGACATATAACTAAACTCTTATTGCACCCCTTTCTGTGATCTCATGAAGTACAAATTAGCTTTTGACTTTTTATCTAGTTGTACAATTTGTCACATGTTAAGTACAAACTTTAGTGTTTTTTAATTTTTATTCAGTTGGTTAATTAAAAAGAGTTTAGGGTCCAAGTATTATTATTTTTTTCGCATGTTAATTAAGTTGAAACTTAGATTACACTCTAGCACCAAACTTGTTGAATTTGTTATATCATGGAATTATCTGCTTGTGGTATTGTTTTAGATATCATAAGGGCTAAAAATTAAATTACCATTATTGACATAACATAATCTATCAATTAAAATGCATAAATTTATATAAGACACAACTTATGAAATTAATTATAATGGAGTATTAATATAATTAAAGGGAATGGTCGGTGTTATGTTATTGCTATGTGGTTGCTTAATAAATAATTTACATGTTTATAAGCAATTAAAATAAATATTTAAATTGATTATAATAGAGTATTAATATAATTAAAGGGAATTGGCGGTGTTATGTTATTATTATGTGGTTGTTTAATAAATATTTTACATGTTTATAAGCAATTTAAATAAATATTTGTCCCATTTTGCAATTATAGAAGTTTGTAATTTATAAATATATATGCCTCATACTTTATAGCTCTTGGTTATTGTTTTAATAGCATATATTTGTATTTACATATCGAGACAGTGCATAATTTAGATGCAATATGAGGGGGTTATTGTGAATTATGTTTCATAATAGAAAAGTGGATAATTTAGATATAAATTTAGGGGTTATTTTGAATTATTATTTTACTTAATGCCAATTGTTGGCAATTTATATACAAATTTAGGGGGTTATATTAAATAATTTTTTGTAATGGCAGAGGTGGGTAATTTTTACGCAAAATTATTATTGTTTTGTATATTTTCATATTGGCAGAGGTGGGTATTTTTTTTTAAATTACGATAGATCCCATGACTATTATCGGAGATGATGATTGGAGTGTACCAAACTAATGGCTAGATGTTTCTGGTTATTATTTGAATTATTGGGATTTATCTTCTTTTTCTAGTGTATCTAATGAGGGGTAACGTAATGCCTCCGTTGGGACCTCTAATCAGTGATAGTAATTAAATTATATTTTATAATAATAAAGGTGGATAATTAATTTATATATTATATTTTATAATAGTATAAGTGGGTAATTTCGATGTAAAATTAGAAAAAAACTTTATGTATTTTCTATAATGATAGATGTGAGTAAATTTTTATAGAACAAAATAGATCTAATGAATATTTGATGATTAGAGTCTACTGAATTAATGGCCAAATATTTCTAATTATTATAAAAATTTCTATGTTTAGATTGCCTATGATTTTTTGTTAATAGATTAACCTTCTATCTGATTTTTTGGTTAATAGATTAATAAATGTGATAGGTGTACCACCGTTTATTAATTTACTTAGTACCATCGCAAAAGAAAGCTATCTAGCTTTTTTTTATCGTAGTAGATGGACGCAACCCCCTATAAACATGATGGCTTTTTTAAAAGATTTTCGTTATGACCCGCCACATAATAGTGATGGGTTCCTTTTTTTTATCTCAAACGTGATGGCTAATTGCCACGGCAGATTTCTTACGTGCGGATGAGATCTTTTTCTCTTCCTAATAATAAAAAAAATTTAGACTACTTTTTACCTATAATGGCAGGGGTGGGTAATTTGTACACAAAATTAGGGGTTATTTTATATTTTTTATAATGGCAGAGGTGGGTAATTTCTTTTAAAATTTACAATGAATCCAATGGTTATTATCGGAGATGATGATTAGAGTCTACCAAATTAAAGGCCAGATGTTTCTGATTACACAAAATTAGGGGGTTATTTTATATTTTTTATAATGGCAGAGGTGGGTAATTTCTTTTAAAATTTACAATGAATCCAATGGTTATTATCGGAGATGATGATTAGAGTCTACCAAATTAAAGGCCGATGTTTCTGATTATTATGAGAATTTTTATAATTTATCTTTTTTCTAGTGCATCTGGTGAGAGTTAACGTGGTGCCTCCGTTGGGGCCTCTAATTAGTAATAGTAAGATATGTTGCTCCTTCGGTATTAAAATATGCCTAGTATATATATTCTTGTTGGTTGTTTTGTTTTTAGAAAAAAAGATAACTATATAGTAACACATATACATTAGTGATAGATGCCAAGCGATAGAATGCTCTCTGCAATTAGAGACAGATGCGCTAAGCGATAGCATGCTCCCTGCAAAGAATATCAAGTTCCACGAGAATGAAGCAATCTCTCCTTATAAAAGTTTCACCAAAAGAAGGCCAGCCAGCGTGGCCACGTCGTCGGCCGTTCGCGGCCATCCGATCAGGCGCGCAGACGGCCTAGAGATCTGGCGAGGTCTGATATTTTTTCAAACAAGCCCTCAGATTTTACCGAAATGAACCCGCAGTCCAGGGTCCTCTCAGTAGTTGGCTATTTCGCAAAACAACCCTTCACTTATAAAAAACCAACCCGCAGTCCAAGGCCCTCTCAGTAAAGTTTGCAGAAAAAACCCTCAAATTTTCCCGAAAACAACCCGCACTCCATCCTCCTCTCTGTGGGCTTGTTTATGGCCCGACTTGGGCTTTAGTGGGCTAAATTCAGCCCAAAGATGATTTTCATTTTCTGTGAATTTATTATTTAGTTAAATTGACTAAAATATTGCAAAAATCATAAAATAAATAAATGAAAATTATAAAAATACCAAACTAGATTTGTTAAACTCTACACAACTAGAACTTCATGATGAACACATAACATCATATTTTTAGTGTAATTTGATTGCTATAAATGTAGATCTAGGTTCTATAGAGTCATTTTCTTTATTGAAATTGCTATGAAATTTTCATGATACCTTACCCATACCATACATAAAATGAAATGCTTGGCTAATCTTACCTACTTTACAATCCAAAAAAAAATCTTTGCCTACATATAAATATTACCTTGCATATTAAACATTTCTTTCTCCATAATAAATATAGCCAAAAAATATGATAGTTCCATTTCGATATCTAAGATAATATATTACTTAAATAATATAAGTTTCTAAAATATATATAAAGTGCAACAATGCTGCAAACCATGACACCTATGCAAAAATAACAAAATGATGAATTTGTCTTACCTATGTTGCTAAAAAAAATATACACCTACATGCAAACAATTACGGATGAAATAAAAGCTACATCAACTACAATATTATGATTATGAAATACAGGCCCCAAGCGGCAATGCCACGTGCTTTTCTAGTTAATATAATTTTGCACAACAGCCTCCAGATATGATTTCTTCCACATTCAAAATATCAATTTGCGTTCAAGATCACTGCTTTAAACACAATGTTTACACGGTTGGCATATTGTAACCTATAGATACGCACCACACAATAGAGCATGCGCCACTCTGTAATGATATAAGCCAACGACTGCACAGGAGGTATATGACAATGATTTTTTTGGTACCAAGACCCTGGTATGTGGTAAGTGTGACAACTAGAGGTATAGGTATAAAAAGAGGTAGTCGAAATACAGCCTGTACAGGAGTTATTATTAGCAAACAGCACTTGGTTGAGCTAGCAAAACCATTTCACTGATGCTAGGATACTGGATACGAGGTTGATTAATCCATAAAGGTGAATATGAAAAGATCATCCATGCCAACTTTTGAAACATTGTATATTATTAGTGGGGTTGATCAAATCAGGTCCAAAATTATTTTACAGAATTATAGTAAGTCGTAAAATATTAAAATAGGGAATATAAAGAAACAAACAAAGGGACAGAGCGGTGATGTTTTGGCATGAGCGAAGGCGATATGTAAATATGTTTCTTGTTTGGAATCCTTATTTTGCTAGCGAATATGGGCCCATTCCATATTTAACCATAGTGTATTACTACCTGCTTAAGAGTAACTACACCGATAGCTCTTAAATTAGGGCCTCTATTTATGTCTTTTATGTATTAATAATTCCACCAACAACCACCTAAATCAGGACCCCTAATTTATTTTTTAGCTCTCTTTTCTCACTTGTTCTATGTATTTGAACTGATAAAATTCAAACAATCTGCTATGAGTTTATACAGATGGCCAATATCCAAACTAGTGAATTCAAGCAAGATAATTCAAATTTAAATTCAAAATTATAAAATGCAAATGAAGTGCTTCCTTAGGGCCAGGAGAGTTTTAGCACATGATAGAACCATCTATGAAAAGAAGCCATCAGGGAGATCAAACTCGAGCAAAGGGGCATTGGTGAGGCCGAGCTCATGTGAAGTGGGAGACCAATCTCAGGAAAGGGATGTTGGGAGGCCAATCTCAGTCGAAGGGGTGCTCGGAGGCCAAGCTTGCTCACGGCGACACTAGGGATCCACTTTGGGTAGGAGGCCACTAGAGAGAAAGCCTTGATGCTAGAGGCAGGATGGAGTAGGGGAGACCGAGCTCAAATGGACAGGAGCTAGGAAGAGCATGCAAGAGTGGCTGAGCTTCGGTGGCTAGAGCTAGGGTTCTACCTAGATTCCTAGATTGTTGTATTCACTGAGACAAAGCGGGGGGGGGGAGGCGAGAGTTTGGCCACTGAGGAAGGTGGAAGAGGTGGCGGCAACATCTAGCTGGATTTGTGGCTAGTGACAGTGGAGGATCTACATAGGACAAAGAAGAAGCTTGAATATGTGAGGGCATGAGTGACGAAAATGGAACAAACAGAACTTAGGGGTGTGAGGTGACCTCACCCCCACCCCCCAATGAGTGGCGGAGGAGGAAGAATGGGGTCTTTTACTTTATGGTGCCACTGGCTAGAGTGCACCTTTTGCACTGCAATAACTACAACTAGTGTGTAGGGCCATGTATGGAGCTTGCTGATGTTGCTCTAGCTAGCAACTCACATTGAGAGTCCTCTATTTTTTTCGTAAAAACTTCTTGGCCCGTGAGATCAACTTTGGTACCACATGATTTGCACGCTGCCAGAAAGCCCGAGACTGATAGTGTAGGGGAGTGGATAACCTCTCATCCCTATCTCTTTCTATTTCTCTTTTTTTTTAATCATTCATATATACTCTCCCATCCATCTGCTCCTCATCAATTCTATACATTCTCATCTCTTTCATATCCGGTGACACCGGAGGTGTTTCCTTTATTATAGGAATGCTGACATGCTGTGATATATATATATATATATATATATATATATATATATATATATATATATATATATATATATATTTTATACAAATTTAATTGTAAATCAATCTTTTTTCTACATAATATCTTTTGGTTTCTTTTTTTGTTGTGGCAGAAAATAATCCCACACGATGATGATCAAGGGGGTTTGGGTTGTGAGGACTTATCTAAATGGCAATGAGATCTGTAATACAAGTTTTGATAAAAAATTGAAAGAAAAACATGATGTCTGATCGCTTGTGGTATGACGGTTGGAACCGTGGAAGTGCAACTAATGGCGGAGCCAAAAATTATACTTAGAGGGGGCCGGACTAAAAGTCACGTGTAAAAATTGAGCGTAACTTAACTCCTTAGGTTCCTTGTGGGTAACCGTTTAGATTAATTAATTAACTCGATGGGTGTTCATAATTTATTATATGCATTCTATGATCTAAGGTGTTATTTTTACAGTGGTAAGCGATATGCCCATTGGCCGAAAGACATATAAAGTGACTATAAATCTTGAGTACCAACTCAATTTTTTGGAGATGCTCATTATGATGATTTTATTATCTATATATAGTTACGTTTTCTATGATTTTATTATATAGGAGGTATTAATAGATATATATGACAAGAATTTAGTATAATCTTTCTCTTCATATAATTAAAAAATATTAAGTCATACTACTGTTCTTTGTTATTGTGAAATGTTAGGGGGGCAATGGCCCCTTCCAGCCCCTCCTTGGCTCCGCCACTACGTGCAACACAAATTAATTGGGCTAGAACACCGGTATTGGTGCATTTAAGTACATTATGGCTCTCATTGACCGACCTTATCAAGTCGGTGAATGGTTTTATTCTCTGTAAGTTTATGCACATAATTTTTGTTTTCATTTTCCCCTCCATGCCTTACTGCCTCTCTATCTAGCTCAATAAATCCTGCTTATTGGAAGCAGAGTTTGAATAGGATCTTTATCTTGTATAATAGACTTGGTAGACTATGGATTAGATCTTTCTCAGGTTGTGGTAATCTAGAACTAGTGACCAAATCTATAAAGAGCACTATAGTCCATGAATAGGCAAATTTCGACCATGTATTAACACATAGGCATGCATAGGGAGAGTGGGCGGCTTCTTCCAAATGCTTTCAGACCTCTAATCATCTCATGGTGCTTCCTTTCTGTCTACCAACTATAGTTATACTTTTTTTTTTTGAGTGGCCAACTATAGTTATACTCATCATGAGGAGAGGACCTCATGTGTCTCTTATGTTGACAAGTACATGGATCCTTCCACCCTAGGTATCCTCATTAAGGCCATAACTAGCTCCCTTGGAGGGGCTAGGTCAGGTCAACTAGCCGAGGGAAAATATAAACTGGGATGCTTCATCTACTATTAGAGGTCAAGGAATAAATGGATAGACATGTAAACTAACAGTAAATCAATTAGGTCAGTATCCTACCTATAGACCCCATAGCATCTAAACTCCCCTACTCAACATTGATACTAAGACTCAATGCAAATCCACTACCACACTAGAAGTATGGCACCCCCTCCTGAACCAATATAAATCCTTATACTCCGTAAGCTACCCTTTTGATATACTATTTCTAATGTGTTAGGATCATTGTTGGTGCTACAAAGCACTAACGCACCTAGAACAAATCCTATTCTCAACATTTACTAGGGACAATACTTGGGTGTCAGTATGCTTGAGCATGAACATTGAAACACAAAATTACAATCTCACTTGACCTTTGCCTATCCCGCCAAACCCCAAGAATTCCAGAGAATCACACCAATCAACCTACAACACAGTGAGTGCACGCCACCAGAACAACAAAAACCATCTAAACAAGCTAATATCCGGAACTTATTAAAACGGTTCAACAACAATATAGAAGACGGTGGTACAACAGTCACCACACGAAGAGACGTCGTATGTTCGATCGGATTAGATCTAATGATGCAGATGATGGTTCTCAAACCTTAATTAATCAAACAAGTTTTTATTTTTGTTTTTCGATCGCTCCAGTCCAAAGGCTGTAAGCTAGCTAAGCAGTTCGATGGCAAGCATGCAGCGCAGCTTGAGATGCCCCTAAGTCCTTGATGGCGTCTCCATCTGGTTTAGTTGTTGCTGTTGAGCCAGAGCATGATGTCCCACACAGCCTTCTGGAACACTTCCTCTGACGAACGACTAGCACCATCTATTCCAGTCACCTGTTATGGAGTAGAAAGATACAAACGTTACTGATGAGGTGCCATAAAGTTTTACTCACGTAGGCAAGTTTGCCGTAATAGATTTTTTTTCTGAGAATGTTACCACACTTCAAGATGCATGTAATGTAAAAACATATTTATTTTCTTGTTGAATAGAGTTTTGTCAGATAATGCCTTGGTATATTAGGTTCTACAAGTTACATACTGGTGCTTGGAATCTAATACTTATATAAACTGTGAGCAATGTCTATAGTGGCACTTGTTTGTGATTGGATTCGTCCTTTTGCGTGCATATGCATGTTTCTGGTCAACCGTGCATTCATGTTACTGCATGCTATAGAGTGAAAAAGTATCAAGTGCATAGCACAAACTCATCTTTGTAGAAATTTAATTTGGAATTGTGAGATGGTACATGATTCAAGTAGCAAGTAGCCTTATAACTTATAATAGAAAAACAAATTTCTTGACAAAATAAGACTGCTTCATCTATTTGGATAAGTTCATAACAATTTTTTTGTAACAAAAAAGAGTTTAATCATAAATCAAGTTACATAATAGCTATTCCTATACAGCACAGATCCACAAGTGCAGTCAAGGTATGTGAAGGTATGAAAGCTTGGGTGAACTCCTAAAAAAAGCATGTTTTCCATATACATATACACACCGGCAAAAAATGGACCTCTAACATACTATATTTGTAATAGTTACCGAACCTGTAACAACATCCTTTGCAAGGTGTTTGCAGACCATTATCGATCTCCGGTTAAGAGGATGGGATTGAATTAGGAAAGGTAACTACCATATATATATATATCTGTCAAATTAGCTCAGCTAGATTTAGTATGATCGGTATGTTTGTATCTAAATCACCTTTGCCAATAAAGCGCGCCAAAATAAGACTTTAACGTACTACTTCCTTGTGGTTACTAGAACCATGCAGCGTCAACTTATGTAAATAATGTCGGTATTCGGACCACCACCTTCTTCCCTTTAGACAGAGTACAACAAAAATAAAGGTCTAACGTATTATTTCCTCAAAGTTACCGAATCTACGAAACCTCAACTTATATAAATCCTATCGGTTTTTGGACCACCTTTTTCCATTAAATAAAGGGTGGCAAAAAGAAAGCCCTAACATACCCTAATTTAACGGTATTTTGACCCTTCTTGTCGTATGCTTCCAAAGTCGCCCACGTGAACCCATATTTAACGATAAAATTCATTTCTAGGTCAGATCAATCCCTTGTCACGACGAGAGGATTCTCCTCTAAGAATGCCAACCAAATCACTCATCATCATGATTACCAGATCTACGCAATGCATATAAGCTGCTGCAACAACCCTATGTCTGCCAAAAGCCTGAATCTATGCTATGAAACTAGGAGGACAGTGGATGGACGGAGCAATAAGGCTACTTAAATGGGCAAAGATGATGAACGAAACAGAGAGCTCTTATTTCTGTCTACACATATAATAAGGTGCTTTAAGGACCCTATATATACATCTGGCCGAAAGATTGAACCTACGAAAGCAGAAGAAAATTGTATGGAGCAGGGCTAGCTATACTTACTTGGGCAAGGATGAGGAACAGGGAGCGAACACTATCGGATGAGATCTGCAAGGTAATCACGTCGATCCCGTGGTTGTCCAGCATGGACATCTATCAGGCCCTCATTTTAGGGTCCAATGTGCATCATATGTCAGTCCCTGGATCAGTAGCTAACACGCACAATTAAACAAGATTGATATCAAAAACCATACCTTTATAGCTAATAGAAAAACATGATACATGGTTCAGGTTTACACAGCTTGGGCCACTGGCCTTATATTGTACATCAGAGTTCTAAGACAGCAGTCCTATACTATCGTGGCTCCATTCCTACAGGCAACTTGGAGTGTGGACAAAACCCTAGCGTATTCCTATATCGTGAGCATTGTAGTCCTAACGTAGCTTCTTCATGTAGTCGTGCGGCGGCCGTCTTCGTGTATCCCTCGGTGTCCTATCCCCGCGTAGCTCCAAAAGAGCTCCATCTTGGTGTATGCCCTCAAACGACTTTTTATCCTTGGATATACTCCAAAGAACTTCCCCGCCTGAAAACATAGGAAGAAGAGGGTTGAGTACATACGTATTCTCAGCAAGCCCTAACTTTCGGTGGAGGAAAGGTGGGTAAAGGCTATATATGGAAGGGTTATTGGTAAAAGTTAAGGTAAAGGTAGTAGCTATAATTATAGGTTGGGCCCTGGTAGGGTATTTACCATCCTCACCAGTTCCCAAATTAAGTTATGGTTACCAAATCATAAATACATCTTACCAGAGCATCATTGTTGTTGAAGTCTAATCATAGTGTCTCATCCCGGCATCTGCCCATTCCAAGGACATGGCTATTCGAATAGATTCAAGAAAAACTCTGCAGAGGTTGTACAAATTTCTCCACATGATAGACGTAGTCTAACACCATCGTCATGGCTTAGACAGCCTAACGAGAACTCGTGACCCGATAGGGCCGCTACCTTAGATATCCATATGAATCCACTACGGCGCTCGGGGGTTGGAGAAACATATCACATAGCACAAGGGGAGACACCATGTCTCAAATATATAAAGGGCTCGAACGCGGCCAAAAATCTCAAAGGCTTAACGTGGAGGATCACATAGCAACCACGTCCAACCGGGCCATGGAAGATCACACAGCATCCATGCCTGCTCCTGCTCTACCGTTTGCCTACTCCGGCCCCCTAAGTGGAAACATACTTCAACCTAACGGGTGTGAGATCCAGCCTACCCATATAGGCATGTGGTCATGCGGAATATCTCACCAGGATGCATAAGAGGCTATGAACCGGGTCCTTAGGGGTGACCGAACGGGTATCTCCGATAGAACTACCACCCGTAGTTCGCCAAGTAATCTAACCCTCGTTAGACTACCCCTACTCGTTCCAATCCAGGTAACACAACATTATCACGAATTATCAAGTCATCATATTATCATGTTATCATATATCATTATCACTTAATACTCATATTCATATCCAGGTAACAATAAGCAATCTCATGCTTCAATATAATCTCATATTAAATCATAATTGAGCATTTAAATAGTGTAGGATAAAGTGGTGATTGATGGGAGGGGGTGTATGGTGGAATAATGGTGGAGGCTAGCAAAATATAGAGGTGGTGGAAGAGAGTGGTTAAGGGAATGGTGAATGAAGTGGAGGGAAAAGAGATGGGTGGAATTAGGACTTGCCTTTATTCGCTGTCGAGTACATCCGAGGTGTCGGCTCCTGTGCTTCTGGCTCCTTTGTCCTTGCGTAGCTGTGCTCCTAGGGTACTCTACGGTCGTCTAGCGCTTGACAAACAAGAGAACAACTCCAAGCAAAGCATACAGACAAACATATACAAACATGGTTAGCAAACAAGCCTAATGGTTGGGTTGATGGGTTAGCTCCTAATCCTATCATTACTATGTGAACTTGAAGTAAAGGTGGGTGAAGATTATCTATCCAACAAGATGGCTCCTACGGGCTGGGTTAGTGTGGTGTGGTTATCTGATGGAACACCAAACCATATTATTATCTTTCACTATTATGTGAACCTGAAAGGGGAAAGTGTTGACTTGGCCAGGCTTTCATTTGGTCCACCAGGTGAGCGACACATACGCACGTACATATGTATGTGCCTCAGGAGGGTTAGGTTAGGATAAAAGGTAGGGTTAGCCACACATAGGTATATGCCCTGGTATATTTAATTGTATATAGGACTTACCATACATGTGTGTATATATATACGGGGTTAGCTACTACTACGACGAGGGTTGTTACTAGGGTTAACTACGGTGGTGCGGAGTTAGCCACACGGGGCACGCTTAGGTTATCGAACATGTCCGTGCGTGTGTATATATATATATATATATATATATATATATATATATATATATATATATATATATATATATATATATAGGTGTACCTATTTTTGGTGATTGGGTACGGACATATCGGAGTATATGATATGTCACCGAAACCTACTCACCCTAATGGTATGTGGTTAGCTAACACTACAGACGACTATTACTACAGTTAGCATTTATATTAATTAAGTATAGCGGATTAGCATTAATTACAAAAGATAGAGACGCAAATAGATATTACTAGAGTTTAAATGGGCACCAAAAATATGGACAATAAGGTAAATAAATAGGATATGATTCTAGAAGAATCTCAGTGGTGGAATTTCTAGAATTGGAATCGGAATGAAGGAGATATAAATTTCCAAAGATTTATTAGGAGAAGGGAATTGGAAATGGACTTGGAAATTAATTCTGGAAAATATGGTAAAGGGAATGAGTGAACAATTATTGGGTAGGGTCTGGGGTGTACCTAGTTTATTTAGAAATTTTCTAGGAATTTTTCTATGCAAGGAAATGGCATTTTCGCTCCTCCGTGTACAAAGCTTGGGTGCAGGTAGCAATTTCCCAGTGGCTGACGCGTGGGTCCAACAGCTAACGGTGCTGCTGCTGTACTATGCTCGTGGTCATGCACCGATCTGGTGGACCTGCTACTGCTCACTATAGTTCACGTGGACCATGTTCACTGAAGCAAAAAGGGGGAGTGGTAGTACTGCCATGTGGGTTCCGCAGGGGTGACGTGGCACTTCCCTATTGGCTGTGCCAATGTAGTGGAGGGTGTCGACACCTTGTGTCATCTGTCCGTCTGCCTCTATCCTGTTCCTGGCGCATGGTCAGACTGAGAGGAAAGGAAGGGAGAGGGAGAGAGGAGTGGTGTTTGGCTGACAAGTGGACCCGCATGGTGATGTGTCGTTTATTCATTGGTCCAATTGACGTTGCTGGCCCTTCCCTGCCTCTCGGTCATGGGCTACTGTCCATCCGAGAGAGAGAACAGAGAGGAGAAAAGAGAGAGACGGAGGGAGAGAAAAAGATGGGAGAAGGAAAGGCGGGATGCAGAGCGGCGGTGGCAGCTGGACGGACGCAGTTCCGGCGGCGGCGCTCATGGTGACTGCAGCAGCGCGTTCCAGCGAGCAAAGGCGAGGAGGAGAGAGAGAAGGAGAAGGGCAAGAGTGGGGAGGGCAGCTCGCCGGCGTGCGATGGCTCAGGGCGGCGGTCAGCGGCTCGGCTCCGGCGAGCAGAGCAGAGCTCCGGAGACGAACACGAATGAGGAGCTCGAGCTGCTGAGCTTGCTGTGGCGAGGGCGGCTTCGGCGACGTGCACTGGTCGGCGAGGCGGATGCAGGACGCGTCTCCGGCGGGGCGAACTCGTCGTCACCCTCACGCGTCCAGCAGCGTCCACGGCCGAGGCGCGCCGAGCAGGGGAGGACGGAGCTCGACCATGGAGGCTCGCCGGCTATTTATAGCCGCGCTAGGTCGGTTCCATACAGTACGTCGGTGGCCAGCCATGGCAATATCTTGGTGGCGACCGTTGGAGGTTGCAGTGGCCCAGTCATCTCCTTCCTCATGCGTGCTAGGCTGGACGACGGAAAACCGGAGCGGGCGAGGATGGCGCCGGAACCGGACGAAACAGAGAGGCGGTTCGAGGAACCAGACAAGGGAGGGAGGCGGCTTGTGGCGAAAATATCCAGGCCGGTGTTCTTCACGTGCTCCTACGTGCGGTATTCCCGTCACCTTGGGGTGGAAGACGATGATGACGAGTGGGCCCCACGTGTAAGTGAGAGAGGGGAGGAGGAGGAGTGGGCTTGGCCGGTTGGGCTGCTGCTGCTGCTTCTCGCTGCTGGGCTGCGGCCGGGCTAAGTAGCTGGGCCGGCCCACGCATGGAAACGAGAGGAGGGAGAGGGTGGCTTCGCGGGCCAGAAGGAGAACAGGAGGAGGAATGAACCCACGTGCTACTATTTTCTAATTATGAATTCCCTTTCAATTTCCAGAAAAATAAACTAAGGCACAATCTGTATTAGGATTTAATTGAAGAATGGGAACTTGGGGAGTTTGGGAATATTTCAAGGGAAGGTCAAGGGTAGTTGTCAAAGGAATGATCAAGGAACTTATTTGGAAAGAATGGCAAGGCATTTGGGAGGAGATCAAGGAGGGATTAATTGGTGCCAAAATAAATTCTAGGACAACAAACAAATACAGGCACCCAAACAATCAAGCATTTCAAGCAAGGCAATCAATCAAACATTCAAGCACACGATTAAAAATGCATATGGTGAATTTTAATGCAAGGGTTTTAGGAAAGATTTTTAAATAAGGTTTTGCAGAAAATAACTAATCAAGTTTTAATTTGTTGTAAATTATAAAAAGTTCAAATTTTTAGTGATTTTTAAAATGATGCAAAAACACGGGTGTTACAGATCTACCCCACTTAGAAGAATCTCGTCCCCATGATTCAAGCAAACTAGAGGGAGAAATCTAGAGAGAGGGAGGAAGAACTAGAGAGGGAGAACAACCTAGATTGGAATTTCCTATTTATCTTACCGCACCATCTTCTTCCTGAGAGTTCTTCAGTCTTCTTATAGCTTGAGTCAATCCTGGAACCTATGGTCATCTTGTCATGCTTCTTAAGGTCTTCAAAAATACTGTAGGATTTTCTAAAAAAAGGATAATACTGTAGGAAACAGAGACTATTGGCGTCGCCTGATGATACAATAACGTCGCTGTCCGTCCGCATGCGATGCAGCGAACAGCAGGGCGGAGATACAGAGTACATACTACGACTACGATAGGAAGAAGAGACGATCGACGACGACGGCGGCGCAACAAGATCCTGCTTCTAGAAGTTTCTATTCTACTACTCTTTAGAGCCAGACGGCGGCGCCGCAAGATCCCGCTTCCAGAAGTCTCTACTGCTCCTTTTAGTACTAGTTCCCCGTGTCCGTGTGGACAAGGTCTCGAAGTTTCTAGAATCTCTTGATCTATTTTTTCCAGACTTTGCTAGAGAGTATGCTGTGTGCGCGGATTGTTCGTGCATCCGTCTCGGCATGGCACCGATGGCGTTGTAGGCACTCGTACCCGCTTGCTGCCAAAATCAGCCGGATCAGCCATTGACAGACAGGACAAACTGAGCTATTCCTAGGAGTATGCTATAAATATACGTACATAGACGCGGGCAGAAATGCACGACGGAGATACGAGAACGCAGAGGCAGCATAACACTGACACCAATAGATGATGCGGCCACCTCATTGGTCCCCAACACCGACAGCGGCGGCCTTACCCGAGGCCGTGGAGGAGGCAGCCATCGTGGCCGCCCTGACGCACGTCATTGCTGCTGGCCGTACAGAAACGCGGACGCTAACGCCAGCGCCTCCCGCGCCGTCACTCGTCGTGCCACCGTGTCCGTGGGCGTCAATGTGCTGCCATCAAGGACACGTCACGCCGGCGGCGAGCCAAGGCGGGACCGGGACGTCCCCGCCGCCGCACATTGTCCCGGGTACCTCTGTTCGCTCTCCTACACCCGTCGCGTCGCCTCGCCCGGGTGGATGCTCACGTGGTTCTTGTCTTCAGCCTCTGCAGTGGAAGATCGCACCTGGGCGCAGGGGACGACGACAGAGGAGGTGATGCCGCCGCCGGCGCGGCCGGCGCGGCGTAGCTACCGCGGGGTGAGGCGTCGGCCATGGGGCAAGTGGGCGGCGGAGATCCGGGACCCCAAGAAGGCGGCGCGCGTCTGGCTCGGCACGTTCGCTACCCCTGAGGACGCGGCGCGCGCCTACGACGCTGCGGCGCTCCGTTTGCGCGGGAGCCGCGCCAAGCTCAACTTTCCGGAGGACGCGTCGTCGTCGCTCCGTCGTCCGCCGGCCGCCGAGGGTTATTCTCCGCCGTCGCGTTCTCGCTTGGATTTCAGTGGCACCACGGGCAGCTCGACGCCGGGCCTCGAGATGATGTACTACCGGAGGGACGGGACGGATGGGTTCATGTTGGGCGGTGCAAATAATGGCCAGTTCTTGGATTTCTGGAGCATCGGAACTTCGTCGCCGTCGCACACGCCCGTATGTTCGAGTGCTCCCGCCGTCGCTCCTGCTATTAATTCTTTCTTTCTTTTTTCTTTTTTATCATGTCGCTCCTACTATTCTCTTTCTGCGAGGCAAGGAACAGCAAGCAGCGGAATACAAGACGCGGGGAACGGTTGGGACTTGGAGAAAAGCAAGAGCCTGACCTGGCTTGCCCTGTGCAAGTGTGCATGTTGGTTGGAGGTGGCTTTAGGTTTGCTTAAGTCTACGAAGGCACCTGTCTGGCAAACTGGCATCCCCAGTTTTTTCTTTTCTTTTGCCGTGTCATTTGTATGATACGTTATGAGCTTTCTATAAAAGTCGGATTTTACCTCTGTTAAAAAAAAAAAGCAAGAGCCTGAGAGACTTCTTTGTTTAGGATAATAATCATCGTCTCGGTTTTACTGTTGTTGGTTTTTTTTCAAGTTTCTTTTCTTGTTCATTTATTATTATAACTTCTGTGTATGTTACATATATGCCCGTACGTTACACAGGAGGTCATAAATTTGTGCCAATGTCTACAGTGACACACGTGGCTTTTGCTGCTTAGATGAATATATTAAGAAATCTACAAATCTAATTAGATAATAAATATAAAGCTCGTTTCATGATCTTTATTACCTTTGTGTTGTAGACGTTCTCTATATAAATTATAAACGCAAAACTTTTTGTGAACCTTGTGTGATTTATGATTTTTTTCTCACTTATATCATATGGGTCTAATTTCTAGAAGCCCAATAAAATTGCTTTTTATTTTTTAATTAAAACTTGGGTAAACAATTATTATGCATTTTATAAGTTTAAGCTGATTTGATTATTTGCAGAAAACAATATACTAATAAATGTTTTTGCACTGGATTCCGTAAATGAAACAAAGGGTACGCAAAGCAGAACCACATTATGAACGGATGCTGATGGAAGAAAGGTGACGCGTGGCTACCACGTCGGGGCTTCAGGGGGCGGCGTGTCCCTCACGGTGAGCAACAGCAGTACGAGTCCTACAAGGGCGGCCATCGCGTTTGGCCACCTGCGCAGCACCACGGGGGCGACACGGGTACGTGTTCGCTCCGACGACGGCTGACCATCAGATGGACGGCGCGCGGCGTGCATCCGAGACACTCCAGTTCGACGGCTTGACACTGACAGCGAGTTGCCGCACGGGCAGTAGCACTACCGGGGCCACTTCACCTCCTGCATGACCTGGATGGGTGAAGATCTGATCCACCACCACCCATCGGCCGAGCTCTAGCTGCGAGTGAACTGTGTGACAATGGGGGGCATCGTGTCGGCGACTCGGCGAGCTAGGTACCTACGGCCGGGGTGCCTGGTGCCGCTGCCGCCGGATGCATGGCAGTACACATTCGTGCTTGCGCCCATCTGGAATTTTTTATTTTTAGCACATTTTTCCAAAGAAATTCTAAAATGAACACTATTAAATGAATGGGGTCTCAAAAAAAATGACAAACTTTGTCATAGTCAACTATGTGGCCGCACCAGTAACCGATTCCAAACTGAGCGACTGGACAAGGAAGAAACCGCGGCCTCGGTTATTCAAGGAGTCGCGCCATAGCCGGAGGCACAATACTTGGCCACGTCAGCGGGCTAGGTGGGACCGCGCCCTGCATGTTGGCGCGGTCTGCCCATGCCACATCAGCAAGCCAGTTCGACACCGGGGGCATCGGTGCCACGCTGGCAGCAGTGACCGCGTCGGCATGCACGGCGCGGCAGCTGCATCGCTTGTAGTTATGGCGCGACCAAAGGTGTTAGAGGCAGAAATAAGTTTATAACAGTGTTTATTTTAAAATTTCTTTGGAAAATAAGCTAAAATAAAAAAAAATTCCCCATCTGGCCAGCAGTGTGTGTGCGCACAGATTTGCATTGTTGTTCGCTTGTTAGTTGATTGCCTGACTCATGCCGCTCTCGATCTCGATCGGCACCCCCGCTGCCGCCGTTGCCGGGCAGGTTAGCTAGCCGCCGTACTTCTGTTTTCTTGTAAAAGAAATAAACCGGCAAAAGAGCTACCTGCTATGCTATATTAAAAAAAGACACGATATAGACACAACAGTATACAACAGGTATCTAAGTGCAAAACAAAAACCTCCACAATGGGAGTAGCCAATCAAAAAGATCACTAGTGATGGCTCATGAAAATAGGCAGGTGCTTTGCTCCTGTTAGGATTCACAAACTCGCCTCGTCCTTAATTTTGTAGAGCACCGTAAAGTTAGTGGACTCCAGACGTTAGAATATTCTAGCATTTCTTTCTTTCCAAATCTCCCAACAAACTAGAAAAATGACTAAACAGAGACCTTTTCTATTTGAGCTGGGATAACTGCTATGATCATTCACAATTCCTCAAGTATCTTACTAGGCGGCTATGCATTGGGGTGCAAATTTGTTTTTTGTCGTCCAAGATGTGATTTCACTCCACAAAAGCTTCATGAACCTGCGTTCTTTGAAGAAGTGCAGACCCGATTCTGCACAAAGTCTACAAAGTGGACAAATCCTTTGATTAGGCCACCTTCGCAGCTTCCAACCTGGCGGCGGTCTAGATTCAGTTATGAATAGCAAGCTAGGTGAAGAATTTACAGTTGTTGTCATCCTTGTCCTTTAATCTGCAGTTTTGCATCTAGCTGCCGTGATGGAGCATGATCAGGCATAGGTTGGGAGGAGGGGCACAGATGTAGGAGTACAAGCTATATGATTTGGCATTTGATGTCCCCGACCCGATGTAGACTTATGTGGCTTGGCCTCTGCTGTAAATTAAGTACGTGGAATGCGCGTTTATGTCTGGATGATTCACTAAGAGGACACAAGAGGTATACTGGTTCGGTCGAGAGGCCCTACGTCTAGCTCATGGTGAGCTATGTTACTTAGCGGGGTTTATAGTAGAGGTTACAAATGGTTCGAGAGAGGGCTAGCTCCCAAGTCTCTTGGTGCGTATGTGAGTAGCGGTATGTTGTTTGATGGTTTGATGCGAAAAGCGTGTCGAGACAGGCAACTCGCCTCTCTTTATAGACTAAATGGAGGGGGTCGCAAACACGGTGATCGAGAGAATGAGAGAGATAGTGAATATATAAAGAGAGAGAGAGAGAGAGAAAGAACGAGAAAAGGACGAAAAAGGTGGAGTGGCTCGTCCGGTTGCTTCAGGTCGAGGCGGCTTATAAATCTTGCCTAACAGTTTCAAGCTATCGTTCAATTTTGCTATTTTTTATGGTGAATTTTTTTTAATTTTGTGGGTTCCATTTTTATTTTGTTGGTTCCATGGTGGTCCACACGAACAGCTCTGCATCTGCCAGTTATTACTGCTTTGTATAGATAGGTTTGAGACCGCCCTTATATTTATGGATTAGGACTAATTGTTAGTCATGACTAAAAAATAGCTTATTAAAAATCAGATAACTAATTTATTAGTTCATACCTGTTTAATCCTTAGCTACTAATTGTTAGCTACTTCTATTAGTTTTGATGGTTGGGTTCTATGGAGCACGGAGCTAACAATTAGTTGGGGCTTTGGCTAAATTTTATCGTATTTATTAGCTATCCTGTTTGGATCCTCAATGTAAAGTTTTGTAACTAGTTGTTAGCCTAAGAGATCCAAATAGGCCCTGTGTTTTGAAAAAAAAAATGGTAAACTCGCGGTTACTGTGGGAAGAAGTGAGTAGCATGGAAAATGAAGGCATAATTAGCGGCTACGATTCACGACGTACGGCCAAAAAAACCTAGATAGAGACTATTGGCCTCGCCTGATATAGATTCGTCGTCCATTCAAATTCGATGTAGCGAACAGCAGGGCAAACGTACGACAGAAAGAATAGACGATTGATGACGACTGCACGATGATTATGGTGTCATGCTCTCTTGCATAGCACCCTGGACACATTCTCTTATGGCGTCGTGCACCGTACATTTGCACCTTCTACAGTGCGCATCGTCCGGTCGCATGAGAATTGACATGAGGTCCAGAGCTCAATGGGGAAAAAATTCCCACTTACTCGTTGCCATCTCAAAGTGGGCAAGAAGAAGATGATCATCTTTACTCTTTAGAGACCGGTACAGACTACGAAATCCGGCTCTTTGCCGAGTGTTTTTTTTTTTGGCACTTCGGCAAAGAGCTCTTTACCAAGTGCCAAAGAAAAAAACTCGGCAAAAAAAAAACACTCAAAGAGCCTTCTTTGCCGAGTGCCGTAAAAAAAGCACTTTCGGCAAAGAACACTTTGCAAAGAGGCCTCTTTGCCGAAAGTTATTTTTTTTTTTTTCGGCAAGAAAGAAGGTCTTTGCCGAAATGTTTTATTTTTACACTCGGCAAAGACAGATTTCAGAGTATATTTTGGAGCAGTAAATTAATTTAAATAAAAAATTTCAACTACAAAGTTGTATAACTTTTCAAGATCTACAACTTTTATTTTGGCCATTTCTTAATTTGACAAAGTAAAATTAAATCTATTTACAAATCTCACATATCTCTCTCGTAGTTTACTTAAACTACAAGAGAGATATATAAGATTTGTGAATAATATTTCTACCACTATGTCGGATGATCAAATGACCAAAATGAAAGATGTAGGTGTTATGAAATTATACAACTTTGTAGTTGAATACATTTTAATTTGAATTAATTTTGCTAACGAAAAGTACAGTCGTATTTCTCAAATTTGAAATTTGAATTTTTGAAAGTATCTCGGATGGAGAAATATCCAAAATAAAAGTTATAGATCTCGAAAAGTTATGAAACTTTATAGTTGACAACTTTTTCATTTGAATTTATCTTATCATGCGAAACTGCATCTGAATCCGTTGAAATTTGAAATTCAAATTTTATAAACGACCTCGGATGGAAAAACTCCTTAAATAAAAATTATAGATCTCGAAAAGTTATAAAACTTTGTAGTTGACAAGTTTTTTATTTGAATTCGTTTAGAGTCTCAAACAAGCAATTTTCTCTCGATTTTGCATAATATTTAGGGAACCCAAATGAAGTGTAGACACAAGTGACTGTGTAGTGTAGTGGTAGGGAGGTTCCGCGTGAGGGAGAGGTCATGAGTTCGAATCCCGCCGACACGACGAGTCTCGAAAAATGCCACAAAAAATCCCGCTAGATAGAGAAGAATGGGTGTTGGTGGGTGGGGGGCCCTCCCCCATTGATTAAAAATTTTTTTTGCTATTATTTTCGGGTTTTTTTTATTTTGATCTTTGCCGGTGTCGGGCACTCGGCAAAGGCTTTGCCGAAGTGCCCGAAAAAAACACTCGGCAAAGAGGTCTTTGCCGACAGATTCTTTGTCGAAGGCAACACTCGGCAAAGCCTTTGCCGAAATAGTAATATAGGCTTTGCCGAGTGCATGGGGCACTCGGCAAAGAAACGAAATCCGGTAGTGGATAGGATCTTTTAAGACCGGTATAGTCTAATGGTTAGAGCACCTGGCCGGGTGGCATCTAGCAGACCTAAGATTGACTTTCTGTGGAAGCGAATTTAAATATTAAAAGAAAATATAAAAATAGGCTGGAGTTTCCTCCGTGACTTCGGTCAAAAGATCTGCCCTTATATTTTAACATGTTTAATATTTCAACACATATTTTCGTACGTACATTATCATGAAATTATATTTAGATAACAGTGCAATACATCCTTACTCATAAAATATCGTGTCATTATATTTTCTGTTGCAACATATGAACATTTTTACTGGTATTAGAGAAAAAGAAACGGATAATCGGACGTACGACAGGAAGAAGAGACGATCCACGATGACGACGCGACAAGATCCTGCTTCTAGAAGTCTCTAGTACTCCTCTTTAGTACTAGTTCCCCGTGTGGACAAGGTCTCGAAATTTCCAGAATGAGGATAACTCGATCCATTTTTTCCCAGTCCTGCTATTTCCGTATGTGTGCGTGGATTGTTCTCGTTATGGCGCCGTCATGGAACATGCCGCCGCTGTACGTACTCGCACCAGCTTGCTGCCAAAATCGGCCGGATCACGATCAGCCACACCAACAGACAGGACAAACTGAGCTGCTCCTAGGAGTATACTATAAATATACGTACATAGACGCGGGCAGAAATACACGACGGAGATACAAGAACACGGCAGCATAATACTGACACTAACAGCTGATGCAGCCACCTCATTGGTTCCCAGCACCGCCGACGAGACGGTGGCCTTACCCGAGGCCGTGGAGGAGGCAGCCATCGTGGCCGCCCTGAAGCACGTCATTGCCGATGGCCGTAAAGAAACGCGGACGCTAACGCCAGCGCTGCCCGCGCCGTCACTCGTCGTGCCGCCGTGTCCGTGGGGGACGTCCCCGCCGCCGCACGTTGTCTCGGGTACCTCTGTTCGCTCTCCTATACCCGTTGCGTCGCCTCGCCCGGGTGGATGCTCACGTGGTTCTTGTCTTCAGCCTCTGCAGAAATGGAAGGTCCCACGTGGGCGCAGGGCACGGCAGAGAAGGTGATGCCGGCGCCGGCGCTGTCATCGCGGCGTAGCTACCGCGGGGTGAGGCGTCGGCCATGGGGCAAGTGGGCGGCGGAGATCCGGGACCCCGAGAAGGCGGCGCGTGTCTGGCTCGGCACGTTCGCTACCCCCGAGGATGCAGCGCGCGCCTACGACGCCACGGCGCTCCGTCTCCGCGGGAGCCGCACCAAGCTCAACTTTCCAGAGGACGCGTCGTCGCTCCATCGCCCGCCGGTCACCGTGGGTTCTTCTCCGCAGCCGTGTTCTCACTTGGATTTGATGGCACCACGGGCAGCTCGTCGCCGGGCCCGGAGATGATGATGTACTACCGGAGGGACGGGACGGATGGGTTCACAGTGGGCGGTGGCAATAATGGCCGGTTCTTGGGTCCCTGGAGCATTGGAATTTCGTCGTCGTCGCCCAAGCCTGTATGTTCGAGTCCTCTCGTCGTTGCTCCTATATGCTTTTGAGGCACGCAACAGGGAGCAGTGGAATAGAAAGCGCCGGGAATGGTTGGAACTTTTTAGGAGAAAAACGGGGGTCTCAAAGACTCGTACGAGTGTTTTTCTCTCTTAGTAAATTAGCCGTTTCAGTTTATCAATCGGCTTATAAATCTCGCTGAACATATAAATTGTGGATAGAACAAATACCCACCCATGAGGATATATGAATAATGGTCCTTTTGTTTGATTTTTTTCTAAATGCTTTTGGGCATTTAAAAATTAAAAAAAACTCTCGAAAGCAAAAAACTGAAGCTCACGTAACGAGCTTTTTGCTAAGCGACTTGTTTGGCTTTTGAAAAGTCCAAAAGATAGTAGTCCAGATATAGCCAAAACTTCAAAGAAACGGAAATACTCCTGTGCTGTGCGGGCAACAGAGCATCGCGCAACCCTGGCCGCCGCCTTCAAATCTTCAATT
>JADLZL010003564.1:0-73705 GCA_015844335.1 Chrysopogon serrulatus | reverse complement strand
ATAAATAATTAAAATGAGTTTATTAATTCTAGGATTGGCTGAGCTCTTTCATATCGTATGTGTATGTGAATGCCTTTAAACTTCACTCACATGTTTACTTTTATTAATAAAAAAGTAACCAACTAAAACTAATCTTGATGGTTGCAAGTGCTTGGCTAACTCTAACTCACACCCCAAAGATGTTTTACAAAGCAAATGAGGTACAAGGAAGAATCAAATTTGAATTTGGAATTCAAATTCCCAAACCCTAGCTTGATGGCTAAGTGTGGGAAATTGAATTTCATTTTCAATTTTGGTGAGCTAACCATAATTAATTTTATAAATAAAAGTTGCTAACCAATGGCACCATTTCAAAGTATGAAGTTTGTACTTTGAAAGTATGCTATTGGTTGGGTTTGAAAAGTTCCACAATATCATGAATTAATTGCCCAAAAATCCAATTTGAAAATCCTTTTCAAAATCCAAATTTTAAAAAGCCTTTTATCCCTTTTCTAAATTTCATCTCAAAATATTCAAAATTTGGGAAAACTTCAAAAATACAGTTTGTGCATCTCTTGGAGCTCTACAACTTTGGTATACAAAGTTTTTCAAGTTTTTGAAAAAATTTTAAATAAATTCAAAAGTTCTTTAAATTGAAAAGTGTCCCCTTTTGAGTTTCCAACTCAATTTTAAAAATTATTCATTTTCATGAAAAACTTTCTAAATGAAAGTTGTAGATCTTGAGAAAAGGAACAACTTTTATTTTTGGAGATTTTCATCTTTTATTCAAAAATTAAAAAGTAATTTTGAAATCCCAAATACTAGAATTTGAGCTCATTTTTTCAATTTGAAATGCAATTCAAAAACTATTTGGATTTTGGCAAAACTTCTTTAATAAAAGTTGTAGAGCATAAATTTCTGAGCAATCTGTATTTTTGGAGATTTTTGAGTGCAGTTCAATTTTGGGAGAATTTGAGTGAAACAGTTTCAACTACAAAGGGGGGGAGGGTGGCATTGCTACAGTGCTTCAATCAATGCACGGCATGGCCGCCGTCCTCACTGCCGGCCGCCGTGGCATTCTCGCAACCTCGCCGACCTTCCCGCGCGCCTGAGCACCTGGACGTCGTCGCGAACTCGCTATCCACCTGTCAAGCTCCCTCCAACCCCATAAAAACCATCGACGTCGCCGTTTTTCCTTCCTCTTCTTTCTCTGCACCGCCGCCGAGCTCCCGACGCGCCGGCCAAATTCACGTTCACCGCACCACCATCATCCACGATTGTTTGCGCCCCGCTCCGTTAACTCCTTGCACCCCTCTTGAGCCATTAATCACGAGCGGAGGTCACCGGCGCCGCCTGCGCGACGTCGTCTTCCCCAGAGCCGACGGAAGCGCCGCCGTTACTGCCCTCGCCGTGGATTTCTCTGCCCCGCCGTGTCACAGCCTCAGTTTGTAAGCCGATCAAGTCAAGGTGAGCCTCTTGAACGCATAGTGGATCTTAGTTAAGCCTTTCATGGCTCTGGGTAGCCGGAGCGCCGTCGTGCCACCGTACCGAGCCGCCACGGTCGCCACCATCACTTCTCCGATCATCTTTTACCCCCGTCCAGTAGCTCGCTGTGCTCGTCGTAGTGTGGGGAAGGGTCTGGTGGAGTCGGCGCCGCCTTTTTCCTTAGCCGTCGGCGCGGAGTGCCGTTGGCCGTCGCCGCCGCTCCGTTTGGCCGGAGGAAAAGAAGAGAGGGAGAAGGGACTGACAGGGTGGGGTCACCCTGTCAGCGAGAGGGAGGGGAAGGAGCTTGGCCTGCGCGCGCCTGAAGCCGGGCCGGGCCCCGGCCGTGGGCCGCCACAGTGAATTCGGGAGGGAGGAAAAATGTTTTTCCTTTTCTATTTTGTTTTTCCAAGTGTTGTTTTCACCTTTTTTGTAATATTTTTATTTGGGCAAGTAAAATTATGCAAAAATATGTTCTGTGATCCTTGAGTGATGATCTATGTAGGAAAAATGCTAACTTTGTTTTTCCAATAAAAATTAATTGTGCTATAATTAGCTCTTTAAATTCATAAAGGCAACTTCCATGATTTTTAGTAATTAAAATATAAGTCCAAAAATTATGAAATTTGTTTTGTGTGCTAATCAGATGCTAATAATCTTAATTATGAAGTTTGATCATGTTTTGACTAATTTTTGTATTATGCTTAATTAATGCCTTAATTAATTAATGTTTAATTAGTTAATTCCTTAGTTAATTATGGTTTAATTAATCTTCAATTAGCAAGTTAATTAGTGGCTTTCAACGACTGTAAAAATGGTCAATAAATTAGTAATCACCTTTAATCACTGTTAGTGTTGCTTGATTTTGGGATTGAGTGATGACCCTAGGTCATTAACCCTAATGACTTTCGGCATTTTATGTTGATTGCGTATCGTTAGTCCGTCGTCGTCGACGCTAGTCATACCTTCTTAGTGCAACTATACCGTGAAGGGAAGTTGTACTCAAGATCGGTTAACAATCGTTGCATCATTATCGCATGCTCTTTTATTTACTGCATTGTGATCATGCATCTCCATCGTGTAGTTGATCCGGCTTCCGAGAAAGGTTACCAGTGTGAGGAGGTTGGTCCTAATCTCAACAGTGTCATCACTGCTCCCAACTTCATCGAGCCCCAAGGCAAGCCCCGGATGCATTCAAACCCGTCCTTGTATTTCGAAAGCTTTTATGATTTCATGTGATGATATAATGCATTAGGTGTAGGAGTTGTGTGCTATCCTACTTTGATGCATTTACCGTACCTTGTTACATTACCCTGTACACCTGTTTTGATTTCGAAATGCTTAGTTGCGCTTAGCCTTGCTATTAGTGTAGGTTTTGATAAATTGTTTTCAAAAGGTGATAACAATACTCCCTGAAGGGAATTTATGAAAACCTGATGTTGCTTGTGGTTTACCCTTGTTCCGACGGGGTCAATGGTATACAACAAGAACATGATGATGAGTAACTCGAGACGTCGGTGGAGTGACTTGCATCAGGAAGGGCTAGTGCCCTGGTGTAGTGTCGTCCACTTGTGTCGGTTAAGGACCGTCCGTTGTTTGGCGCTGGGATCATGAGGTTATTGGATAGTACTAGTCGCATGCTAATGGCGGTAAGCTCCCTTGTACTATCTTTGACGAGAACGGATACCGGGACGAGAGTAGCGTGTACCCATCCTACGGGGCCACCGTGGAAGGGGACCGCGGCGTAGGGAGATGGTGTACTGTACCTCGTAGCTAGGACCCGTTCTGGCCAGGAGAAATGCAAGCGTGAGTTGATGTATGTAAGATGTCTGGTCCTGCATACATCGTGTGGCTAGGAAGCCCCAGCTGGGTATATTAAGCGATTCGAATCGTCGTGTGCTCCACGATATGGGAGCCGTGATCCGAGTCCCGGCATCGTAGTAATAATGGAAGTTGATGATGGAAAGTTTTGAATCCGGTACATGGTTGACAAGTGATTGATGTAGTAGAGTAAGGACTGGCTTAGTCTTTTTTTGCAAAGGTGTCCTTTGATCTTGCTAAAGCCTCACCTTGATTCCTATTAGCCAGCATTCCTGAGTCTTCTCCCCAATTTTTTTGGTCGGGTAAGTCTTGCGGAGTACTTTTTGTACTCAGGGTTTGTTCAACCCCTGTTGCAGGTGAACCGCGTGAGCAAGTGTGTTACGGCCCTTGCTGCATGACGGTCGTTGATGAAGTGACTGACGAGGAATAGCTTGTGTGGCCCGTGGGCAGGGCACTTTTGTTGTTTGATTGTAATAGTTACGTAATGATGCTTCCGCTGTTTTGTAATAATGCTACTCTGGTTTGTATAAGTTTGACAAAAGTTTTGTAAATTAAGTTATTGTAAGTCTCCCGCTACTCTGGTATTTTGTATGAAAACTGTTGTAATACTGTGATGTCTCTGTAAGTATCGATCCTGGAGGAAACGTGGTTCATCGGGGTTTCACCCGACAGAACATTCTAGGTTATGTGGTACTCAAGTACGGCTGACAGAGGTCTTTAGGACAATGTCAGGTGCTTGTGGGCCATATAATTTAGAAGGTTCTGCCACAGAGGGTATCAGAGCGGTACTTATAAAGATACTCACAGTATTACTTTTCAAAAGCTTCAAAATGTTTTGGATCCAAAAGTTAAATGTGGTTTGGTCCAAATTGCTTTTGCTCCGTCTTAATTCTTCCTAGTAGCCTTCTTAGGTACTATTTAAAAGAGTCTTAAGCGGAGTATCATGTGTTTTCCTTTTTGCCCTATATCATTAAAAGTATGCTTATGTTACTTTAAAAAGTCTTTTGCTTGATCCGTAGGTCCGATCATGCATCATGTTTACTTCACTTGTTTAAAGAATCATATCCCCGATAACAAGTGGGTGGGCTAAGTAAAATCAATCCTATTCTTGCTAGCCCTAGGATTTCCATCTTATAGACTTTGCTTGTGTATAAATATGATCTTATCTATAACAGATGTCCGATCATACTCGTCTTTGTTCTTCACACGAGGGAGGTGAGGTCCCTCGGGCACCACCGGCACCACCGTCCTTTATTGAAGCCGTGGCGCCTTTAGTCCATGCCACCATCGAGAATGCCCGTATGCTACGGAAATGAGTCGAAAAATCAGAATGCACCACATGAGAATCATGGCCGTCGTAATCACGACGAAGTCACATATGCAGATTTCACCGAGACCCGTCCCCCGGTCTTTACCAGGGCTGAGGAGCCTTTAGAGGCTAATGATTGGCTTCGGATTATAAATCTGAAGTTTGACATGTTAGAGGGTTGTTCCGACTTGTTGAAACCCAAGTTTGCTGCCCAACAGTTGGGAGGCCCTGCATCTGCATGGTGGGCAAACTTCCTTGCACGTCAACCCACCGGACAACAAGTCACTTGGGCTATGTTTCAAGATGCCTTCCGTCAGCATTTCATTCCTGACGGAGTGATGCAAAACCAAGCTAGAAGAGTTTCTAGCAATAAAGCAAGGCAAGCCGATCGTCGGTGGTGCAATATGTGAACCTGTTTAGTCGCCTATCACAAAGATGCACCTGAACATGTGGACACTGACCGTAAAAAGAAGAAATATTTTGTTCGGGGTTTAAAGAGTGATATTGAAACTCACCTTACTGCCAATCCAACTGCCACCTTCTATGAGGCGGTGGATATCGCTATATCCTATGAAAGATCCATGCTTAAACAGAAAAATGAAGAGCGGCGTGCTTCCTCCAACCCATCCGGGCGGAAACCGAAACGTCGAGGAAGGTTATGTTCCACCCTACTCCGCATACCCACCAGCCATCCCGCTATCCACAAAAAGACCAACAAAGTCACCAACCCTATTACTATCCACCACGGCGGCAAGAAAAGCCATCAATCTTATCATTACCCGCAGCGGCGGAAGCCTACAGGCAACAGGAGAACACTCACCCTGCTGCCACAACCTACCCACAGCAGCCGAATGCCCAAGATACTCGAACTCCTACTCCACCAGCTCCCCAGGCTTCGCCCACTGGTAAAGGTCGCTGCTTTAATTGTGGAGAGCCACACTATGTTCGATATTGCCCCTACCCAATCCAGAATACTTCCAACTTCCAGCAAGGGTCGGGCAGTCAGCAGCATCAGGGTCAAGGCCGGGATAAATCACAGTATGTCCCAAAGGTGAATGCCGGGAGGAAACCTGGGCGTGTGTATCACGTTCAAGCTGGAGATGTTCTTAAAGGAGAATCTGTTTTAATGGGTATGTTTCTCGTCACCAGTCACCCCGCACTTACATTATTTGATTCTGGTGCATCGCATATATTTATCAACCATACTTTTGTTACAAAGCATGAAATCCCCATGAAAGAAGTTAAAGACAAGTTTTTGATACAATTGCCGGGAGGTCGTATACATATACGAGAAATGATATATCAAGTTTCTATATTTCTCGGAGTATATCTCTATCTCATAAATCCGATGGTACTGAAGGATCAAAACATAGAGGTGATCTTTGGAATAAATTGGTTGAAGAAATTCTTGAATGAGCCTTTCCCGGAGTTTCTTCTTTCTTTCTCCTAAGTCATGATTCGTTTCTAAGAATTGTGACTTTCCAAAAACATGAGCCTTGTAATATGAACCCTTCTACCTCCCTTATGAAACCATGTAAGGTGTGTCTACT
The DNA here is from genome assembly GCA_015844335.1 of Chrysopogon serrulatus. Lineage (NCBI taxonomy): Eukaryota > Viridiplantae > Streptophyta > Magnoliopsida > Poales > Poaceae > Chrysopogon > Chrysopogon serrulatus. The sequence goes on along the minus strand of JADLZL010003564.1, from coordinate 67,564 downwards.
TGATACATTTCCTTTTCCATTACTTAGCCTAAACTTTGAATCTCGGGACGAGATTCCTTTTAAGGGAATATAATGTAACACCCCGGTGTTACGTTAACCTAAACCCATGTGTCATCATCATCATTGCATGAGCATTCATGATTAGAGAACCCTAATATAAATAATTAAAATGAGTTTATTAATTCTAGGATTGGCTGAGCTCTTTCATATCGTATGTGTATGTGAATGCCTTTAAACTTCACTCACATGTTTACTTTTATTAATAAAAGTAACCAACTAAAACTAATCTTGATGGTTGCAAGTGCTTGGCTAACTCTAACTCACACCCCAAAGATGTTTTACAAAGCAAATGAGGTACAAGGAAGAATCAAATTTGAATTTGGAATTCAAATTCCCAAACCCTAGCTTGATGGCTAAGTGTGGGAAATTGAATTTCATTTTCAATTTTGGTGAGCTAACCATAATTAATTTTATAAATAAAAGTTGCTAACCAATGGCACCATTTCAAAGTATGAAGTTTGTACTTTGAAAGTATGCTATTGGTTGGGTTTGAAAAGTTCCACAATATCATGAATTAATTGCCCAAAAATCCAATTTGAAAATCCTTTTCAAAATCCAAATTTTAAAAGCCTTTTATCCCTTTTCTAAATTTCATCTCAAAATATTCAAAATTTGGGAAAACTTCAAAAATACAGTTTGTGCATCTCTTGGAGCTCTACAACTTTGGTATACAAAGTTTTTCAAGTTTTTGAAAAAAATTTTAAATAAATTCAAAAGTTCTTTAAATTGAAAAGTGTCCCCTTTTGAGTTTCCAACTCAATTTTAAAAATTATTCATTTTCATGAAAAACTTTCTAAATGAAAGTTGTAGATCTTGAGAAAAGGAACAACTTTTATTTTTGGAGATTTTCATCTTTTATTCAAAAATTAAAAGTAATTTTGAAATCCCAAATACTAGAATTTGAGCTCATTTTCAAATTTAAAATGCAATTCAAAAACTATTTGGATTTTGGCAAAACTTCTTTAATAAAAGTTGTAGAGCATAAATTTCTGAGCAATCTGTATTTTTGGAGATTTTTGAGTGCAGTTCAATTTTTGGGAGAATTTGAGTGAAACAGTTTCAACTACAAAGGGGGGTGAGGTGGCATTGCTACAGTGCCGGCTTCAATGCACGGCATGGCCGCCGTCCTCACTGCCGGCCGCCGTGGCATTCTCGCAACCTCGCCGACCTTCCCGCGCGCCTGAGCACCTGGACGTCGTCGCGAACTCGCTATCCACCTGTCAAGCTCCCTCCAACCCCATAAAAACCATCGACGTCGCCGTTTTTCCTTCCTCTTCTTTCTCTGCACCGCCGCCGAGCTCCCGACGCGCCGGCCAAATTCACGTTCACCGCACCACCATCATCCACGATTGTTTGCGCCCCGCTCCGTTAACTCCTTGCACCCCTCTTGAGCCATTAATCACGAGCGGAGGTCACCGGCGCCGCCTGCGCGACGTCGTCTTCCCCAGAGCCGACGGAGCGCCGCCGTTCTTGCCCTCGCCGTGGATTTCTCGCCCCGCCGTGTCACAGCCTCAGTTTGTAAGCCGATCAAGTCAAGGTGAGCCTCTTGAACGCATAGTGGATCTTAGTTAAGCCTTTCATGGCTCTGGGTAGCCGGAGCGCCGTCGTGCCACCGTACCGAGCCGCCACGGTCGCCACCATCACTTCTCCGATCATCTTTTACCCCCGTCCAGTAGCTCGCTGTGCTCGTCGTAGTGTGGGGAAGGGTCTGTGGAGTCGGCGCCGCCTTTTTCCTTAGCCGCCGGGCGCGAGTGCCGTTGGCCGTCGCCGCCGCCCCGCTTGGCCGGAGGAAAGAAGAAGAGGGAGAAGGGACCCGACAGGTGGGGTCACCCCGCCGGCCGGAGGGAGGGGAAGGAGAGCGCGCGCCTGCGCGCCTGAAGCCGGCCGGGCTCTGGGCGTGGGCCGCCACCGCATGTGAATTCGGGAGGGGAGGAAAAATGTTTTTCCTTTTCTATTTTGTTTTTCCAAGTGTTGTTTTCACCTTTTTGTAATATTTTTATTTGGGCAAGTAAAATTATGCAAAAATATGTTCTGTGATCCTTGAGTGATGATCTATGTAGGAAAAATGCTAACTTTGTTTTTCCAATAAAAATTAATTGTGCTATAATTAGCTCTTTAAATTCATAAAGGCAACTTCCATGATTTTTAGTAATTAAAATATAAGTCCAAAAATTATGAAATTTGTTTTGTGTGCTAATCAGATGCTAATAATCTTAATTATGAAGTTTGATCATGTTTTGACTAATTTTTTGTATTATGCTTAATTAATGCCTTAATTAATTAATGTTTAATTAGTTAATTCCTTAGTTAATTATGGTTTAATTAATCTTCAATTAGCAAGTTAATTAGTGGCTTTCAACGACTGTAAAAATGGTCAATAAATTAGTAATCACCTTTAATCACTTGTTAGTGTTGCTTGATTTTGGGATTGAGTGATGACCCTAGGTCATTAACCCTAATGACTTTCGGCATTTTATGTTGATTGCGTATCGTTAGTCCGTCGTCGCCGACGCTAGTCATACCTTCTTAGTGCAACTATACCGTGAAGGGAAGTTGTACTCAAGATCGATTAACAATCGTTGCATCATTATCGCATGCTCTTTTATTTACTTGCATTGTGATCATGCATCTCCATCGTGTAGTTGATCCGGCTTCGAGAAAGGTTACCAAAGTGAGGAGGTTGGTCCTAATCTCAACAAAGTGTCATCACTTTGCTCCCAACTTCATCGAGCCCCAAGGCAAGCCCCGGATGCATTCAAACCCGTCCTTGTATTTCGAAAAGCTTTTATGATTTCATGTGATGATATAATGCATTAGGTGTAGGAGTTGTGTGCTATCCTACTTTGATGCATTTACCGTACCTTGTTACATTACCCTGTACACCTGTTTTGATTTCGAAATGCTTAGTTGCGCTTAGCCTTGCTATTAGTGTAGGTTTTGATAAATTGTTTTCAAAAGGTGATAACAATACTCCCTGAAGGGAATTTATGAAAACCTGATGTTGCTTGTGGTTTACCCTTGTTCCGACGGGGTCAATGGTATACAACAAGAACATGATGATGAGTAACTCGAGACGTCGGTGGAGTGACTTGCATCAGGAAGGGCTAGTGCCCCGGTGTAGTGTCGTCCCACTTGTGTCGGTTAAGGACCGTCCCGTTGTTTGGCGCTGGGATCATGAGGTTATTGGATAGTACTAGTCGCATGCTAATGGCGGTAAGCTCCCTTTGTACTATCTTTGACGAGAACGGATACCGGGGACGAGAGTAGCGTGTACCCATCCTACGGGGCCACCGTGGAAGGGGACCGCGGCGTAGGGAGATGGTGTACTGTACCTCGTAGCTAGGACCCGTTCTGGCCGGGAGAAATGCAAGCGTGAGTTGATGTATGTAAGATGTCCGGTCCTCGCATACATCGTGTGGCTAGGAAGCCCCACCGGGTATATTAAGCGATTCGAATCGCCGTGTGCTCCACGATATGGGAGCCGTGATCCGAGTCCCGGCATCGTAGTAATAATGGAAGTTGATGATGGAAAGTTTTGAATCCGGTACATGGTTGACAAGTGATTGATGTAGTAGAGTAAGGACTGGCTTAGTCTTTTTTTGCAAAGGTGTCCTTTGATCTTGCTAAAGCCTCACCTTGATTCCTATTAGCCAGCATTCCTGAGTCTTCTCCCCAATTTTTTTGGTCGGGTAAGTCTTGCGGAGTACTTTTTGTACTCGGGGTTTGTTCAACCCCCATTGCGTGTGAACCGCGTGAGCAAGTGTGTTACGGCCCTTGCTGCATGACGGTCGTTGATGAAGTGACTGACGAGGAATAGCTTGTGTGGCCCGTGGGCAGGGCACTTTTGTTGTTTGATTGTAATAGTTACGTAATGATGCTTCCGCTGTTTTGTAATAATGCTACTCTGGTTTGTATAAGTTTGACAAAAGTTTTGTAAATTAAGTTATTGTAAGTCTCCCGCTACTCTGGTATTTTGTATGAAAACTGTTGTAATACTGTGATGTCTCTGTAAGTATCGATCCTGGAGGAAACGTGGTTCATCGGGGTTTCACCCGACAGAACATTCTAGGTTATGTGGTACTCAAGTACGGCTGACAGAGGTCTTTAGGACAATGTCAGGTGCTTGTGGGCCATATAATTTAGAAGGTTCTGCCACAGGGGTGACTGGCAACAGGGAACATACCCATCAACACGGGTTCTCCTTCAAGAACGTTCCCGACCGACTTGATAGACGCGCCCAGTCTTCTTCCCGGCATTAACCTTCGGGACACGCCGTGGAACACCCCTGCCTTGACTCTGGGGCTGTTGACTGCCAGACCCTTGCTGAAATTGGGAAGCATTCCTTTTGGGGTAGGGACAGTTCCGATACAGATGCCCGACTTGATCACAATTGAAACACGGGCCGAAACCGGTAGAAGTATTTTGTGGAGCTGGTGGAGTTGGGTTTCGAACACCCCGGTGTTCGGCCGCTGGGATAGGTTGCGGCAGCCCAGGCGAGGGTACACCTGTTGCCTCGGAGCTTGTTGCTGCTGTGGTGGGTAGCGATAGGGTTGAGGATTTTGCGGCTGTTGTGGATAGCGAAATGGTGGGCGATAGTGCTGGGTGGGATGATAGATAACTTTCTGGCGTTTCTCGATTCCACCGCATTGTCGGGAGAAAGCACGTCGCTCCTCACTCTTTTGCTCGACAGGGGATTTCTCATAGGCAATGGCTATATCCACGCCTCGTAGAAAGTGGCATTGGGGTTTGAGGTAAGGTGGGTTTTGATATCTCCCTTTAAACCCCCGAGGAAGCACTTCTTTTTCTTTATATCGGATCCACATGTTCTCGGTGCATACTTGAGAGGTGGCTAAAGGAGTTCACGTCTTCGCACCACCGATTGTCCACCTTGTTTCGGGGCTAAAAACTCTTCTAACTTAGCTTGCATTACTCCGTCGGGTATAAAATGCTTGACGGAATGCATCTTTGAAAACGGTCCAAGTGATTGGTCGGGCCGGCCGGCTGCCGCCGCAAGGAAATTCGCCCACCATGCGGATGCGGGGCCTCTCACCGGGGCGGCAAACTTGGGTTTCATCAAGTCTGACAACCTTCCAAGTAGATCAAACTTCAGATCTATAATGCGAAGCCAATCATTAGCTTCTAGGGGCTCCTCGCCCCGGTGAACACCGGCGACGAGTATCGGTGAAGTCCGCATATGTGATTTCGTCGTGATTACGACGACCCTGATTTTCACGTGGTGCATTCTCGATTCTGGCCGACTTATCTCCCGTAGCATACGGGCATTTTCGATGGTGGCGTGGACTAAAGCCGCCACGGCTTCAAAAAAGACGGTGGTGCTTGTGGTGCCCGAGGGACCTCACCCCTCTTTGTGAATAACCGCACATCCGTTATAAACAAGATCGGATTTATTCACAAGCGGGATTTATTAAAATTGAAAGCAACAAAGGTGCAAGCCCCAGGTCATACAAAAGTTCACTTATTTATTTTACAAGTCCGCCCATAGGCCGGACACCCTAGGTTGACTATTTAACATATATTACATCTCTCTCTCTCTCTCAGGGAGCTCAGATGTCAGATCCTTCATCTGGGTCAGACTCATTGTCCGCAGCGGACTCATCTGCTTCGGACTCCTCGGTTGGGGTCGGGTACACCTCTGGTGACTCCACCAATCCCAAGTCGTCCGCGGCTACCTGCTGCTGGTACACTGGATCGTGGAGATGATGCTGATGATGGATCTCCTCGTGTAAAGCAGCTGTATATGCTTCAAGATCCTCCACCTGAGCCTGCAGCTCCTCAATAGCATCGTACCCATCATTCCTTTGGTTCCTTGTAGCTTCCAGTTCTTGCTCAAGTTGAGCAATTTTCCGCTGATACTCGTGGATGGACTCAATATCCTTCTGTTCTTGCGCCTGCAGATTCTCTATCTCAGACTTCAGCTTGATGTTTTCAATTGTTGACTTGCAATGATCTTTGGTAACGCATAGCTAGCTCAGCGAGCCAACTTCGCCTATCTTACGCCTTTTGGTTATCTTCTTCCCAAAGCTGCGGCTCGCTAGGTCCCGCCTCAAAGATCGTGGCTACGCGGCGCCATCCGGTGACGCGGTACTCCCTTTGGTCCGGTCATCTTACGGGCGTGCCGCTTAGTGCGTGCCATCCTGTAGTAAGTAAAGATAGAGTCTATAAGATAGGGAACCTTAGAGTCGGCAAAGAACAGGTTTGATTTTTACTTAGCCCAACCACTTTGTTTCGAGAATAAAATTTTAAACATGTGAATTAGATATGATGCATGATCGGACCTACGGATCGAATAAAATCTTTTAAACTTAACATAAGCATACTTTTAGCAATATAGGGCAAAAGAGAAACACATGATACTCCGCTTAAGACCCTCTTTTAAATAGCACCTATCAAGACTATAAGAAAGAATTAAGACGGAGCGCGAGAAATTTTGGACTAAATACCCATTTAACTTTTGGATCCAAAGCATTTTGAAATTTTTAAAAGGTAACGCCGTGAGTATCTTTATAAGTACCGCTCGATACCCTTCGTGGCGTAACCTTCTAAATTATATGGCCCACAAGCACCGACCTTGTCCCTAAGACCTCGGGCAACCATGCTTGAGCACCACATAACCTAGAATGTTCCGTCGGGTGAACCCCGATAAACCACAATCACTCCAGATCGATACTTACAGATACATCACAAGATTACAACAGTTTTTCATACAAATTACCGTAGTAGCGGAAGACTTACAATAGCTTAATTTACAAACATTTTGTAAAACTTATACAAACCAGAGTATTGTTACAACCCAGCGGAAGTATCATTACTTAACTTTATTACAAGCCACGCAACAAAAGTTGCCTTGCCCAAAGGCCACTCAATTCATTCTTCCTCAGACACCTCTTCAACAACCGTCATGCAGCAAGGGCCGTAGCACGCTTGCCCATGCGGTTCACCTGCAACAGGGGTTGAACAAACCCTGAGTACAAAAAGTACTCCGCAAGACTTACCCGACCAAAAATTGGGGAGAAGACTCAGGAATGCTGGCTAATAGGAATCAAGGTGAGGCTTTAGCAAGATCAAAAGACTCTTTTTGCTAAAAAGACTAAGCCAGTCCTTAATGTATCAATCACTCGTCAAACATATACCGAATTCAAAACTTTCCATACTCAACTTCCATTATTACTACGATGCCGGGGCTCGGATCACGGCTCCCATATCGTGGAGCACACGACGATTCGAATCGCTTTATATACCCAGCTGGGGCTTCCTAGCCGCACGATGTATGCAGGACCAACATCTTACATACATCAACTCACGCCCGGATTTCTCCCTACCAGAACGGAGGTACAAGACACCACCTCACTACGGCCGCTCGGTCACTTCGGGCGGCGCATCGTAGAATGGGCACACGCTACTTGTCCGTTCTAGTAAAAGATAGTCCAAGTGGAGTTTACCGCCATTAGCATGCGACTAGTACTATCCAATAACCTCATGATCCCAGGGCCAAACAACGGACGGTCCTTAACCGACACAAGTGGACGACACTACACCAGGGCACTAGCCCTTCCTGGTGCAAGTCACTCCACCGACGTCTCGAGTTACTCATCATCATGTTCTTGTGCGTACCCCCAACCCGGCCAAGGTGAGAGGTAGGCGACAAGCAACATCAGGTTTTCATAAATTCCCATCAGGGATCATTGTGATCACACCTTTGTAAACAGTTTATCAAAATCCTACACTAGTAGCAAGACTAAGCGCATACTAAGCATTTCGAAATCAAAACAGGTATCCAGGACAATATATCAAGGTATGGTAAATGCATCAAGTAGGGTAACACACAATTCCTACACCTAATGCAAGATATCATCACATGAAATCATAAAAACTTTTCGAAATACAAGGCAGGATTTAAATGCATCCGGGGCTTGCCGTGGGGCTCGGCGAAGTGAGGTGCAGCTACCCAATCACCAGGATCAGATCCAACCTCTTCGAACCGGAGATGGCTCAACTCCCTCCTCGATTCGATAGCTACACGATTGAGATGCATGATTACAATGCAAGAAATGAATGAACATGCGATAACGATGCATCAAACGTTAACCTATCTTGAGTACAACTTTCCTTCACGGTAACCTTACTCTAAGAAGATATAACTAGCGTCGACGACGACGAACTAGCGACACACAATCAACATGAAATGCCAAGGTCATTAGGGTTAATGACCTAGGGTCATCACTCAATCCCAAAAATCAAGCAACCCTAATGGTGATTAGAGTTGATTACTAATTTTATTGACCATTTTCACAGTCGTTGAAAGCCGCTAATTAACTTGCTAATTAAAGATTAATAAAAACCTAATTAATCAAAGAAAACTAATTAAACATTAATTAAAAAGGGGTTAATTAAGCTTAATACAAAACTTAATCAAAACTTAACCAAACTTCATAATTAAGCTCATTACCATCTAATTAGCACACAAAATAAATTTCATGATTTTTGGAGTTATATTTTAATTATTAAAAATCATGGAAGTTGCATTTATTAATTAAAGGAGCAATTTTAATTACAAGACAAACTTACTGAAAATCATAAGTTAGCATTTTTCATTGACAGAGCATATTACAAAGAGCACACACATATTTTTATTACATTTTTATCTGCCCAAAATAAAATACAACAAAAAGATGAAAAGTAGTGCTTGGAAATTTTAAAGGAAAAAGAAAAGCCTTTTCTTTTCCCCGCGGACCGCACTGTGCGGCCCATCGGCCCGCACGGCCCGACTCCACGCCAAGCAGGCGCTTGGCCAGCCCCCGGCCTCCTTCTCTTCTCCCCTCGGCGGCCCGAGGCGGGCGCCCGGCCCCCTCCTCTCCTTCCTCCTCTTCCTTCTGTCCCCCTCGACGGGAACAAGTATGGCGGCGACGGCGAACGACGGCCCTCCGCCGACGCTGCACCTCCGACGAAAACCGACTACACCGACGAGTTCCTCACACCGAACCGCACCCAACGAGGTATCAAACGGCCTCTCCTCTCCACCGGAGGAGCGCACATTGAGCGACTCCGGCGGCTCGCCGGCGCACGGCACACCACGACTCAGGTCACCGGAGCTCCTCCGGCGATACCGAGCACCCCGACACGATCAACGACATAAGGCGGGCACTACACGAGCGAACGCCACTTCGGAGCATCACTAGATAGCACACCGCGGCAGCATGACGGGCGGCGCATGGCGGTGTTTCACCGATGCTCCGCGGTGTTCGGCCAACCCGACCGCGACGTAAGCGCAACCAACACCTTAGATAGACTCGGGGAATTACCACAGCTTCAAAACAAAGGCACGACGAACTTGGGGACGATCGGAGAATGGATGACGGCAAATGCGGCGGCCAAGGGCGTGAGCCGATGAGCTCGTCGGCGTTCTGGTGAAAAGGATGATGCTGCGCCAAAACAAGGAGTCGATCTGAATCAGTGGAGCTAGGCGGAAGCTGTAAAAGCAATCGGTTGGGCTCGGGACGCTTCGGACGAAATGCCCAGCAAGGGTTGAGAGCTCACGGCGGGCGGTGCTTGGCCGAGAGCAAGAAGATGAGTCGGTCCGGCTACTCCGACCGCTGCAAACGGCGACGAGTGGCTCGACGACGCCGCTAAGGAGGTTGCGGAGATGTGTGCAAATGAAACCGGACGGCAATGGTGCGTGGAGCTCGAATTTGACAGAGGAATGGCGGCGGTCGACGGTGAGCCGGGAAGAGGAAAGGAGGCGTCGACGGCACGGTGCACGGTTTTTATAGCCCGTGGAAAAAAGCTCGACAGTGGGCGGGTCTTCGCCCCGACGAGCTGGTTGGCGGCGCGGAAAAGCGGGAACGCGCGAGAACGGCCACGGCGGCCGTCGGCCGGCCGGCCGGCATGGGCGCCCGATGAGGTGTCCCCCCCCTGTCTCACCGTAAAAGCGCCACCTATTTTTCCAATTTTCAAAATTAATCCCAAAAATTATACTGTACACCAAAATATCTCAAAATACCGTTTGTTCCAAATTTTGTGCTCTACAACTTTCATTAAGGAAGTTTTGTCAGATTCAAACTAGTTTTTGAATTTGAACTTCAAGTTTGAATTTAACATAAAACCCTAGCTTTAGGAATTTTAAAATTACTTTCAAATTTTGAATAAAAGATGAAAATCTCCAAAAATAAAAGTTGTTCCATTTCTCAATGTCTACAACTTTCATTTAGGAAGTTTTTCATGAAACCCAATAACTTTTGAATTGTAGTTTAAAACTTAAAAGGAGAAAATTTGAAATTCAATTTACTTTTAAAATTACTCCAATTTTTATTCAAAAACTTGAAAAACTTTGTATACCAAAGTTGTAGAGCTCAAAGAGATGCACAAACTGTATTTTGGAGTTTTTCCCAAATTTTGAATATTTTGAGGTGAAATTATGAAGGGGGTAAAAACACTTTGAAAATCTCCCTTTTTGAAATGATTTTCAAATTGAATCTTTGGGCAAATAAATTATGATGATGTGGCACTTTTCAAACCCAACCAATAGTACATTTTCAAAGTACAAAGTTCATACTTTGAAATAGTGCCATTGGTTAGCAACTTTTATTTATAAAATTAATTATGGTTAGCTCACCAAATTTGAAAGTGATATTCAAATTCCACACTTGGCCTCTCAAGCCAGGGGTTTGGGATTTGAATTCCAAATTCAAATTTGATTCTTTCTTACACCTTATTTGACTAGTAAAACATTTTTGAGGTGGGGGTTAGGGTTAGCCACACACTTGCAAACATCAAGGTTGATTTTAATTGATTGCTTTTATTAATAAAAGTAAACATGTGAGCAGGATTCAAATTATAAACATAAGCACATGTAATACAAAGGAGCTCAAACAACACCCTAGAATCATAAACTCATTTTAATTGTTTGAATTAGGGTTTTCTAATCATGAATGCTCATGCAATGATGATGATGACATGGCAGTTTTTTTTAACGTAACACCGGGGGTGTTACACGAAGGCCCGCCCCGTCCCCGCTGCGCGAGCAATCCGCCGAGGAAGCGAGGGTGTTCAGGCGAGCAATCCTGCCGAGGAAGCCCTCTGGAGAGGAGAGAGCTGAGCGCGGAACCGGACCGGTGGGAGAGATAAAAGGGTGGGGCCGTGGGTCCCACTCGTCAGCTGCGGTAGATGGGATGGGTAGAATAGATTTGAGTAAAAATTATTGATTACTAGGATATAAAGGATCTTGCTGACGAAGACAGAATATTCTTTTTAGAAGATAAAAATAGAAGATGACGAGTGCGGATAGTCTCACGGATCTATTTCCTTTTTAACCGCGCAGTCAATTTCCGGCCACGGACGCAAATGTGACATCTCCATAAAGTCAATTCATATTCGAGCAGACAGGAGAATATTTGGGCAATCAAGGTCCCCCATGTGTCGCAGTTGCAAGCATAAAAGCTGCAGTCCATGACCTGACAAAAACCGCCCAAAAAAGAGAGCGAAAACCCCTCAACTGTGTTAATTCGCTGGGTGACCGAAATGTCAACTGCCCCAGTACACGTGTGTAGACGAGGGTCCAGATGTACAGCCACCGTGTGTGACAGTTGCACCAAACCAAGTCCCGTCCACGGTCCTGATTTGATGCGTCTGGAAGGGGTCCGGGTGGTTACCAAATCGCCCTCATCCATCAGACGCTCGCAAACTAGCAGGCAGTCCAAATCAGCTCATGCTACTAACAGTTATCAGGAGAGGAAAAATCTCGCGCCACAACAAGCGATTAAGCTTTCAGAGCCATCCAATCCATCACGACACGACTATGGAACGGCTTCATGTGCCAACGTCACCGTTTCAACAAACCTCAGCAGCACACCGCCGGCCAACCACTCCGACAAAGAGATGCAGGAGCCTGCCCGGACAGACAGGCACAAACAGGGCACCGTCGTCTCGGGCGTGGAATAAACAAAACAAACAAACACAAGCATCACAATTCACTAGGGAACTAGACCAGGCCAACAGCCAGTTAGCGATGGCCAGCAGGAATACCAGACAAAAATCACTCCAATCTACTGGTCTCCATCCAGTTCATGGCGCAGTGCAACTGCAAATGCAAGGTGAAAAGAATGACGCGATCTCTGCCTAATACCCTATTCACATTTCAAGGGACAATCGACGCACAGAAGTCCTGTCCTATGGGGATTATTACAAAATTTACTGTATTATTAACCTATCTATTGCCTAGCTGCTGCTGGCGGATTCCCCTTGTTAGCAGCACCAGCACCATTCACGGCTGTGCTAGCCTGGCTGCTGGGTGGTGGATTAGCCACTGCCCTGTTGGCCTGGCTGTTGGGTGGTGGATTAGCCGCTCTGTTGGTGTCGTTCACCACTGCGCTAGCTTGGTTGCTGGACGGTGGATTCACCACCCTGTTAGCACCGTTCACCGCTACAATATTTGGCTTGGCCTGGTTGCTGCTGGATGGTGGATTCGGCTTGGCCTGGCTGCTGCTGGATGGTGGATTTGCTTTGCTAGCACCTTTTGCAGCCACGCTAGTCTGGCTGCTGGCTGGTACTCCAGAACTGACAACTACAGCATTGCTAGGTGTCATCTGGTTAACTTTTGCGTTCACGGCATCCTTCTTCTGGGGAGGAACTTGGCAACCAGCAGGGACAGGGGCAGGGGTGGCTGCTCTCCTTGCTAGTGTTTTACTTGGGGCGTTGGCATTTACTGTGTCAACAATGCCGCGCGGGGTCCCTGCTGCCAAATGTGAGACAGGAACTTTAGTCTTCTTCCCAGTTACTACCACTCCAGCAGTTACACCAGCACTTACAGGGTTAGATTTCCCAACCGCAGGAATCAGTTTTAGTGGCTTCTTCTGGTTGCCAACAAGATCTTGTGTTTGGGAAGCACTTTTGGCAGACTTGGTTTTGTTCAGATCATCCATGTTTAAGTGTCCTTGAGAAGCAACAAATTGATCAAACTCTAGCATGTCTTTATCTTTGGGATCTACCATCTCAACCTTGGGATCTAATATATCTGGCTGCTTTGATTTAGGATCCATAGTTTCTGCTTGCATTGCCTTGACATCTGTGTTTTCTAGCTGCTTTGCCTTGCTATCCGTGGTTTCCTGCTGCTTTGCCTTGCTATCCACAGTTTCTGGCTGCTTTACATCTACAATTTCTGGCTGCTTTTCATCTTCAGGGAACAAGTCGTCTATCGTGATCGCACAAAATTTAGAGTCATCCTCCATTTCCTCGCTGTCGCATGGGACAGGAGTTATTGTGGTACTCAACGATTTCTTAGTTTCCAGCGAACGTACCCCAGCAGGTGGCCCTGATTGATTAACTGCAGTAACTCCTGAAACACCAGATTTAAGGGTGACAGCATTTAGAGGCTCTAGGTGCTGGGAGCCCCCAGGTTGTGTCCCATGCTCAACCACAACCGATGCCTTAGAGCTTGCAGAAGATTTTGAAGATCCTGGGCCTCCGAAAGTTCTCATGTTCACAGCATTTTGTGCAGCTCTCAGAAAATCTGCAGCGGTTGAGGCTGGGGCAAGTCGCCCACCAGCAGCAATTGCTGCTGCTTGTATTGAGGAAGGACTAATGGTGGGATTTGGCTGAGCTGCTTGCTTCTTCCGTGTCTTGTTTGAAGCATTTGACAATTTTGATGGCGCAGTTTGGGCAGGAGCTAGTTGCCCTTGAGCTGCCACACGTAGAGGAGGCATAGCAACTGGGACTGGGGCTGGCAGCGCCAGTGTTGGTGCCGGTGAAGAGGCTGCTGCAGATCTTACTTCTGGCATCTTAGGAGCAAACGCCACAGACCTATGCTGAATGCTTTGTTGATGAGCTCCTGCATGCACAATTTACATAAGAACCACACAGCTAGGACAGGGTTACAGCAGCTGCGATGTGTAAACAAAGCTCCAGAACAATGCCTGAGTTGCGGATTGTTCAACATACAAACATTACACTAAAATATCTGCTTTCTTGGCGAAGCATCAAAACTCTGAGTACCTGATCTTTGTGCAGATGATATACGGATAGGACCGACAGCCAATGAAAGTGCCTTGAGAGCTGCTGATCTTTCCTCTGAGCCAACAGAGGCGTGTTTAGTGCTAGTAGACTTGGATGATCCTCCTGGACGCTTTAGTGCCCATCTCTGAAAGTAATGGAACATATTAACCTTTTTGCAAAATATTCTAATGTAAGATATCTACGTTAGGATAAGAGAAATTATCAAGGCGTCACTAAAATAATATTAAAAACACTAAAACACCTATGCCGATATAGATGGAAGTTAACGCAGGATGGTTCTTATAGCAGCAATTCTGCCTATGCGGCCTTCTTTGTGGGCTTCATCAAGTTCGGTCCATGGAGAAGTATATGGAAAACCTGGGCTCCCCCACGCTGTAAGTTTTTCATCTGGTTAGTGTTGCATAACCGGGTCTGGACAGCCTATCGCCTAGCATTGAGGAATCTGCCCCATCCAGAATCCTGTCCATGATCAAGTAGACGAAACAATAAATCATTTACTAGTGGGCTGTGTCTTCGCTCGACAAGTTTGGACCCTGATTTTGCAACAGTTGAGGCTGCTGCAGTTGGCACCACAGCCTATAGTGTCCAGTTTCTCAGGGTGTTGGGAAGGATCAACTGTTGCTGTCCCAAAAGAAGTGCGTAGAGGCCTCAGCTCTTTGATAATTTTGATGGCATGGGAGATCTGGAAGCATCGCAACTCTCGTGTCTTTGACAATAAGAGGCCTAGTGTTCAGGAGACCATTAGAGCTGTTAGCTCAGAGGGAGGGCTTTGGTGCTCAGCTGGAGCCTCCAAACTCCAGGAGTTTGTTCTCAGGTCGCTGCCTACTAGATCTTAAAGTTCTGAGGCATTTGGTCTACTGTATTTTTTGTGGCAAGTCTGTAATTTAGTGACCCATTTTTCTACCTTAATGAAATGACGCGCAGTTCTCCTGCGCTGTTCGAGAAAAAAACTAAAACATGTCAAATAAGTCAACCAATTGGATCCAGTAATAAGAACAAATGAACAATGCACTCCAGGATATAAAGGGGCAGGGAAAGACTTGATGGCAGATCTGGGAACCCAGGCATAAGAGGTAATTCTTCAGTAAAGCATCAGATGCATGCATATGGGCACTCTTGACATATAAGTATATTAAAGAAGTATGCAACCGTAAGTTAAGATGGTTTCAGAACAATTCTCAACATGTAATTAAGGATGCAATATTGGCATAATAGTGCACGCTGTTAGACAAGGTGAACACAAAATTACCTGAGATAACTGATCGGCCGTTCTTGTATTATCGAAGTTACATTTATGCAAAATATCCTCCCAATTTCCTTCACCATACTTCTGCACAGCAGCTGCTAGGTCTGCATCCTCCTCTTTAGACCATGCTTTTGGCTTCTTTCTCTTTTTAGAAGCTCCATTCGGATCCAAATGACAAGGAGAGGGTCCTATATGAGATGACTGCTTTGAATTGGAAACAGGACCTGTAACATTTGTTATACGATGACTCTGACCAAGTTGTTTCTCAGATGGAACCCGCACTATCTTTTCATTTTGGGTGTTCAGCACAGGAGCATCCAAGTTAGTGCGATGACCAGAGGCTTGCTCACGTGAAGATCCAGATATTAGTGCCTGCAGAATGTATTACGAGTATCTAAGGTATCAATAAATTAGGAATGCATATATAACATAAGAGAGCAAGGCATGATAACATAATAACACATCACGAAACCAAAGAACTACTGACGAGTATCAAACTTGCATGATTCTTTCCAGCAAGTTGCCATAAAAGGAAATCATTTATTTTTAATAAATCAAATACAATGATCATTTCATGTCTCTGCATAGATACTCCCAGTTACAGAGTTGACACAAGCAAGAACTATCAGTCCCTCAATAAAGCTTAAAGCCCTCTTTGGATACAAAGTATTTTTATGGAATTTCCGGAAGATACTAAGGTTGTACAAAATACATTCGTTTTGGAGAGGTAAGAGGTGTTCGGATGAAATAAGAACTATAGTTTCGAAAAACATGGGTATTACTAAAGATGTAGTCTTTTCAGTGTTCTAGAGAACCCTTTTTTCCTAAAAAAAAATGATTTTGCACTAGCAAGTTCTTCAAAACGACCAAGCAATGAACATTGATCTATCAATGGAATTATTTTGGGGAAATATCATCATATGAGGGCAGTGGCAGCATTCAACAACTTAACGTTATGCAACCTTAAATCAAGAGGCATTGTTCAGGCATTCTATGAGACCCATCTTGTACATTAAGAATTAAGAATTAAATAAAATGGAAGTTCATATTCATACATACTCAAAAGGAGGAACAAATCTCAGGGAGCGATCATAAGAATTCAATTTTCATCAAACAAAAACTTGCAGCTTTTTTTTTATTTATACAAAAAAAACAACTATATTTCATTGCCACCTGATATCTAGCTGGCAAAGTGAAGGCTTTATCCTCCAGTTGCTAACAAGGCATCAATCAAACTTTTGAAGAGTCAACAGTGGGTATCAACCATAATCTAGAACAACTAAGAGCTATATGCCTATATGTTTGTGTATTATGCAAAATACTAAATGCATACCAGAACAAGTATTGACTTATCCAAATCAGGGACCAGGTAAACTACTATATAGAGGCTGAAAATATGTCCGGTCAGGCCATCTGGCCTGTAATAGCGTAACAGGTATACGTAATAGCACTATCCTTGCTAGCCCACATGTGTTGCAAGCATCATCATTCACCCCAACATGGCAAGCTACAAAAACACCACAACCTCTTGCTGCCACCGGTGAGCAGCCCCACCAACACGACTGGCGCTCCCACCACTGGTTGTCATTCCAGTGTATGCTACCTGAGACTGAGGTATGCCTCAGCTTGTTACTGCCTCTCATGGTCTGTAACTACCATGCCCCTTGCTGCCAGGAATCACTGCCACCTGCGTCAATGACCCATGCATTCCACCCTTGGCAAGCAGACTCCAGTTCTCTCCAACTACCCGCAAAGCTGCCTCTAGACTTAAGATTTGGGGCTTGCTTGGTTGGCATCCAATTTTTGCCAAATTAAAATGAAGGCATGTCAAATTTATGGTCATCAATTGGTTCATTGCCCCAAATCAAAACTATGGCATATCAAAGTTTTGGCAAGTCTCTAGAATGTTCTTAAACTGCATATAAAAGAGAAATTTAGCAAGCCTTCATTTTGGTAACCAACCAAGTGCTACATCAAAATTTTTGTCAAGGTTTTGGCAACCATAATTTGGCATACCTTAATTTTGGCTTGCCTTAATTTTGGCTGGGCAAATTTTGGATCCCAACCAAGCAAGCCCTTGTTCTCTTGATTCCATCAAACTTAATGCAGTATTTTTTTTCTTTTGAAAAAAAAATACTGCATTAAGTTTGATGGAATCAAGTGGGGCTTGTATAAGCATTATGGATAAGGTTGCAGTAAAAGATTTGCTTGAGCAAGCCAATCACGACAGCGCAACACTTCTGGATATTTGATCCAGTAAAATAAGGTATTGAAAAAATGCAAATCCAAATGCTACACAAGCAGGTGCCTCACGCTCATCCTGGATATTTTAGAGTATCAAATCCAATTCTATTTTAAACAAAAAAGGAGAACTAAACAGGATTTGGTATCATAGATTCAAAAATCAAAATGACCATCCTAACTTGTGCTTTCCAAACACAAAGGGATACCTTGGCTAATGCAGAGGCCTCGGATAAAGCTTCCTCAGTCGGGTTGGGAATCGGTTCAAGCTCCAATTCCAGGTCACTGTCATCGCCCTACCATTGTCAAGAAGATGAACATTAAAAATATAGCACCAATTACGAAAGGAACAGCCAACACAAGAACAAACTGAATTCCTCTGCGTGCTACATTAAGATCCAAACAATCACCACTACAGGAATCCCAGCTACTTGACGCCTTGCAAGCCAATCCAAAAGGGGCAGCAAAATCTAGGCTTTGAGGAGTGGGTAGAATTACAAACCAGAGGCTGGTCGCCGGCGTCGACGCTATCGTCTAGGTCGTGGTGATAGGCGAAGTGGCGCCAGAGCATCTGGTACTCGCGGGCGGAGGTGATCCCCGTGGCCGACTTCCCCACAACCGCCCTCCAGTCGATTTTCCGGCCCTCCGCGTGCTGCGCTACCTCCTGCAGCGCCGTCAGGATCGTCCCCGGAGCGTACCTGCGGGGGGAGAAGGATTGCAAGCGGCGCTGTTTAGTAAAACCCTAGCGAAAGCGAGCCGCCCGGGGAGAGAGCGGGAGGATGGGCCGAGGATGAGGGGGGCGGAGGAAGGATGGACGCACCTGTGGAGGAGGAGGTAGACGTCGTCCTCGGAGAGTTGGCGCTTTCGCTTCCCCTTGCCCGCCGCCGGCGCCGCAGCTGCCATCTCCGACCGTCCGGCGCTTGGTGGGGCAGCTGCTGTTCTACCCTTTCCTTCGTTTTGTTCCCTTCATTCTCCTACTTATTTGCTTTGGATGGATCAGTTGCGATTTAGCGCAAAAACAGGAGCTATTGTTGTGAGAGCCACAATTGCGACTAAATGATCATTTTTATAAAACATATACTTTATTTAAATGTAAATACTTCTCAATTTGTTAAGACTCTATTTGGATCTTATAAACTAGTAATAACAAGTTAATAACAATTAGTCCATAGGCATCCAAATAGGTGAACTAATAGATGAACTAGTGGATAAACAAATAACTAATCTAAGACTCAACTACTACTAGTTTACTAGTCAAAAAACCCAACTAGTAGAACTAGTTGTTAGTTTATTGGATTCAAATAGGCTCTAAATATAAATATTACTCAATCCATTCCAAATTATAAACCGTCTTACTATTTTTAGATACATAAGTTTTACTATGTATCTAGACGTAACATATATTTAGATGCATAGCAAAAGTAATAAAACTAAAAGGTCAAAACATTTATAATTAGAAACGAAAAGAGTATAAGTTAGAGGAGATATTGAACTTTTTTTTAGTTCGATAAGAATACCGACCTTCATCTTCAACCTTGATTTTATTTCCATTCTTTGCACACCACCGCATATATTGCCCGCCATTAGGCTATAGATGGCCTAACACATTTCCCACTTGACGGCGCTCCTACTACCTTGCTATCACCCCTCAACCTACCGCCACCATCGGGCCGCCATCCACTTCAGACCCCTTCCTCTTGTAGGGCCGTAAGCCATGTAGTTCCCCTGAAACTTGAAGTCCTAACCCTAAATCGTCCCTCCCTATATCAATCGCCTTGTTCACCACCGTGGCTCACGAGGATATCATCGTCAGTCGCTCCGCCCATAGCCTACTTCCTCCCTCCCTTAACTGCTTGGCAGTGCTCCTACCATCTTGCTCATCATCCCTCAACTTGCTACCACCGTCGGAGCGACTACCACGGCCCCCTTTCTCTTTTAAGGCCATAGGCCATTGAGACTCCCCCTGAAACCATAAAATTCTAATCACAAACCCCCTTTGTCCACCACCCTGCCCCTCAGCGAACATCATCGCTAGCTGCTTCACCCACCGCCTGCTTCCTCTCCCCGTTTTAATTCTGGTGTAGAACTCTTGCACGTGCATTGCCTCCAGTAGGGGGCACATGTGCATTGCCTCCGTTAGGGATGCACATATACTGAATAAAAATTGTCGGTTTGATCAATCTGAGATGATTTTAGAGAACTTAGTGGGGGGGGGGGGGGTGTCGGTTCCATTTAACTCACAGGTTATTTCTATAATAAGGTAGCGCACATGTACACAAAATAGACATCATAAAATAAACAGTCACACTCTAGGACTAAAATGAACTATGAATTTCCCTTCCGTTCTGTTCCCTCTCCTTGTAGTTGTGAATTTGTGCCAAGAGGGGGCAGCATTAGTCAGAAAACATTCATGGCATTTACAATAATCAAAAACAGAAAAAAGAAACATTAGTGCTTTGATAGTTGGAGGCATCTCCAGACTCCAGCTCTGAGGCCGGCCCATAGCCACCTAGTTAGTCCTGTAGGGCCTATCAGAAGGAATTACATACATCAACTGATCAAATAAAGTATTTTTATGCTTGGAAAAAATAAAAGAATTTTGCACGTGTGGTACTCTAGGATGAAAATAGTGTTTCTGCTTCAAGCACTAGTGGCATAGTGCATTTGTCGATTAGGCAATCTCACGCAGTGGGGTCTATGTTTTTCCCATCCAAAGAGCGCTATGCAAAGACCAAAATAAATTTTTCTTTATCTAAAATGCAAGTACAAGCCCGAGGTTTTAATCGATATTATATGACATGTGAAGGAGCTTAGTGGAAATTTTGCTAGTTTCATTTACCATGTACAGGTCGTTTGTATAATACAATAACTAATAATAAGGTTAAAAAAAATAAGGTTGGATACAAGTGTGTAAAATGGGCGTCACTGATCAGCAATCCCACGTATGGACCAAAAGAACTATTTCGTCTGGATGCTCTTCGATGATTTACATAACATGGGAACTGTTCTAGGTCGAAATTGGTCCGGAACGGCACGGATCGGTGCAAACTAAACGCGGCCTTAGTGTTTAGCAGTGCTTCGAGATAAGAAGGCAGGTGTTTCAAAAAAAACAAGAGTAAGAAGACAGAGAGAAGCCAAAGCTAAAGCCCTTCAGGAAGCACTGCTAAAGCACTGCTGAAACTAGATTCCTGGTCAAGGCAGGTCTTTGATGTCATGGTTAAAGGTGTGTGGCTCTTGAGACACTTTGAATCTAACCTCGTTGATTATTAAGAAATGAAATGATGTGCCTAATTCGAAAAAAGAAAGAATCTTGCATGGAAATTTTCATTAGCAAGAGAATTAGAATAAGCTGAAACTTCTAAAGGAATTTGTAACATGAGGTTTGAATTCCTCCATAAATATGGAGGAAACATTTCTACCTCATAAGTTTCTTCAAAGCAATCCTCCGATCTAATCATCACATGTTTTTCCTAATATTTCTTTGTACCACATACGTCCTCCATGGGACCTTGGAGGCTAAATTTTCCCACATGCTCACTACTTTGCATTGGTATTAATGTTATTTTCTGTAAAAATAAGTATGGTGATCACAAACAAGGAATCCTTCTTTGAGTTATCTTCAAAGTTAACTATAATTTAGGGACTGACCGTGCACGAAATGGTTTCATAGTGTAGTGGTTAGCACTCCAGACTTTGAATCTGGCGACCTGGGTTCGAATCCCGGTGAGACCTTAATTTTTACTAGTATTTATCGTGAATGCACCTTTGCGTCATACTGGTGTTCTCTTTATCTTCCGAATTTGATCTTCTGGTACTTTTGTCATTTACAGATTTTTTTTTTTTTTATCCATGATTTGGATGGAAGTTGTACGCAAGAATTGTAGGATGCAAACGCTTGCAAGTTGCAAAGGGGTCAATTACTAGAACAGCAGTTAAACCTTTTTTTTTTTTCTGATCTCGTACTGCACATTCAGTATTGAACTTCAGCATTTCTTGTGTTTCCATGTGCTGACTTTGAAATGCATACAGCGAATCAGCAGTCACGCACAACCAAGTGGTAGCCACACGCCCAAACGGGTTAAGTTTCACAGTTCAGAACCAGTATAGATCTCGTTGCAGCAGCAAAGCATCAACAGCTGTATACTTTTCTTACCTAGCGGCAGTAGGGAACAGGGACGTGACGATGATCGGCTCCACATGCGCTAGCGCCTTCCTGGCCCATGTATCTGTTCAATCTCTTAGATGTAACATTTTACAGATATAAGTCGCAAAAAAAAAAAAAACATTTTACAGATATAATAAGTTGTTCCATCTCTATAAGTCGTTTCTATAAGGGTCTCAAATATAACACATGAATGTTATGTTACAAAGTGCCAAATAATTACAATGGTATAAACTTGAGGAAACCTGATTCTCAAGTGCAAGTACAAAAACTAAACTTCAAGGGTTCAAGAGAAATATGGGGAGGTCATACATAGCTCTGCAACAATATCTAAAACTCCGACCCTAGGGCACGTTAAATGAAGATCAGGAAAATTTCCTCGTCAGATGTTATCCCCTCAAAAATAACTCTGCAGCCTCAGGATCAACACCTTGAATTTATGCTAGCTCAGATTGCTGATATACCGTCAGTCCACATGGGCTCTTCTTGGCTGATGATCCTCCTCGCCTTGCGCAGAAAAATACATCAAAACAACAAGAACGGTGACCAAGAAGAGGAGAATGTATACCGCATTAAGGCCAAGCAGTGTTGGGGAACCACGGCCCACTTTCTTCTTCATTGTTCTTCCTTCCCTGTATCCCTCTAGAAAACGACTAACTTGGGATCCATAGTCACCTTCTCCGAGACTCTCTGAACCCTCAACCTAAAAGGAAAGAAAAAGAACATTCAATCCATAGTAAATAGAAAAGCGAGATGGAGATGTCAAGTTTATCTATGGATAGGCCTTTGAGCTGTAAGTTGCAAGGGACAAAAAGAAGACGCATACCAATTAGCATGTGAGATCAATGTATGAACTGATACATGACACTGTAGCATGTTGCAACATAAATTGTTTTTTCTGTATGTGGTGAAATATACAGTAGATAAAAAAAACTAAATAAAAGCAGTAAAAGAAAATCTACTTACCACTTCGTACTCCTCTTTTGTGTCCCAGACAATAATCTTTGGCAGCTGTGAAACCTTCACATCAAAAGTCTCGGTGAATTCCTCCCATTGCTTGACACCCACATATCCGAACACTAAATCATGGTTTGCATTGGCCGCAGACCTCAACACTTTTATTAGTTGTGGAGAATGTTCATCTGACTCATCCTCCAAAATTGTAAGAATAACTTTCCTCCCATCATCTTTCAGTAACTTCACTGTCTCTCTATTGACGGGCACAGTTACAGGCAGTAGGGATTGCCTTATAAAATCTTCCAGAAAAGTTCCTGCATCCAAAACAACTATTGATATTACCATCAAGCTGGAATAATTATGCATGGCAATTGATGACAAGAAAATCAAATCTATAACTCCTATAATCCTAACCCCCACTAGCCTATTTCTCAGCCTCCTGATTGGTTGAGAGCTAAGAGATGATGTCATCCTTATTTCTCATATGCAGCGGCATCTCTTCGACTCCCTTCGTTAGTATCCACCAACGACACAGCACACGACGCATTGTGCACCAAAGTCCAAATGAACAGTCACAAACCATTATTATCCACATCGATTCCTCCCACATCAATGTAAACTCATGCAAAGAAACAGAACCGTTGTTGCTACCTTCATGTTCAAATAGCTGTGTGCATGCTATAATTCATGTACTTGCCTACACTTCCATTCCTATTCCCTTTACATCCTCTACTGTGTGCTCATCGACGCCGATGGCACTGAGATAGCAGACCTCCGCTGCCGTGGCCCCCTGTTGATGGCTTGTGGGAGCGGGTGCGGACTCGGCAACCGCACGCCTCCTGATGAAGATATTGGTCGTCAGCTTTAGGCAGACAGAGTTCGGCCAACACGCGCGCGAGAAGGAGGCGGTACAAAACGGAAGAGATGAGCCGCCAGCGCTGGCAAAGCAGATCATCACGATGGCTGCCGAGGTGCGGCCGTGCGACGCCGGCATGCAGGAGGATGGGCAACAGCGGCCGGCAAGTGCATCATGACTACTCCGATAGCACGGGAGGCTTGGTGGACCTCATCGCTGCCGTCGGAGAAGTGTGGCCTTGCTGTTGCTGGCATGCATGGGTGGTGAAGAGCACAACCTCAACGTGAGGCGCAAAGGTGAACACCCTCGGCGTGATGGAGTGCAGCACCACAGGCCGGTGCGGCATGCAGGGCGAAGCGTGTGTCACTGGCTTGGTCACGGTCTCACGGAGGGCTGCAGCCGGCACGGCGGCTCCCTGTAGGCGGTGATACTGTCCCGGCTCCGGCGAGACATGAACATGATGAAACAACAAAATAATACCCATCTCTCCCTGTGGTTGATAGTAAGTTTAGTAACTAATATAGTAGCTATATTCTTTTCTTTATTAATCCTTATATATGTTTGTTCCTAGGTTTTCAAGAACCTTCAATCCTTTAAATGCTTGGATTTATTGATGTGATCATACATATTTACGCTTTTATAAGCTTGGATGTTTTCTAAATTTAAGTATTAGTACGTTTAACCGATATATCTAAGTGTACAATGAATATTACTATATTATATTCTTTTCTTTCCTTCTCTACTAAAGTCACATGTATTTCGAAACTCATAGTAGATTATATATATGCCTATTTATACATCTATACCTATTATAAAACTAATTTATACTATAAATCTATCTCAAATACAAACCATCCACATCACCTCTATAGACTATCAACACTATCTCTCACTAAGTCACATCGTCACCCAACTAATTTTCAACATCTTATTCCAAGCATCCATACCATCTCTAATTAATTCATTCTAAGTCTTTTACGATGCCCGCAGCAACGCGCGGGGTGTCTTCTAGTAAGTATATATGCTGTGTCACACCAAGTGAAATCTTGCATCACTAGAAAAATCAAAGAGTATAGGATAAACAGTAGGAATGACAATTGATGATTAAGGAAACAAACAAAATTTTCCTCTAACCACCCACACATCAGGAGCACAAAGAGTGTTATCCCATACCTTCAAATGGACCATAGAATACACTCTGCTCATTATATTTTGGGTTAACAGAAACCAATGCCGGATACTTGTCAAAATCATACACAACCATCATATCCTCGGAGAAATCCTTTGCTGTTGAAAACCATGCCTTCTTCTTGTACTTTGCTCCATATTCAACAATCAGTGACTCATCCATTCCAAACCCAATAAACAATGGAAAATTGATGCCAGCGGCTTCAACGAAACCTTTAATTGACGAGTCTGACTCAAGGACAGAAACATCAGGTGCAACAAGCTTCTTAAGGTTCTCAACTAGCAAATCAGCCTTCCTTGAACCCGTGTACTCCGTGGGTACTCCATGGTCAAAAAGCATCAAAGTAGGGAACCCACTGCATCCAAAGAAACACAAAGGTAAGACACCCTTTGCAGTTTGCACACTCCCATTTGGTAACTGGAATACTCAAGTGAATCAGGTCACTTACTCTACCCCGTATTTAGAGCCGAGCTTCCTGTATTTGTCAGCATTTACTTTAGCCACAATGACAGGCGTGCTCAATCCAGCCAGCACCACAGCAGCCTCGTCTAACTGCAGAAGACAACCATACGAATGATCATCAGTTCCCTTCAATTTCAACAGAAATGGCCACAGGACAGAACGATAGCATTCCCCTGCCTCTATGGACTGCATTCTCCTGTTCCAATTTAACAGAAAGAAGAGAATAGCATATGGATGCGCTGATGACTCTGATTTGATCCGCATCCACTGGGGAATTTTCAGATGGCACTAAGAATCAATCGCTTGTTTAGGGGGAACATAGTTCAATGATCTGCGTTTCCCGGCTCTACTCTGCTTACAACACCCAATCACACCTTGCCAAGATATTGCAAACGTTGCTATCATCTCGGAAGATTCTGATGGCATCGGAGACGATTTACATCACTTTGCTACGCTTGGCTAGTGAACTCCTTGACAGAAAGTAGAGACGAGTTACCTGCGGGGCGAGGCGCTTGCAGTGACCGCACCAGGGAGCGTAGAAGTCGACGAAGAGGAACTCGGCGGCGCGCACCGCCGCCTCGAAGTTGCTCTCGTCAAGCTCCAGCACGCTCCCATCCCGAGGGATCTCGAACTCCGCCGGCTCCCGTCCGCCTCCGCCACTGGCCACGCAGCTCTGCGGCCGCAGAACTAAGAGGACGAGGCAGAGGAGGAGAGCAAGCAGCACCCGACGCAGCGCCATCGCCATGGGTACTCCGCTCGCTTGATTCGATCTCGCCGCCTCACCTTTTGAACTCTCAACTGCGGCCTAAAAGTCACACACAGTAGAACGCAGTTGACTGCGCGTCTGCGATACACAAAAGGGAGCTTCCGGACGGAGAAGACGTAACTTCATCCACATGTAAACCGCAAAAGAATACAGAAGACGTAAAATCAGGAAGAGGCATGTTCTTAGGCGTTACAGAAAAATACACAATGAAGCTTGCAAGAGTGCAAGCTACAAACAATTGTATTTCGAGGCTTTCAAAAAAACAAAATTGTATTTTAACTCCAGGACAAAGCATTCTCCACCACCGAAACTAATATTTGAGACCAGAGATCGCACAGGGCAACTGTCAGCTGTGAGCAACAGTACAACTGCATACCAAACATTGTTTCAAAAAAAAAAAAAAAAAAAAAAAAAAAAAAAAAAAACTGCATACCAAACTGCAACAGCAGTTGTAACATTCCATTCCATACATTCAAGAATGGAAAACTGGGGAAGCAAAATTACAAAGGATAACAGTATGATTTCTGTCAGTTCCACATCTTGGAAAATGTTCAAGACATCGTATTATTAACAGATATATCGGTATTTGTACATCAAAATCCAATGAGCACAGAGTAAACCTTCAGAAAGAAAAAATAGAGAAATAGCCAAGCAAAACATGCTTCGGGGAAATTGGAAAAGAAATTGCATGGACAGGTATGTTTCGATGTCGTGCTTTCTCGGGCATTGCAGATTATGCAGATGAAGTCTTCTTCTGCTGGAAAACAACTGCATACACCGGGACTCCAACACCAGTGCCCACCGCAGCCAGCACGGCGAGGCACACCTTAAGCTGCTGGTGCTTCATCCTGTGCAGGTTGTACATGTGCTTGGCGTGGACGTAGTATGGCTCATCATGAGCGTGCACCCCCATCCTCCTTACACCAGTACATTGGAATGCACGAGAAGCTGAGAAATACAACATGGTGTCAGAGAAGTAAAACAACAGGAGCTACATCACACAGGAAGGCTAGATGTACTGCAAGAAAAGTTTGAGATTAACAATATGGGAACTTCAGAGCTGTAATGATCGAAATGCACATAAAAAATTTCCATATCCAAAGGGTACACTCGTGCTGCAAGTTGCTTTGCCAACTCTAATAATGTCGTACAGAGACAAAGGTATTCATTTCAACTTTCACAGTAATAATGTAATGAACCAACGATTCCGTATGATTAGCAAAATGATGCCCATTGCATACAGATTGGTGAACAGGAAAAAACTGTACACAGGTAATATGACTGATACTGCTCATGCATTGAAAGGCTGATGAAGAATCCAGATTAGTTACATGGAGAAGAAAGGCAGTCGATCCCAATAACATGGTAAGTTGGCATTGTAACAGAGAAACAAGAGTGTTGACAATGAATAGTGCGTTTGAAGTCATGCAAAACTGACAATTTCATTTGAATATTACAAATTTAATATAATTTTCTTTTCCACATGATCTGGGTCAACATCTACATCCATACAAAATAGGACAGATATAGCTACCCTACGTCACATTTGACAACATATACCTAGATCATCCATGGATAAATCATTGCAGCTGCTATACGAAGCTGGAGCTTGTGTGTTATATAGGCTCAGAAAAATCTAACCAATATTGGCAGACGAACACAATGAAACCTACAATATGAACTACCAACATGCAAAGAGAATAACAAAATGGTAGCAAAATTATACAGGGTGTAGAGCTCAGAACAAATGAAAGACATATTCATTTTAACAGTAGCATTTGCCACCACTGTTAACAGACAAGGACACAAATTAGGGAGCCTTTTACCTGTGTGCCATTAAGAAAGTTGCACCAGACCCTCATGCCACTCGAAAGTTTGAGCGCACCTGTGTACCATCGTCCATCTTTATTTTTCCCTCCATGCCATTCCGTCCAGTTGGTGCCGTTTGCTAGCCATGACACGTGGGCCCGGTCAGTGAAAACGTCCAAAATAACCCCCTCTCACAGCCCCATCCTCTTCTTCTTTCACTCTCCGCCGGGTGGGTCCAGGTTGTCAGTGACTTCAACGTCTTCCTCCTCGAGAAGAGCAGGGAGGGGAGCGACGACCACCTGCTTTGCTGCCACCGGCGGCAGCGATGGCTAGCTTGCCATGGCCGGGGCGGAGTTCGCGAAAGCCGGCCAAAGGCGGCCGCGGCGCGGAGCTTCGGCGCGCCGCCCATGGGGTGCCACGGCGGAGCTTCGCGCGCTTGCCGCCGGCCATGGCGGCAGCGGCGCAGCTCTCACGCGCGAGCCATAGGGGCCGCGGCGGAGCTGCCGCACTACCCCCGTGGGCCGCGGGCGGAGCTTGCGCGAAGCCGGCCAAAGGCGGCCGCGCGCGGAGCTCGGGCGCGGCCGCCTATGGGCTGCCGCGAGCGGAGTTTCGGCGCGAAGCCGGGCTTATGGCGGCCGCGGGCGCAGCCGCACGCCAAGCAGCCATGGGGGTCACCACGGAGAGCCGCGCACGCGCAGGGCCATGGCGGCCGCGCGGAGCCGCCGCGAAGCCGTCCGTGGTGGGCCGCCGCGAGCTTCGCGCGAAGCCGGCCATGGGGCCGCCACGAGCTCGCGCGCCGCCATGGGGCCGCCGGGCGGAGCTCCCACGCTGCGCCATGGCGGCCGCCGGCGGAGCTTCGCTGACAGCGCCCGGCCATGGCGGCCGCGACGCCGCGCTGCCGCCGGAGGCATGCGCGCCGGCCATGGGGGCCGCGGCATCGCCAAGGCCATGGCGGCCATGGCGGCAGGGCGGAGCCGCCGCGCCCGCCCATGGTGGGCCGCGGGGCGGAGCTCAGCCCCCTCCCCCCGCACGCTCCTGAGATGGAGAGAAGAAAGAGAAAGAGAGAGAAGGAAGAGAAAGAGGAGAGAATGGCCCCCACTGGAGGGCAAGGTGGTCCTTTCACTCACATGGTTGACACCGTTAGCCACGAAAACGGACGGAATGGCATGGAGGAAAAAATAAAGATGGACGATGGCACACAGGTGCGCTCAAACGTTCGAGTGGCATAAGGGTCTGGTGCAACTTTCTTAATGGCACACAGGTAAAAGGCTCCAAATTAGGCACCCATCCAATACAATGGAAGCAGAAAATATCAGGGTTCCTGCAGTTCGATTCTGACAGAAACGAATAGCAATCTAGGGGAGTTATAAACATGCACCCTAGAATCACCCTCCGTGGCTGGAGCCTGGAGCATTGGCGAAATCTTGCTATTAGCACAAGCTGCGTATTTGCTTCAGATCAAAATACAGGCTAACCAAAATGGTGCACGCTTCTCATATTTTCCCTACAAAGTTGAAGCGAACATCTAAAGCTTTGGCACGCAGATCTAGCACCGCACGAAATGGATTCTTTCGGATGTGACGAACGCGTCAGATCTAATAGGGCGGGTCGCATGACAGAGCCGCCCCCGATCGGATCGCGGCGGCGCCGGTGAACGGAGGGTAAGGGTGCGCTGGTCTTACCGGGTGCTGAGGCGGCCTCGGCGAGGATTCGGAGGCCGGAGCGCGCGCCGCGGCTGAGCGCCGTCGCCATCGTCGCGTTCCTCTTGGTCGCCGGCGGTGAGGTTCGAGGCGTGCGCGAGTAAAAGGGAATGGACAAAAAGAAGTCCAAAGCTGAAAAAAGTCGGTTTGGTAGCCTGTGTTGCATGGGCTCTCTACCTGGGCCGGGCTAAACGTATTGTCTCTACTTGGGCCGGGCTAAACGAATTGTCCATGGTTTGGTTTGAGATCGTTTCATCATTATCATGCCCATGGTTTTTGTTCTTGGTTTTATCTTGAGTGATTTTATCTTCAGGAGCTAGTAGAGGTATAACTGTTCTGCAATCTTTTCTTAATTTCTCCCGTTGTCAGATAAGCATAGTAACCGTTATGAATGTTTATTTATTGTGATGGCCTGTCAGTGGACATAACTGAATTATATAACCACTGTCCTCTGTTCTCGCTTCTCGGTGGTCATAAAAATCTCTAGAGCTAACCTTTGTCATCTCTAAAACTCTAAACACTCATTGGAGTCTCTCACTTTTTCTTGTCAAGTACACGAGTGGGGCACTGCTCATTTATTCTGGCTGTCAGTTGACATCAACGAACAGGATTTATATCTGAATGACAGTTCAACGGCCATATAATCATTCACACATCTTGCAGAATGGTGAAGAAAGGAAGGAGGCTAGCCCTAGCCCTATCTTGTGCAAGCTAGCACACAGCATTTCGATCGGCAGCAAGCAGCATTCAATGACGAGCATTTCGGTTCAGTTCCGTGCGTCGTGAGTTCTTCATGCCGGTTGGTGGTTGGTGGTGAGGCTCATGGCTCCTTGATTGGACGATGGTAGTTTGAACAGTTGTATCTGTGGCTACTACCATCATATTGTACTGCCTATCCTATAAATGATTAGAAAGTAAAATTATTCAATCTTTTTGTATCTAATAAATATTTTTAACTTATAACTAGATACCAACATCATTTGATTCACCTTTTGAACTTAAGTAATTAAACACATTCTTAATTTTAGAATATTTTTAATAAGAGAATTTGAAAAATCCAAAAGTTATGAATTTTGTTTTTTAATTCCTTTATAAAGAGATAATAATAGGTTTGGTTAATCGGAAACAATTTTATTTTATAGGATCAAGCATGTACAATGTCCTATTCATGAATATAATTATTGCCTAACTGCATCAAGTCGAAAGTGTTGATAGTTGCCTCCATGCTTCAGCAGCCAACACTGCGGAATACTGGCTACTGTTAGGACTGTGCTACAGTTGCATTATTGCATCTGCTAGGCAGCAAGAGAGTTTGCATTCAGCAGTAGTTAAAGCATGTGCTTAGGCTTAGCCTTTATGTTATTAGGAATGTACCACCTGAAAGCCATTATCTCAGTGCATGTATCTATAATTTATACTGAGGCAGATATCGATCATCAGCAGACTTTCTGCTGTTTGGTCACGAGAGGACGAATGGGAGTCGTTTCCAGTTTCCACTACTTGAGTAAATTGCATTTACCATACAACAACTATTCAAGTGGGTGCATGTTAGTCCAATATCTTGTAATTTGTTCAATTTAATACACCAACTATCTAGGTGGGTGCATATTGGTCCAACATCTTGTAATTTGTTTAATTTGATGCGGGAACTTGGCTCATTGGCGCATATGCTGTCCAAGCGCTGTAATACATGCCTTTGTACATTGTGAATCAGAGTCATTAGAAGCTACACCCTAGCACGCTCATCTCATCATCCATGACTCAGCCTGAATCTTTTGCTATATTATTATGATACCAGTTTCAAAGTTGATAAAAAATAAAAGCTGCCATTGGTTTTAGAAATATGGAAAATACTAAACTAACTAATTTTCTTCTATACTATAATACCATTTTCATCCCACTCCGACCCATGGTCATTAATGGCGTGCTAAAGCTGATATGTGGGTTATCCATCACATGGAGGTAGTGGTGCAACTCTTTCTAGGGGTAGCCATTCGGTTAACCAAAGCTAATCATCTTTCTAAGGAATTTAGTGTCTTAAGAATCAAGAAATAATAGGTTCTTTTCAACCCTTTCAAAAAAATAAGAATTGACAAGATTCAGTTTTGTTTTTTTTTTTTTTTGGTTCCTCTTATGTCCGAACTAATAACCAAGTGAGTTCTTGTATAATTTTACCAAGCCAAGAAAAAAGAAGAGAAAAAGAAGAGAAAAATAAAAAGCGGTCGCCACCATTGAAAGGATGTAGTAGACAAAAAAAAAGAAGATGATGTAGTAGACAAAAAAGGATTGATTCAATAGTTGCACCGTCGAAAGGATCAGAAAAGCCTAAGATAGTATGGGCCTGTAAAAACATAAAGCTCAATTCAGTGGCTAAGCTAAGTGCGGAGTTTTCATGGATTCCCATGAAAGTTTCGAACAAATCTATAATAGTTTTGCATCTCTTAAGTAAAATTTGCTATAACCAAAATGGTGTAGCTCCCAATGACATCGAACACTTGATTGGACTATATATGCACCAATGAGCCAAGTTCTTGTATCAAACTAAACGGACTACAAGATGTTGGACCAACATGCACCCACTAAGATAGTTGCTGCATTAAATTGAACAAACTACAAGATGTTGGACTAACATACACTCACTTAAATAGTTGTTATATGGTGAGTGCAATTTACTTTAATAATAATGTCAATATAGCCCTAAAACCAGAGACGGAGACAGGGGGAGGGGGGCCAACACCCCCCAACCTCCCTAGTGCCTCACTATATGACCCCATAATCAACTAATAAAAATTACTAATTAGTTTATTTATTATCATCTCTTCTTTGTGTTAATCTTTATTTGTATCTATATGATTTATGTCTAATATTTATGCTATATTCTTTCTCTATTTTATTTTGTTATTATTGTTGTAGTTTTTCTAAAAACATCTTAGTTGATCTGCATAATACACATCCAATTAGTTAGTTATGACATTAATTAGTGCATAATCTCCTCCCTCTCTTTTATTCTAGTTATTACAATGATTTTTTTCTATGAATTAGATTAGTTGGCTAGAGATTAGAAAATTAGGGCTATTTATTTTTGCTCTTTCACTATAATTTTTAGTATCGTTTTAGACTTTTAGCTTTCTTTGTATCGCAAAAAATATTAATTTGCATTGTTTATTATTTATAATCTTGTTAACTCAGTATACATATATATGTATGTATGTATATTTTATCTTGTGCTGTTATTATTATGCGTATACCAAAACGCCCCCCTATATATAGTTAAATCCTGGCTCCGTCCCTGCCTAAAACTAAATTAAGGAATAAATATAATTAGTCGATTTGGAACGACGTATAGGGTACTTACGTAGTAGTAGTAGTATTAGTTAGTGAGACGACGTCTGAACCTTAGATAATTCCTCGATCAATCGTGTGCGCAGAACCGGTGGGGTTGACGACATGGCATCTTCGTTCGTATATCGGCCTCTTGCTAATAACCTCTATATATCATCGTCATCATCTCCTGTTGCGCTATCCACGTCGATCTTCCTATTGCTTACACGCACATGCACAACTTGAACATGCAGTGGATTAATTAATTGTATATATGCCTACGTGACGTACCTAGGTACATGCATGATCGCCTATCTATCATTGGAAAGGAGAAGACGTACTAGATCAACATGTAGCCCATGAATAATGTGTTTTGAAGGACGCGTACAGTCGGATCCAACAGCTACTAGTCTGATAAGATCGATCTAGAGTATGTAGTCGCGTCTGAAATTAAACATTACTTTATTGTTCCAACGTGAACGTCGTAGTACAGCTCAACTCTAAACGCTATTTGCTTGTTTTTTCCCCTCAAATAGCCTAACAGAACGATGCAATTCCAAAAATACGATACTTTGGTCGCGCAAGGCAACCATTTCCTAGCCACACTGCCTTGAAATTGAGCAATTAAATAACAACTACGTGGGATGGTTTCATTTTGATTACAGAAATAACATTTGGGACATAATATGTGTCCATTTTCATGTTGTATATATTTATTATAGTTAGGCCTGCATTATTGTTTTATATAACAACCACACATAAATATTTTGATCTTAAACTTAATTCATTTCCAGATGGCACGAGGAATTATATTGAGGCGGCTCTGGCTGTGTTTTGTTTTGAACCCATGCTTCTTGTCCTATAGTTTCTGCGTTGTCACGAGCCCATCGATGTTTTAATCTCACCTGGCTAGTCGGTCGATCGACAGCATCTAAATGAGCTGGCCTGTTTTGTTTGCGATCGATCTGAGTAGTTTAGTAGTTTTTGTCCTGTGGTTGTTTGTTTAATTTGTTTGAGTCCTAGTTTTTGCTCTTTTCGCTTAAAAGCTAGGTTTATGCATGATTTTTCGTTTCTAGCCAATGGCATTTGACTATTAGTTTTTTAAACATTTTTTTAGCTTATCAATGCATCAAATCTAGCTTGTTAGTTTTTAGTTTATTTTCTCAAAACTAGTTTTTCAGTTCTTTCAAAAGTCAGTTCAACGGCTGGTCTATTTGTTTCAGCTTCATGCTGAAAGAAGATAGCAAAAAAGTTAAAACAAACAGATAGGACCTCTCTAGGTTATCTAAACTATGGCTAAAGGTTAACTAAAATAATTAGCTAGAACTGGTCAACTAGTTTAGTTAGAGCCTTAGCTATAAAATTAGCTTACATATTACTCCCTCTGTCCCACAATAGTGGACGTCGGAGCGTTTGAAATTTTTGTCTCCATTCAATGTGGCAGGCATGTATCTGAACCTGTTTCTATCCATGTTCATTGATTCTAGCGTGTACTCAGCAGCAGCTTCGACGTCCTTCTTTACGGGACGGAGGGAGTAGACTCTATTGAGATGAGCTAGTGCTAAAATTAGTTGACTAACAATTAGCTCTGTACATCTAAATTGGCACATATATAGTTTGTCACTTTTGTTCATATAAAAATGGTTAATGCATGGTTTCTAATATAACAGGATGCGCCCAGCTAGCTAACGAGGACTACGATGGAACGAAAGTATGCATGTACACCAAGGAGTTTTGCTTTGACTCTTTAGCTTAGCAGCCTGTGGGTCTGATGAAGTCGTACATATATGATGATGATATATATTTATTATATGAAACACGGGTTGGACTGTTCTACTTAAGTGGCAAACTGAAGCCGCCACTCCTGCCTGTCAGTAGACTGTCCTCTAGTCATGTGTACTACTCGCGCTTATTATCATTGCCTAACCAATGGCTTATTCGCTACCTGAAACCTCATACCTTGCGATTTGTGAAACTAACGTGTTTGATGACATACAGTATATGCTAGATGCCCGTACGTTGCTTAGGGAAAAATTCTTAGTAGGGCCCTAGTGTTTGCATGACACAGTTTGCTACAAAAAAAGTTCTACTAGGTATGCAATTACAGGGGCCACGCCTTGCTAATTACTCCTGGCTAGGGAGTCCAACCTAACCGAATAATTTATGTCCTGCTACGAGCCAAAGGGGTCAGGTGTGCAGCAGTGCCTACCACATGACTCGCATATTCTAATTACAATGGCGAGAAAAAAAATAATATTTGACGTGAAAGTGAGAGCAGAGTTACCCTGAATTTCCGCCAAGTAGTGTGCCTCCGATCCCCGTCCTCTTTTCCAGGCAAGGCGACGCCAAACGCTACGAAATGTGCATCGTTTTCAGGGGACTTCCGGGCGTTTTGTGATCTTGCCCTTGTCCGTTGCGGGCTGAAAACGCTCGTCTACTGGAAATCCGTGGAAACACATGGCTGTCTATATGCGGATCGCAGCTGAAAACGCAACAGGGGACGTTGCGTAGAATGGTGTCGAGAGGTGCATGCAGACTAGTGAGATGACGATGATTAATTCCTACAAATAAAAACTATATATTATATTTGCAGAGACTATCATGCTTTTCATTTCGATCATGACTGCAAAATGTGCTGAGGCATCTACTAAGCAAACTTGCATTGTGTGTGCTCGTACATATGTTTTATTTTAAGCATGATTTAGTTGGGTAAGAGTGAGGATGTATGTCTAACCACCTAGCTGTAGGTCCAGGCTGATTTAGATGTCTACTTATTCTTTTTTTTAATAAAGATGTCTACTTGTTGGTTCTTTCTAAATTGGTTCTACTTTTTTTTTCTCCTTCTTGAGCTTGAAGGTGGCCGCGTGTTTATAATGAGTGGCGTAGAGCCATTCTCTGTTATACAAATGAATTACGTTAAGAGAGCAGGAAGAGGGGCCTCCATGCACCTACTTTTAGAACCATCTAAATTTTGCTTCTGCCATATAATTAGCGATTGGTATTTCTGGTGACAGTGACACATGTATGCATGCTTGACCGCCCAAATTATGGTTACACATGCATACTCTCTAGTCTATATATAACTAAGGGCGGGTGATAATGCAAAAGCAGAGAGGGAGCAACATATATGTGTATTAGAGGATTTAATTTGTTGCCGATCTGTTCTAGTAAATTTGTGCTGTTATATTCGTATGAAAATGGAATCATGTGTCGATGTGCTTGCTTCGAAGGTGGACATGTCTGTCACCATTGTCTTAAGCAAACACAACCAGCCTTCTGCAATCAAAACAAGCACATCGACACATGATTATGTTTCATCCGGGTCCGGGATCAGAGTGCGTGTTCACTCATGGTGATAAGTTCACAGGCTATGTGCAACAATATTGATATCGTCATTGAGATCACAAGCGGTAAACACATTTGTGAGAATTTTTACATTTTTTTTCTAGGGCGTCTCAGCTCTCAAGAGGAGCATGAACGCGCAATTATGGGCATCTAGTTAGAATTTTTAGATTTTCTTTTTTTCTCTCAAGAGGAGCATGAACGCGCAATTATGGGTGTCTAGTTAGAATTTTTAGATTTTCTTTTCTTTTGTCTAGCGTGAAGAGTTCTGGATGTCCAGTTGGATAAATGGGTCAATGGCGAAATCAATAGCTCCACTATGATACACTAAGACAAGAAAAAAGTTGATAACAGTACAGTAAGCATTAACAAATGACAAATGAAGAAAATGAATTGATTATATTTACCCACCAACAATGGCAGAGGAGACAACACAATTCATCAGGCTATGGGAGTGCCTAGGAATCAAGTAGTAGAAGACTCAATAAGTTGGAGATGGACAACAGATGGCCAATATACAACGAAGATGGCACACCAAATTCAGTTTAATTTGTCAGAGTGACATGGAATGTAAGCTATGTTTAAGTGCTCTAGAAACCCCAGTGCATCTATGCAAAGACTGTCCTTTCATCAAGGAGGCCTGGAGGGTTATAAAGCATTGGTTCAATTTGTTAGTGTTAGACTAGATTAATGAATCGGGTTCTCTACACGCGTACTGATGGCGGTGCCAGAGGAAAATTGACATGACCCAAAGAAGATAAGTTGATGGGATATTCATCTATTTCTGGTGGAGCAATAGGAAGGAAAGAAATCAAAGGAACTTCCAACACGCATCCTTGAGTCCGCTGCAAGTTGCAGGGCTATGCAGGACCGTATGGCTACAGGTCATAGTAATGTTGAAACGCGAACATAGTGTTGTAGTGAGGGTCTTCATTTGCATTCCTTTTCAGTTATTTGTTTTCAGTTTTGGCCTAGTTGTAGTGGGGGTTGTGTTTGTTTTATATTGGTTTACGGAGGTCATAGGAGTGTTGTTCTTAGGCAGCCCTCAGTTTTCCGTTTCAGTAGATGCTTTTGGGGGCATTGAGGTTGGGTCTTGAGACCTTAACTGGAGTTTGTAACGTTTTGTACAGTTCTTTTTTTTTTCTATGGTCTAATAAAAACCGCGACAAAGCTTTTGCTGCACTTTCCAGAAAAAAGTTGTATTTATTTGAAACCTGATTATATAAGCTATTTTTTCACCCCTTCCTTTGACAAGATGAATATATTAGCTTTTTGAACTTTTGATCTTATTATTTCTCCCAACCTTTTTATCCACTTGACACTTTTGTATTTACTATATTTTTCAGTATATAGGCTATATATAGTGACACTCTAGGTGCATCTGGATGGGATATGGTCATCCATGGACAAGTGTGGTTTGTTTCACGGGCGGGCTAAATATGGATATTCTTGGAGAATATTCTATAATCTTTATAACTAAATTATGGGTTAGCCAAGCAA
Organism: Chrysopogon serrulatus; assembly: GCA_015844335.1. Taxonomy (NCBI): domain Eukaryota; kingdom Viridiplantae; phylum Streptophyta; class Magnoliopsida; order Poales; family Poaceae; genus Chrysopogon; species Chrysopogon serrulatus. The sequence continues at coordinate 29,928 of JADLZL010003564.1, read as the reverse complement.
AAAGTATGGCTAAACCTATTCCTAAATCCATGAATGGTCATATCACATCCTACTTCATCTTCAAACCAAACACGCCCTTAATTGTTGTAATATATGTAGGCTACACTTTCACAATACTGTGATATAGGATAAACACTCATTTCAGGGTGCATTTTGTGGCCCTTAAGGTGTTGAATTTGCTATAACTAAGAAATAGGTTTAGTAAAATTAGATTAACAATATTGATATGATGTAGTGTTTCAACAGAAATATATAAGCTTACTTAAAATAACAACTTACATAATTTGTTTTCATGGAGTATTAATATAACTTAAATTGAATTGTCAGTGTCATTGATATGTGGTTTGTTAATAGAATATTTTCCATGCTTGATAAAACTACAAAATAAATATTTATCCTAATGTATATGTCGAATACCAAAATAAGGGCACTCTAAACCAGACTAAAAAACGGCCCACACCACGATGATAGACTGAGAAGGCACGGCCCACTAGGGCCCAACGCACTGTTTCTCGGCTCGCCCGAGCTCTCCCCACCGAGGCCTCGGGCGAGCGCTAACTTTTCGCCTCGTCCGAGTCCTCCCCGCCAGGGCCTCGGACGAGCGCCAACCGTCCGCCTCGTCCTAGCCCTCCACGCTGAGGCCTCGGACGAGTCCCCGCTCTCCATCCCGCCCAAGCCCCTATACCCGGGCCTCGGACGAGGCGCGCCGCGTCCCCCGGTCAAACCGGGACTCTTGGACTAGACGTATACCTGCCCCCCATCCCTCCATAGTTCTCATCAGAGCAAAGCCATCCCTTTGCAGGGAATGGGGGCTGTCACATCACTGTTTGCACCCACGCTTAGGGCTTCGTCATCCTCCACAGTGGTGGGGCCACCACTGTGGGGCACTGTTTTGCCTAACTTCTATGCCAGTTCTGATCACTGGAGTCCTTGGGGGCACCGATTGCCACGCCTGATGCCATCGCCCGACGTCACCCTCCGTACCGGAGCCAGGTTAGGCAGAGCGCCGGTCAAACGGCAGTCACTCTGGGTATTCCGTACCCGGGAAGGGCAGCCACCGCCTCGATGACGGCCCTCCCCTGTGCCAACCACTCCACATATGATAGCAAGGGCCGAGGCCCTCGGAGCCCCGGATCCAGGGCGGGTCAAAGCTACAGCTAGCTACAGGGCTCAGACACGCCCCCGTGACCTCTCTGCCAATCTCCACAGGGACAGCCATCTCCTCCGTCACGAGGACTGGGGATATGACCTCTCGCAGCTGTGCCCACGATCTACAATTCCAACGCCCACTCTGAGGCCTCGGTGCGGAGGGGATAGTAGGTTCCAAGGCCCTGACTAGGGAAGGAAGGCGTCCAACACCACTCCACGTGCATGGACACTCCTTGTAAACCCTATCCTCCCCTTACGACTATAAAAGGGGAGGACCGGAGTCCTCCTAAGGGCAGATCACTCACACACACATGATATTGGCACTTGCCTCAATCATCCACGAGACATGGGACCAGCTCCCTCTCTCACTCTGCTTGTACACCCTACCTAGAAGCACTTAGATGCGAGATAATACAAGTCTTCCTCACCTCATGTTGGTATTTTTAACTGCACTCCATTAAATAAGTTTTAAGTAGGATTATCCGCAAGCGCACAGATATCATACCAGTGTCACATTTTACCCGGAGGTTTTAAATATCGTATCCACAGGGAACAGTTGTGATGATGACAACGTCTATAAACTTAACCCTACAATTAGGCTAGATCATATCAAGAAAAAGGAAATAGCTAATGTACTCTAGTTCTGACTCTGGTAAACTTTGTATAATATCGTCTTATCGGACAAGTGACCTGAATAGGAGAAGAAACAGAGTAATCTTCCTACCGGGACACCTATAAGCCTATCAGGTCCTATCAACGGGAAGTGGACTACGAGGGATTCAACGCGACTATAAAGTCACCTACGCGAGCTACCACTATCCGGCCGATCAGGGGATATTCACAAGTAAATCTAGCCTAGGCACCACGCCTACACTACGAAATACTACTTCAACCAAGTAATGACCAAGATCAAAGCCCTCAATATGAGATGTAAACCAAAGAACGAATAAGAACAAGTTGTTTACTTAAATCGGAATGGTAAATACAAAAGTACCTCAGAACGCAGCTCCGGGCGAGGGAGCTGAATCCGGAAAATATACAGCCCACGAAGAAGCACCGACATGCCGGAACTCCTCCGAGAATCTCTACTCCTCTACTCAATCTCTCTAATCTCTAAACAAGACTAGATCTAGAAGAACTAGTCTCTTCTAATTGCTACATCTAGATGAACTAGATCTAGATGAACTAGAACTAGATCAACTAGAGGGACCCTAACCCTAATTATGTAGAGAATATGAAGCACCGGGGTGTAGAATGCCTCTTGGAGGGAGCCTTGGGCGTCATTATATAGGCCGAGGTGGAGTAGGGGGCAAGGAACCGCCACGTCAGCGATCCGCGTCTTCATCTCATGTGCACCGTCGGATCAAACCGACCTAAAATCGACGTAGGGATGCTTTGATTGGCTTCCAAGGAACCGTGGGAGGAAGACTCCAGAAGGCGGCGGCCAGAGGGCGACCCAGGGCGCCGACCGGCCCCACCTGGGCTCCTTTTGATGAGGACATGACACATTCAGATACAACCATTGATTATAAGGTGAGCTTGTTTAGTGATTTTTGGTGTAACTCACTTGGTTCCACATGTACATGTTCCTATTTGCTTGTAGGTACAAATATTTCTCAAAGTGCAGGGCAATCAAGATTCATCAGTGACCCGATAGTATCTCGTTGGGAAGGCCGTAACTCAACCATCTGGGGTGTGATTGAGGTCAATGAGTACTTGATGGCACGTTGGCAAGGCCTCTAAATTATCAAGACATTCTGTCACTATTGCTGTCAGGAGCTACATCATTGTCATGGGCTGGATATTCACACTTGGGACCCTGGCCCAAGTTGGAGCACGTTCCGAGAAGATGGAAAACACACCAAGGAAACCCTTGGACGTCCTCCTCCTTGGCCACCACCTTAGAGGGGCCAGCAAGGGCGTCAAGCCAAGCCGCCGGGCCCAGTCCAACTCGAGTTCGCGTCGGTCTCGGCCTTCAGGACCAGCGGCGATAAATCGGACGCCCAGGACACATCCGAACTCCGTTTTTTTATGATCCATATATGGATGGAAAGATAATTTCATAAGCTAACTAATGACTTTGGTTTGAGGTCCAAATTCCATCGGAGTCAATGGAAATCGTCAAAACAAGTGAGCGTCCAGAATCTGTTTAGGCGTTGCATTGCTATCTTTTGGACCGTCGGGCCATGTAACGTATAGGCCCATGAGGAGGAAGTGAATGAGGGTGCTTGCACGTCCCTTAGACCATATAATCAGTAGCCGCCACCTATGTTAGGGTTTGGGTTTTGCTTTAGATCAATCTGTCATCGAACGATCGCCGTTATCGGTTTGTGAAACCCCACGTTGAGATCTTAATCATATATCGCAATTGTCACTTCACTTGAGTTGCGTATTATCTTGTTCTTGCTTGTGTTCTTCGATTCGCAGCAGGGGATTAGCCTTCTTGGCGAGGTCAACCGGATTGTGACACGGTTGATAACCGAGGGAGACGTGGTGCTAAGGTTGCGGGGTTCGGTCTTTGTGATCCGAAGCCGGATCGGTGTGTCGCTCTCCGACCAAATCGATAGTTATCTTGAACCCGACGGAAGAACAGGAATCACGTCCCCCATCAAGTGGTATCGAGCTTAAGGTATACCATCAGGTTCGAAGTTATCCCTTAGTTTGTGTTTTATCTTCATCCCATAATCCACGGCCATAATTGTTTCCGTCCTAGAGCCGACCCACGCCCACGACCTTTGCATAATTTAGTTTCGAGTTTCGCTGTATTGAGTTTGTGTCCTAGGTCAACGTCTTATTGCTGGTTTAGATCGTGTTCTTCTCTAATTTGTGTTGACCCCTCTATCCGCAACCATTATATATCATCATCGATTTGCATCTTGTGTCCACATAAAACTCTGATTTAGACAGCCTACCTTAAAACAGTCATAACTTTTTCGTCCAAACTCGAAACGGGGCAAATTTTATATCTACGGAGAACGCCAGAAAATTTTAGATTTGTTTCATCCCAGCAAAGCTGGGTTCGCAAAAATTAGATTTGCGAAATTCAATCAACAAAATCGAGTTTTTGGGCCCACAAATTTTGGTGTTATTTTGAGAGCACAATACTTATTTTCTATACACCACATCTTTTATCCAATTGAGCTCAAATTTTGTATGGTTTGTTCTTGTGTGCTCCTTACTGAGAAAAAAATATCAAAAGATCAAAAAAAAAGTTTGTATAAAAATAAAAAAATAGTAAAAGAAAAGAGAAGAGAATAGGAGCACATAAGGAACAACTAATTGCTCTATTTTATGTGGTGCCTTTGCCTTGTTCATGTCCATTGGTTTCATTCATAATTATTCCTTTTATCTTTGTTTCACTCCCTTGTTTATCATAATTGGTGCTAGAAACACGCATAGGCCAGCAACTAGGACAAGTGCTTTGGACGTTTATTCAATATTGCTATCTGTTACTAAATTGTGTGCCACATATATAAATTTATTTCTTTGTGTGCCTTCCAAGCTCCACATATATACTTCAGATCAGTACAGAAAAAGACCCTTTCAATTTTGGTGCCACATCCTCACAGGTATCACGAACCACACCGGTTGTACCATTCAATTGTCTTGCTTTGGTAAGAACACTTGTAAGAATTTGGTAAGACGTGTGAGAGTGTGCTTCCACCGACACATATTATAGTTGATAGGGCTTTTGATTTCTAACAATACCAAACAACAAGTTTCTTTTTAAGTGTGAATTGCGGTCATCATGGATCAGCCGTCTTCCTCCATAGCTGCAGCGACATCATCACAACCACTTTCCACATGCACCACGAGTTTGCACATCAAGTGCTCGGTTCCCAAATGGAGAAGGCAGAGCAAAACCAGTTCAACAACGTGTTCCAAACATATTTTGTTGTGAAACAGGCACGTTGTCGTGTCATGATCGATGGTGAGAGTTGCAACAACCTTGCAAGCTTAGAGTTGGTTGAGAAGCTTGGTCTCACCACAAAGCCACATCCACATCCATACTACATGCACTGGGTAAATTCTTGGGATAAAATAAAGATAACTGAAATTGCACACATTAAATTTTCCCTTGGTGTTTATAAGGATAGTGCAGATTTTAATATAGTACCTATGCAATCTTGTCATTTATTATTTGGTAAATCATGGATATCTGAAAATAAGGTTATACACAATATGATTGCTAATAAATATTCATTCAAATACAATAGTAGAAACATTACTCTCATACCTATGACCGCTGCTGAAATTTTAAGAGAAGATCTTATGAGAGTGGAGAGAAAAGAATGAGCCTTTTAGAAAAGAATGAGTTATTTCAGATGTTAAGATATCTTCATCTAAATCTAAATTTTTACAAAATAAAGATATTGCTTTGTCTTTGGTTGAAACTAATAGTTTGCAACATGTATCCAAGAAAGAGGACAAGGTAATAGAGAAAAGAACATGTAACCTGTCTCGGTAAGAGCTCTCTTGAGATGCTGAATTTGCCCACCAATGATGCTATTAATGCAATACTAGAACCTTCTCTTGATTTACCTTTACCACATGATGATTCTACTGATATTTGTGATGAAGAGAAGTTGCATGATAGCACTTTTGTTATTGCTATGCCACCACTTGTGAAAGAAATTGATTCTTATATTTTGGAACAAAATACTTGTTCTTTGCAAGTAAATATTGTCTTCCCATTACCACTGAAAAGGATGAGCTAAAATTATTATCTTCTTTAAATACTTTGGGTTATATTGAGTTTGATACTCTATGTGCTCTTAATATTTTGGAAGAAAAATTTAAATATGCTAAATTGCCATGGTTATCTAGATGTATATATCACTTTGTTGGCAAATATAATTACGAAGGAGAGTATATGGTGCATCGTGTCTATATTTGTTCAAATCTGAAATCTCTTTTACTATACAAAAATATGATCAACTAGAGGGCTGCAATAGCTATAATTTTATCATGTCAAGTTCTTCTAGTTTTGTTACAAAGAAACAAGTTAAATTTCAAGAAGGGAAGCTATGTTGGCTACTATCTACAATCTGTCCTGCACCTAACCTTAAACCGAGGACGGTTTGTTGTCAAGAAGGGAAGGATGATGAGGACATGACACATTCAGATACAACCATTGATTATAAGGTGAGCTTGTTTAGTGATTTTTGGTGTAACTCACTTGGTTCCACATGTACATGTTCCTATTTGCTTGTAGGTACAAATATTTCTCAAAGTGCAGGGCAATCAAGATTCATCAGTGACCCGATAGTATCTCGTTGGGAAGGCCGTAACTCAACCATCCGGGGTGTGATTGAGGTCAATGAGTACTTGATGGATAAGCTTTCAAATAAATCAGGTCCCATCTCAATATCACGTTGGCAAGGCCTCTAAATTATCAAGACATTCTCCTTTGTTCTTTGTCGGGGAGCTACATCATTGTCATGGGCTGGATATTCACACTTGGAACCCTGGCCCAAGTTGGAGCACGTTCCGAGAAGATGGAAAACACACCAAGGAAGCCCTTGGACGTCCTCCTCCTTGGCCACCACCTTAGAGGCCCAGCAAGGGCGTCCAAGCCAAGCCAGAGGCCCAGTCCAACTCGAGTTCGCGTCAGTCTCGGCCTTCAGGACCAGCGAGCGATAAATCGAACGCTCAGGACACATCCGAACTCCGTTTTTGATGATCCATATATGGATGGAAAGATAATTTCATAAGCTAACTAATGACTTTGGTTTGAGGTCCAAATTCCATCGGAGTCAATGGAAATCATCAAAACAAGTGAGCGTCCAGAATCTGTTTAGGCGTTGCATTGCTATCTTTTGGGCCGTCGGGCCATGTAACGTATAGGCCCATGAGGAGGAAGTGAATGAGGGTGCTTGCACGTCCCTTAGACCATATAATCAGTAGCCGCCACCTACGTTAGGGTTTGGGTTTTGCTTTAGATCAATCTGTCATCGAACAGTCGCCGTTATCGGTTTGTGAAACCCCACGTTGAGATCTTAATCATATATCTGCAATTGTCACTTCACTTGAGTTGCGTATTATCTTGTTCTTGCTTGTGTTCTTCGATTCGCAGCAGGGATTAGCCTTCTTGGCGAGGTCAACCGGATTGTGACACGGTTGATAACCAGAGGAGACGTGGTGCTAAGGTTGTAGGGTTCGGGTCTTTGTGATCTGAAGCCGGATCGGTGTGTCGCTCTCCGACCAAATCGATAGTTATCTTGAACCTGACGGAAGATCAGGAATCACGTCCCCATCACCTCTGCGGGCCCCGCTGCTTCGGGTGCCTTCTAGACCCTTCCTGAGTCCGATGATAATGTTGTTCCGCCGTGGATCTATTTCGTGATAATTATGCACTATAATCCCTCTTTTTTTAGCTTTTTTTGAAAATCACCCTGAAAAATACAGAATATGCAAAACTCGTGGAATTTGTCAGATAAAGCCCTAGACTAGTGTGTTTTCTTGTTTTCCTTCAGGTAAAAAGGCCTAGTAAAAGTTGACGCTAAGGAGTATCAACACCCCACTGGAGGTAGAGTCGTCTTTTGCCCGAACCAATATAACCCCCTTGTGTTCATCTTGCACACCTTCCGGAGTTGGGAGCACGCACCACAAATTTACTCGTTGGTGTTAGGACCGCTAGTTCTAACACCGATAGTATGCATGTTTATTGGTCTATATGGTGGCATATTAAGATTATACTTACTTTAAATTTAACAATTGTAGAACTCGTTAATTTAGAAAAATATATATCATTTACTTTATGGTTATTGAATTATTTTCCATGATAACTTATATTAGTATTTATTAGTTTGAGGGTGGATACTTTATATATGAATTAAATGTGTTACTTCATGTTATCTTTAGTAAAAACATGTGCACGTAATTTATGAGGTTAACAGTGGTAGAGGTGGACAATTTATGAGGCTATACTGTAAACTATCTTCACTAATGACAAATGTATGTAATTGAGATATACATTTAGTGATTTATTTTAAATTATGTTTTAGAGATGGAAATTTAGATGCAAACTAAGGTTATTTTATTTATTTTTAATAATGATATAGTGAGTAATTTTAATTAAAAAATGGATCCAATTACTAGTATTGGCTGATAAATAGATTAGGTCACCAGATTAAGACAACACTTTTTTGGTTATTACGAGAATTTGTTGACTAATCTTTTTTTCCAAGTGCTTTTCAATTAGTAGTAATAGTAAGATACATGATTTTCAAATGAAGAGACAATCTTGTTGAAACTTGCTTCTGAAAATGTTCTTTTTCAGTAGGCTTGCACTGCCTTAAAAGTCATGTAGAAGCCATAAAATTAAACCCTCCAAACAAGGACATGGATAGTCTTCTTCATTGGATATGTGAACGAAAGAGGTAAACAAAGGGATATAGTTTACATGTGCAAGCATTATAGTGTAAAAAACTGTAAATAAACCACCGTGTGGCGAGGGTAGGGCTGTTTGTTTCGTTGGTGATATTATATAGGGTTGGAATTTCATTTCTATTTAATGAGCAGATGATATGTTAGTAAAAATAATGGCATGCCACATAAATAATGAGAAGAAAGAGTAGCTTAATTTCATCTAGATGAACCTACCCCGCACCATTTCTAACGGATTGGAAACCGAGTGAAATTCCATTACGAGTCTTTTGTTTTCAATCCCCTTATGTTGGAAATTGAGTGAAACTCTGCTGGAAGCATTTCGTTTCGTAAGAACATACTACATTTAAATTCACAAGCCTATGATTGTGAAATAAAACTGTGCACTATGAGTCTTGTTTTATTTTGTCACACACACGTCTCATTCTTGAAACGATTATAAGGAAATCTAGCACTGAGAATGGTCCAAGAAGGCTTGTATATTATATATTACGTAGTCAACATCTTAAATCCAAGTTAATTGGCTGCTTTTGAGTTTTTTTTCCTTCCGTTAACGTAGGCGGGGTTTTCGTGTTTGGCTTAAAACTTAGTATATAAGAAATAAACGGGTGGTGGTCTATCGTCTTCATTCTTCTTTTTTTATGGTTTGCATCACAAGTTCACCATCTAGTGTATATGAACATAGAGAATAGGTTGATTCCAGCAAAATTCATGAGATGACCTCATGATGCACCATCACAGACTAGAGAGTTTGGTTTGCAACAATGAACAAATTAATTTGTTGTGTTTATGCACCGTTTTTAGATCATACTGTTACAGTTCACACATTGGTAGTAGTCGCAACTAATTTTAGTTTACATAGCAGTATACTTCGCAACTAATTTTAGTTTACATAGCAGTATACTAAGCATGTATTTCTAACAAAACGAATATTTTCTCTGTTCCAAATTATAAGAGGTATTATTAGCTTCTCTAGATTCATGCATTATGTCGAGTTGCATAGTAAATAATAATATATTTATTTAAAAAAAGACAAAACTTCTTATAATTTGAAATTAACAGAGTAAAACAGAATAAACTGCTCAATTTTTCTACCACAAATATAATATAATATATGAGTGTGGTCATGCTCTGTTCTGGAATCTGGAGTTCCTGTCTTCCCGGCGATCGAACGCATCTGTTTATGGTTGGCACTGCTCACATCGGTCTCGGTCCACCACGATTTGAGTGCTAGACTGACTGACATATATGCCCACTTCCTCCTGCTCAGGACCAGGGACGACGTACACCATGGTTTGGTATGGCCCGTCGTCGATCGACAAGTTTGAATGGGATCGACCGGCCGGCCGGAAAAAGAAAAAAATAAAGAGAGGAAAGAGGGGTACACACATCACTAGCTTTGGCAGGTGCTCTCTTTCTCAGTCTTTCGATATGGGGTTCCTTTTCAGGAGAGCTACTGGCCGGTTGCTTTGCTTTCCGGGTGTTTTCCTCGCCGATGCTTGCACTGCCTGCTGCCTGCTTTCTCCTCGCCAAGTTAACCACCGGCCGGATCGGAACAAGAGAAGAGAGCCCTGGGCAGACCGGCGGCGAAGAAAGAATATAATGCATGCAATCCCTGCCTGCTTGGCGTAAGCCACCTAGCGTGTTCTTTATTTTTACGGTGTTTCTTTCGTAGTTTGTAATTTACCCGCCGTGCCAGTGAAAAGGGACACTTAATTTGGATCGTTTCTTGTAATTTCCGCTCGTGAAGAGCAAGTCGTAGATGTCTAGATGATATACCTATAGACACATGCATATATGTAACCAGTAGCACAATAATAGAATACGTCAGTTAGCTAGGATACGGTGATCGGTCGTCCATCACATTCAGGTGACGACGGCAGCAGGAGTTGCTCGATCGAGTAGTAGGGGCCATCTAAGGCTCTATTTGGAGAGCTCCGTTTTCCGATTCTTTCAGCTCTGTTTTTTTTTTTAATTTGATCGTGTGATTTTATTGGATTTCTAGAAGAGAGCAAGGCGACAAGAATTGACTATATGCTAATCTCCACCAGAATATAATAAGTAGGGTGAAACATGATTTTTTACCTCTCAACTCCTAATGTATAAATGAAGAAGTGGTTCTCTCCTTACCCTCACTTGACTCAGTTGGCATTTTTATTGTTTGGTTGGTTAAGGGATTCTCTTTGGAGAAGCTAGAACTAGAGCGCTCCTAATTAACGGACAGAATCAGGGGTTACTATTAATAAACTACTACTAACTGATATCCATCTTAAAAACCAGGGGTTACCTATTAGTAAACTACTACTAACTTCTTAAAAACCAGAAAGCTATTGATATCCATCTTTTGCCAGTTTCTTGTGACCCAAAGCATAACTTTGACTATTTCCTATTTTTATAAAATATTAGTATGGAGGGAGTACATTCTAATCCTACTTATGTAGGAGAGCAACATATTACTCGATCGAGAGTAAGTTGAGACGGAAATTGCCAGCAACCGTGTACGTTCCTTGTCTCGCGTACACGTGTGCGCTAAAATACTGGAGTGCTAGCTAGCTAGCTAGTAGTTAGCTATGCGTTAGTATTATTTGATCGATAAAACCCTCCACACTAGATCATTAAGATCAATCCGAGTAGTATGTAGTAGCTGCTTTTTACCTGACTACTACGTAAGGTCGTCGTCACTGGTCGTGTCGTCTCGGCGTGCATGCAAAGCTTGAGGCAAACGTGATGCACGACGTATTACCAGCTGAACCTCAAATTGCAATGGAATAACAACTACTTGTTTACTTTCTTGAAAGCCTGACTGAAAGGTTCACCAGAGTGCGCTGTGCCTTACGTTATTACAACACCTCACTGTACGTCTCCTTTCCTTTCTCGAGTAAGAAAAGGACCTCCTGCAACCAGCATATACATGCAGCTAGCTAAATAGTAATACACATTATTACCTATAGTTCAGGTGTCTGAACAGTTTTATCTTTATCCTTCTATAGAAAAAAATTATCTTTTATTAATTATCATTTGTACCAATAAATCTGGATCATTGGATGGATATCTGATGTTTGTTAGCAAGCACCTGAAATATAGCATATCTCATAATAATACTCCTATCCTTCCTACTAATTCCTCCGTCCCACGATATAAGGTATGCACGTATTTCAAAATTTAAACTTTATTATCTTTACTAATAATTAATCTAATAATATAAAATTTTCATAGTACAATAGTGATACCATTAGATTTGTGTTCATAAATACTTGCTAAGGATACTTTTGTTATTGCAATATATTATATATAATAGTATAAAGTAATGGATAAAGTATGATCTTGAAGACCACACCAAATCAAATCGTGCCTTATATCTTAGGACGGAGAGAGTATCTATCTATTACCGACAAAAAGATAGCGCCGTGTGGTTCATGAACATTATTTGCATCTTCATCATCAACCACCCAATCATGAATCATCCATGCATCGTATATATGGCCCGTTCGACTGGTTAGATTTCGGCTGGAAGGAGGATGGAGCTGGCCTGCTCTAGCTGTTGGGTGATCTAAAGGCCTGCTCCCGCCGTTCTGAATCTACTAACCATAAAATCTATCGATGGTGAAACGATAAGGTGATAGAGGGATTCCTTTCACTTTTGCTTCATCATCATCAACCAAAGACGATTAACTTTAGAGGCCGGGGGGGAGAGGGGGGGTGCGGTGGAAAGAACCAAAGATGATACAAAAGAAATGACATGATTTATACAAACGTTGACGTACAAAAGCAGAGTTACAGATCAACTTTTGTCGTCCCCGCTGCCTGATCTCCGTCGGTTTCAACACCAAGGGTGCGTGCTGGCACAACCAAAGATCAGATGGTAGCAGGAGACTAATAATAAGAGTTCCATGAGAGTTCCATGCATGATCCATGCAGTTCACCACACATGCATGCTGCCGCCACAATATACATCTTCTTTGTTAGCTAGACGAAATCAGAGATACATGGACGCGTACGCGTACTTTTGGGCTATTTGGACCATGACCGTGTTTTTCTTTTTCCCGAACCGAGACTTTCCAATTTCCGTCAATCATCAATGGCCATCTGAGTCGGATGGCATGACTGACAGTCAAAGGACAAAAGCAGACCCAACATAAAGTAATAAGTGGGAGATCATAACGGCCAATTCTTTCATCACCGTACCTACGATCGATTTTCTTCATCTAGGCACCCACTACTTGGCAATAAAGATAGTGGGGCCAGTCAAATTAAATGGGCAAAGGCAAAACTTACTGTTTGAGCCAAAACCACAATTCAAGCTAATTTGAAATTTGATGATGCCGGAAGCCCAAAATATTAAACAAATTAAATAACCACTGATCAAGTTCCTCTTTTTTTAGGGAAAACGATGCTTTATATATTAACCATGAGCAGGATTACAATCAAGGTTTATGATATCCCGTAATTCAGATGGATTTAAATGTCACTCCACCATCTGATAACTACTAGACATCAATCGATTGAGTACATTCATGATTGAGTTGAGCTACCTTATTACTACATCTATTAACGAAAACTAAAACAACAAATTCTTGGAAGCTCGGGCTAAGGTCATCCATCTCTTGTAGAAGGGCCTCAATCTCTGATTTTTTGACAAGGTCGTTTCTCTGTAGGTTTACTACTCCTCCGTATAAGAAAAAAATGTTATTTTGATCAAACATTGGGAACATAAATCATGAATAACTTCTATATTGTTGAGTTTAAAAATATGAAAACCATATGAATAGATTTGTCTTGAAAAATATTTTCATAAAAGCATAAATATATCACTTTATGATGAGTATTTTTATAATAATATATATAGAGTTAAAGTTATACTTTGAAGATCGTGTTATTACACAAAACGACGTTCTTTTCCTATACAGGAGGGAGTACGTCTGGCGGTCCGAAGGAGAAGAAGCAACGCAAAACATCCAAGCTGGAGTGACTGAGGCAGGCACGTCAGCGCGCCCACGTGGCCGACGCGGGGGCTCGTAAAATATTGCCTTCCCTCGACGCCCAAACCTGAAACACCTCACCGCGCGCGCAGCATAAAAGCCGGACCGACCGACCGACCCAGCTCATCCCAACCAGCCACCACCACGGCACCACCAGCAGCAGTCTCACCAGAGTCCAGAGGCCGGCCCCGATGCCCGCCTCACCGTCGCGCCCCACGGCGGCGGCTCCGGCCACGCCGTCCTCCGCCGTAGCCACGCCCCGCCGGCGCCGCCGCCTCCTGCAGGGGAAGCCCACCCACCACCACCACCACTCGCCGTCGCTGTCCCTGCTGCCGGCGCCGCCGGCCTCCCCGTTGTTCTCCTTCTTCCCGGCGACGTCGCCGTCGCCGTCGCCGTTCCACCGGTTCCTCCCCTCCCGCGCTGCGCGCCTCCTCCTACGTGCCCTTCTCGTGGGAGCACCGCCCGGGCATCCCCAAGACGCCCGCCCGGAACCACCGCTCCTCCTCCAACTCCAACCCCAAGGGAAACAGCAAGCAGGCGCTCCCGCTCCCGCCCTCGCTGCTCGCCCGCTCCTGCGCCGGCGGCTCCGACCCCTGCGCCTCCGTCGTCCCGGCCGAGTACGCCGCCGCCGCCGCCATGGACCCGCCGCCGGACCGCGCCTGGAGGGTGCGCGTGCGCCGTGCCCGCCGCCGGTCGCCCGCCAGGCTCGGCGACTCCCTCTCGGAATGGCTCTCAATGCTCAGCCTCTACCGCTCCTGCAAGCGCGCCGCCGCCTGCTTCGCCGCGAAGGCCAGGTCCCCTGCGGCCTGAGCGCTGAGCCCCGAGAGATAAGTTACCCGCGATCTGCTGCAACTTCCAGCTCTCCTCAGTCTCATGTCTCCCACACCCAGCTCGCGCGTTTGTGTGTGTGTGTGCTGTGTTGTGTTGATAGCAATATTGGTGTGCGTGATGCCGTTTGGATTTGTGCGACTGTAAATTACTCAAAAATTGCTGAAGTACGTATTGTAGTAGTTGTAGCTATAGTAGTACAGTAGGAGTTCCATTTCCATTTGATATACATATACATACATGTATTTCTAGCGTTGCCAATAATTCGTGAGGCGCCGCCGTACCACCAATTGAATTGCAGTTGCAGTTGCAGCCAGTCAAAGGAATGTTGTTTATTTTGTACGTTGTTTTTGGTATGCTTTATTTAGTAAGCATTCATCATTAAGCTAGTATATTGGGTTTACGTTCAAAGTGCACACTGGGAACTTTAAGCCTTGTGGTTGAATATAATTCAGCTGGGTGGCCACTGCTGAGATCGAAAGTCCAAACGTGTGATCCTGAAAAGCTCACGATGATGAAAAGCACGTATGGTCTTTTTGACATGGATATGTGTATATATATTGTCTCAGCTCTCAAATAACTCTCAAATAATGCAACTTTGACCTAAATGATTAATTATGCAACCTTCAAAGAAATACGGATTAATTATTTGGCTTATGTAAGAAAAACTACAGCGACAACATGCCTTAAATAATGTGTGCCCCTTGTGAATGTGTCCGTGTATAAATACCATGATTATTAAAAGTCTTAAATTATTGGGGATATAAATCATAAATAACTTTTAATCTTTGAGTTTGAAAATTGTGAAAAATATATGAATAGATTTGTTATGGAAAATGTTTTCATAAAAGTAAAATTCTTTAAGAATAATTTAAATTTAAAAATATTTACATAAATGTTTTTAAATAAGATAAGTGGTCAAACTTAGAGTCAAAAATTCAAACATCCCATTTTTGGAATGGAGGGAGTATTTTTGTTTCAAAAAGAGGCCCTTTTATAGGTGTTTAGTATCTAATGAAAGGTGTTGCAAAAAATGTTTGATAGATATCTCCAATTTAACATTTGTTTTATTAAAAATTCGTTCTAAAAATGAATTAAATTTTGTTGTAACTTTTCTTTAATAATAAATTTTCGTTGTAACTAGCTTAAATTTGACTATATTTACTGAGCGTTTTTAAATTATAGTGGTCAAAAATTTAACTCATAATTTGGAATAATAAGTACTTTGGTTTTGTCTGGGCCCTTTATAGATGTTGAGTATCCAAATCGTAAATGCCCTTTATAGGTCATTAGTATCAAATGAAAGGTGTAAAAGAAAATTCAAGTATATACTTATTATTCTGCAAAATCATTACTAAACGACTCCAAAACAATACTAGTCCTTCTTTAGACAAAAACTGATGTCAAATTAAAGTTAAGCAAGTTTTACCGCTGAAGAAAAAATCTTTCAAACCATCATATAATTAGAAGATAAAATATAGTAAATTTGTTATGTCACTAGCGTAAAAGTATAGTGGTGTATACCTATCTATCCATGCATGTTTAAATTTAAAAGATCATTTTAAAATTTTTGATTCATCTATTTTGCACTATGTATCTAGACATATTATTATATATAGATACATAGTAAAATAAATAAACCATCAAAAAAGTCAAAGTAAATTATAATTTAGAATATGGGAGTATTTTTCTCTAAATAAATCAATTTTTAAATCTAAAAATTAATTTATTCATGGATGAAATCAAACAGTAGTACACAAATTCTGCTAGTTACATCTATTCCTGGTTTATACGCAAAACAAGTGCCATGTTTTCCTCAGCTAGAATTAAAGAAAGCACTAGCTAGTAGTAGTTACATCACGCAATGCAAGCCCCGGAAGCGACAACAAGGAAACGATCGAAATTTCTGTGACGAGGTGCGTGCGTGTGTACAGATATAGAGCTAGCTTTGTGTTAACCGACAGCTTCATTGGTGCTGCGACTTGCACAAAGCATGCACCCACCAAATCGCGCAGTATTCTGTGGTTGCATTGTCAGGACGAGTATTCTGTGGTTGCATTGTCAGGACGAGCTAGTTGCTAGCAGTATGTGCATGCACACATACATGCATGAATGCAGCTTGCAGCACAGTCCACTGGCTAGCTAGAAACTCTGCTCCGTCAACCACGCACCTACAGTGCGTGCATATCTTAACTGCTACATTTAAATATATAATCGCATAATATGGTTTTAGAAAAACAATCTTATATTATATAAATAAATGAATACATTACACATATATCTCCATATATATATGTGATTTGTCTGTATGTGTGCATCGTCTCCTGATAACGAACTTACTCCCCCCTCCCCTTTACGACCCTAAAAAAAAAATCCACGAAACATTCCCCGTCCCCCTCTTCTCCATATGTACATGCTTGGCACTTTATTGCACATGCCCTTTCGGTTGTATATTCTTTGGTTTGAACAGATATCGTGCAGTAGTGGTGGCTCTCTTGTTTGTCCTACTGCCTAAAAATCGACTATATTGCAATGCAAAAAGGTAGCACCGCATGCATATGGCCATCGTCCCCAGCTATTGTAGGGCTTGTTAGATTAATCTCTAATCCGAAGGAATTGGAAGGGGAGAGACTCAAGCTAACTGAACAAGCCCTTGTAAAATATTCAGGATTTGCTAATGAGGAGGCTCATAATACGAATATTACTCCCCCTTCGTTTTCAATTATAGTTTATTTAGCGTTACCATAGTCAAAATTCTCTATTTTAACTAAATCTATAGGAAAAACCACCAACATCTACAACTTGAGTTAATTTCATTAGGTACTCTGCAATATATATTTTGGTAGCGCGCCTTGATCAAGGTTACAAAAGTTTGAGGTATGATAAAGTCAGCATAAACTATGATTTAGAATAGAGAGAATACGCATTAACTAGATTGTCGTGCATTTACTTTCAGTACCTTTTGGTTTATGTCTTGATTATATAGATGGTAAATTGTAGCCTTATTTGATAGAGGTTCTAGTGGGTCTGGCTTCTCCGGCAACATTATTTATAGAAGTTTTTCTCTTGAGAGAATTCTCTTGTTGCAACTAAAAATCTATAAAAATCTTTTTATTGCCACCCAAAATTGTAGCCTTCCCTCACTAGCATCCATTTAGAAATTTTGATCCCTCATTGTCATAACTGTTGTATGGACAAGCCTTATTCCCTTGATTGCCATCCATATAGATAATTTGTTCTCTTAAATGTCACTGAGAGCAAAACACCGTTACAAGGACAAACTCTGTGAGCACCGTTGATAACCAAATTTGATCACTTTTTGTAGTTTTATTTTGCTTAGGACCACAATTTTTTTGCTAGATTAAAATAACTTTAAGTTTAATTTGGTATTATCTTTATGCAGATACTTTCTTTGTTTTTATCTCTAAGATATATTAAGAAATAAATTTGGCACCTATGATGTTCAAAATTCAGAAAAAAACAGCGCATCCTTCCATATCAAGCATGATCCATCTCCAAGTACTACCTAAAAATCTCCTTCCTTGATGCAAACTCCTCCTGATTTGATAATTCTTGAACATTATTTCTTAATCATGAAATCCGTAACTTCATCTGTTTCCATTATAACTCTTCTTGATAACTCTTACATTTCTCTTTTCTTTGTCAATTTAACAAGTGAGTGTGCCTAAAACATATAATGAAAACCTGACTAGCTAGTCTGAGATTGAAGTAGGTTAGCAGTGGTGAAGCTAGAGCATATTTGAGGGGTGCAAATTGCCTTATGGGTCTGTGTGATTGAGCCAAAACCTTGGTGAAAATTGATCTTGTCATTGGTTTTTTATTTTGTGTGGGTGCATCTGCACCCAAAACTCACTATGTAGCTTCGCCATTGTAGGCTAGGCTGGGTTTGCCGTTGTCCATTTTTTGATCCTCTTCTTCCATGAGTTCCATGAGGTGCTCAGGAAATTTTTCAAGTCATCGAAATACCAGTTGGTTTAGGTGATTTTGCGTTGGGATATTCATTTTGATTGAAGTGGAGATATTGGTTTTGGGGTTTAGAAAATTTTGGTCCTGCTCTTAGTTTTCTGCTGTGGTGAGTATCCAGCTATGTTCTCTGGTCATCCTAGAGGGCATCCATTAGTCACTAGATGGCTTAAGGACATTTCACTTGTGAAATTTAGTGTTTTGGAAGGTTTGTTTGGGACAACTGTCATTTAGAAAGAAATTTTAGATTAGCTCCAATTCACCATCTGATCACCTTTCTTGGTCCCTCACTGTTACAACTCAATTTTATATGAACATACTTCAGATGGGAGCACGGGTGCTGGGCTGCGAGCATGGATACGTTCTCTCTCGTCTTTGTATCTATTTTATTTTAGTGATGACCGCCGGTTGGACGTACGGGACTTGTGGGTAAATGTCCGGACACCACCCCGGTGTGTTAGCGTGTTTCTCACTCGTACAGAATGGCGGCGCGTCACGTACTTTGGTGTGCGTCCTTGTCACTGGGATCACGCACGGCATGATCACGGTTTGGTATTAATTACACTCCCCTAGTGTCATGTCGCTCTGTTGCTACTGTGCTCCTTAATTAGCTCTTGTTAAGTCACGCTACAACACAAAAGATTTTTACAAATGATCAAAAATCAATTTTCAACATACGGTTTTCAAAACCGCTATTATGTTATGGATTATAAAAACAAGATAATTATAAAAATATTGTTTAACCCAAGCAATTGAGAGTATGACTTCTTAGGGCAAGTAAATTGCTACATCTCAACGGTCTGATACTCTGTCTCATACAATGCCATGTATGATTTCTTTTTTTTTCCTTATGTGGAGGAAAGAGAGAGGTGAGAGAGAAAGAGGTCGTTGTTTTGTGAAATAACCACCAAGCTAAAATTTAGGACATGAGACAACTATTATTCTATTGTATGAGTTATTTTTGTCATACAACTCATAAGTTTACTTTTATTATTCTATGTATACATTAAGAAATTATGAGTTACTATGAAATAACTTAAAAAACAATCATTGTATATGTCTATTAAATCATCTTATATAAAAATATTACTACATGAGACCATCTACGAGACAACACCAATATACTTTTTGAGCTCTCCTACCACAACACACCACACATATGCCTATACGACCAAGTACAGGATGCTATCCTTTATTTATTTTGTGTTATCTTTATAAATCTTGTATTTCATATTTAAGCTCATAAACGATTTCAAATTTAAAAAAAAAAACTACAAACCTTTAGATCTTATCAAGTTCTATAACTTTGTTATATGTGAGTTTTCACCCGAGGTTTTTTTACAATATTTAAAATTTGAATTTAAAACTCTAAGAACTTAAAGCGTATATTTATATCCCTAAACAATTTCAAATAAAAAAGGCCATAACTACAAAGTTTTAGATCTTGTTGAGCTCTAGATTTTAATAGAAAAGACTCCATGAGACTTTATTTGAATAAGTCATGAAGTTACTTGCTCGACAACTATTTCCAAAGACAAACTAATAAATCAACCGTCCCCTAGAAATCCACCTATTTTTAGGAAAATTAACATAAGAAACCGACCTTTGAAAATGTAATTTCTAGGAATAGTTATGTTATTATGTCAATGGCAACAGAAATAAGTAGAGTTTCAGAGGCAGTTTTATTAAGTCAAACTATTCTTATTTCTTAGCTATATATAGTACAGCAAAAAAAAAAAAAAAAAATCTAGAGATGGTTTTCTATCCCTAATATAATACTAGTGCTAATTGTAGGGCTCCTTATTATGTATATGATCGATCGGATTAGCTAGCTAGCTATCTTAATTTAATATTTTTAAAAAAATACAATAATTGCGAGGACCCTGTGGTTTGGTGGTGTAGATCGAGGAAATGGGATTCCGTCGCTAGTCAATCGGCGGCGTGCCGTTGTCGTCGTCGTTGCTCACCGGCGTGTTTCAGGATAAAAGCGGCCGACGGAAGCTCACCCACACCTATTAGCTAGTTACTACGTCGGTCGATCGCCGGCTAATTAGGCAGAAGCCAGATTAATGGAAGCAGATGAATTTTGACACATGCGCTTGTTGCCCACCTCGATCGGCCAACTTGGCTCCCCTCTGCCTCCTTTGCAGAATGTTAGCATCCTCATTAAATAAAGAGCTATTATTGCATTTATTTGACGGATTCGCTCCGGCCTTCTTCATTCAACTTGCATGTTAACGCTGCCCTGGCCTGAAGGAAACTTATTTATTTTGCTTATAGTATAGAGCAAATAAACCATCTTAAATTATTGTGTAAATTAGACGTCCAACTCAGATGTCACATTGGTTTTCAAGTACTTTCTCCGTTCTAAATTAGTTATTTTAGTTTTCTAAGTACATAGCTTCCGTTATAGTTTATGCAAACTAACTTTCCGTGAAAACTTGTGCAAACCACGGTAAAAAATTGTCTAAATTCACCAAAAAAATTCACACATATAGATGATATGATGATACACAACCTTGCAAAATATCTTGTCGAAACTTGACTTCATTTATGAGATATAAAAATAATAAATTTTAAGCCGTAAAGTCAGTCCGATGATTTGGTAGAAATTTGTTATTTTTATATCTCACAAACGGAAAAGTTTAGACAAGATATTTTGCAATGTTGTGTATCATCAATCATCTACATGTGTTTTGGTAAATTTAGACGACTTTTTTATGATTTGAATGGATAAAGTTTGCACAAAGACATACGCTATATACGTTAGATACACAATAACGATAAAAATATATGTACCTAAAACCCAAAACGGTTTATAATTTTGAATGGATAAAGTGACAAAGATTTTGGTCGATCTCTGCGGTATATACATGAGATTTGTATATGTTAGACAGCATAATAATAAATCAACATATATGCATCGGGCCACATCTTGAAACCCTGGCCCTAGATATGACTTTCATAGTTTTTTTATTATTTTTGCAGAATTTTCGTTAGCTATACGTATATTGGTTTTAGCTTTATTATAAACGAGTATTATTTAATTAACAGAATTTTTATGAACAGTAAAGGGCTTTAAAAGGGTTATGAACAGTAACTGAACTGTTTAGCTTTTATTGGGACCTGTACTTTTAACCACTATGGGACTGTAAACTGTTCATAGGAACGGTTAAAACAGTATCATAAACACTGTGCGCGTAACAGTACTTCTGTGAGGGGACAGTGGGTATACGACTTTAAGGTAAAAGGATAGATTAATGATAACCAACTAACTTTGGTTACAAATCTGCTACTATTTCCGCATTATACTAGCTCTACAAGGCTTATATTTAAAACAGCACGTTGTTTAATGCACAGGTAGTGTTGCACTTACTGGTTGGTTTTGGTCAGAAATTAATAAAGGTGCACCACCAATGGGCGACACTTTCCTATTGTCGTTACTCGACATTTGCACTTCATCCTGAAACACATGCAGTCGTACGTGATATCTGTGGTGATGCGTCCTCATCACTTTCCGTTAGTTAATCATGGAGCTCCTGATGGAGCTATAGAGAGCTAAAATCTAGCAGCGGGTCATCTTCTTTCCCTGCAAGATTATATACACACACTACTTTATATTGCACTATTCCAACAAATAAACGAGTATCGTCTTCTCAGTCTACAAACGAGCATTGCAGCTCTAGTTTGACACTAGAGCTTTAGAGCTTAAAACTGAGCAAAGTGCTAGTGTTTTAATTTAGAGCTCTAAAGTTTAGAGAAGATGATCCAAACATATTCTAAATTAGGATCGTTGCGTTTCCGAGCCACGGAAGTGTGATGTTCCGCCTTATGTTCCACCAAAATATCCCTTACTAATTTCTCCTTGCCGAAAAGTATGTGTGGAGTATCCGTTTTTCTTTTTTGAATGAAACTTGAGTAACTTTGGTACGGCAGAGCATGTGACGAGACACGGATACTTTGCATGGACGGATCCAGCGGTGGCACGGCCGCATGGGTGGGGCTGTAGCCCCCTACTACGACCGCTGGACCTAAATGGAAACATTAGCTCCTCCTAACAATTCTTGCCATGGATATGTTTAAGGAGAGGCTAATGTTGTCTAGAGATTAAAAAGACCTCTCTTAGATATTTTACTGGATTGGTTCGTGATACCATGGCGCACCTTGCAATGCCCCCACAGATCGCAGGTACGCCATTGATTTTTTGCTTGCTTCCTTGTGGTCTCCATCGTCTGAGCGAGGGCGTCACCCATGCGATGCAACGACGAAGGACCGGGCCTGGTCATGGCGCTCCATGGCCATGGGCTGCACGCTGTGCGTCACTGGCGTCAGCAATGGCGGCCGGAAAAACTGGACCGAGAATCGCAAGCACGCAACGGCTGGCGCATTGTGAAAAAAAGGATGGATCGCCGCATAGGCACACATACAGATACATACAGGCAACAACTCTAGGCTCATATGCACGCATATGGACCAGCTAGGGCAGGCAGGGCGATGGATCGAGCTGCAGGTAGCAGTGGTACTAGCTAGTAGTACTACGCACGGCCGGCGAGATGCATGGTCCGTTGCCCTGACGGTTACGGGTTACGTACCTGGTTAGTACTGTACTAGCACACACAGCCAGCATGCAGATCAGATGCAGTCCACGGTCCACCACACACAGCATCCGCATCGAGCGTTGAGGGATGTCGTCCCCATGTCGTGACCTCCCCAATCCTGCTGACGCAGCGACTAACTCTTTCAGCTGAATCGTCCGCTCCATCTCTGCCTCCCTCGCTCGAGCTCGTGTTCGTTTTAGCTTATCAGCTATTACAACACTATTTTTATATGAAAAATTTAGTCGTTTCAGCTTATCAGGTGAGCACATAGGGGAGCATCTATTGCAGTGCAGTCATCACTCATCACTCACTACCAGGCAAGGCATGGTGGCAGGAATACCCATCAAGTTGTTTGCTTTGCGTCTGCGGATCTGTGTGATCTGCCGATGCATACAGGCCACTGCAATCTTGGATGGCTTCCCAACAATGTCATGCTTCACGGCTTTACTACTACTACTACATGCCTACTGCATTTTCGCGACTTGTATGTACAATATATTATCTACAATTATTACAGCTTACAAGCAATATAATCTGTTTGTCCTCATGATTTGGCAAATACTGACCGCCCGACAGACACAGAGACGGGTGAAATCTCGCCTATGTATATAAATGTGCTATCCATCCATCCTGCAGTGTTTCTGCAGGCATTATGCACGCTAATAATCTCATAATCTGCTTGTAAATCCACACGATCACTCACGAGATCTCGATTTACCATTCCTAAACCTGGCCTACTACTCTACGCCTCTCCCTTCCTTCCCATCACACTCCACTCACAACTTCACTCACAGTCACAGCCTCACTCTGGTTCTGCACATCCTCCACCCTGTCCATCACGTCCAGCGCGCCCCTGATCCGGTCGATGTCGAACCCGACGACGTCGACGGGCGACGACGAGGCGGGAGACCTGCCCGTCGTCGCCAGGGGGAACACCCTGCCGCCGTGGCCGTGCCCTTGCTGCCGCGACGACAACGACGATGACGATGGCGATGGCGGGCAGTGGCTGCCGCTCTTGCTCAGCCTGTCGTTCCTGCTCAGCGCCAGCCTATGCCCGCGGGCCGCCGCCGCCGTCGACGACAGCTCCTGGCTCTTGCTCTTCCCACTCGTCCCAGCGGACCGCCGCCGGGTGTACGCGTCCTGCAGCATCTCGCGGTCTTCTCGGCTGAGCCCGCCCTTGGACGACTCTGCTGCAGCTGCTGATGCTGCTGGCACCACCGGCGGGGCCACGTGCACCGGGGAACGCACGGGGGATCGGCTCGGTGACCTGCTCTGCGGCGGCCTGCTGTAGCTGATGAGGATGTGCAACCACACCACCAGGTCCAGTATGCACGCGTCCGCCTTCTCCTTGTCCGCGTGATACAGAGTCTCGATCCTCAGCGCGTCGGGCTGACCAGCCTGTTTCCGTAAAGGATCGTTCCTGCACAAATCGGAAGAGAGTTCTTTAGTTTGGGGACACACATTTAGGCAGCTTGATTAATAAGGAATAAAAGTTACTCTTCTTACAAAAAAGAATCGATGAGTGTCTTATCTTACCCTGTGTTCGCCCACTCGCCAACCCATCCGAATCCATGGTGTGCTCTGGTTCATTCATAGCATTACAAACAAGGGTCAACATCAAAGCCAATTCTTTTACCCTTTTTGTAGCTAAAACAATTCAATTTCAAGTACCTGGCCGTATTATTGGCAATTGGGACAATCCATTGCAAAGTTTTCTCCATTGAACTCCTGATTTTAGTGATCGGAACCTACCGCAGCAGGATATGATAATGTTTAGAGAAATAAAAGCTCCCTTGTGGATGTTATCAATGTGGTAATGGAGCAACATATTCCACAGCACCAGAAAGAGAGTACCTCTTCAGATTCCTGGCAAGTTAGTAGTCTTGTTCGAAGAGCAGACTTGACATTTGGGGGCAGACCTTGATAGAGTGCATCTCTTGTACTTTGAGGGGGAACAGAGCTTCGGGAAACCTTAAACAGCGAATATCAGTCAGCAAACAATTCCCCAGAACTGTTCAACAAGTATTTTGTTCAAAGTACGTTCCCCAGAACTTACAATATTGTCAATCTGAGAAATGATATTAGCATAGTGAAGAGAGAGACCAGCAGACCCCAACGTTTGACGGCTCTCTAGCAATTCGTTTGACTCTCCATCTACACGAACAAAAGAACACAAAACAGATAAGTTGTAGTAATTACTAGGTGGTAACCGTGACTGTTTTGATGACAAATATAGAGTGGGCGAGCAACCTTACCACAAGGCCCAAATGTATCTTGAATCTCGACATGTAAGAACTGGACAATATCTACAAGCTTCTCCATGACCTACAAATAGGAGGTACAATTGTCATCATTCATCTTGCCCGTTAAAAGCAGAAAATTAGAAATTTTCCATCTGTGTACACTTCATCTTGCGCATGATTTGCATATGAACTACTTACATCATCAACAGACTTAGACCAAAGAGACTTTTTCTTCAAATTATGTACATGCTTCCTCTGGCTCTTCAGTTCTTGTCTGATAAGCTGAACAGTGTCCCCTGTTCATTCATGGCAGCCAGTTATAAGTGTGCTGAGATCAGGGAATTGCACTGGCAGCAAAATAGCATCTGAAACATACAAGGGAAGATACATGGATGAACATCGACATACCCCTTTCAAATGTAACTGATCTTTTCTCTTCCTCCAGTTTACGGCGATAATCTTGCTCAAATCTATCCAATGCATGTAATTCATGGTAGAGATCCTATGGGACAAGTAGTGAAATAGCAACCAAATCAGAAAATGCTAGAGGAATTAAATGATTGCATGATCTGCAAAGGTTAACAAAAACCAAAGGAGTGTAATCAAACACAATTTGCTTTCTGTAAGAACACCAGAGACTTTGTCAACATATGTGATACTCACACCAGTGTGTCGAACAAGGGTCATCAGTTGCTGCATATCTGCTTTTGCTGTTTCTTTTAATTCTGGTTGGGGTGTAATCTCTGACTCTAGCCTGGAAACAAACACAAGACTAGTGAGATCATTACACTAGGAATCAATCATTAAGCCATATTAACAGTGGGAACCTACTTGGAGAAATAACGATCTAGGTTGTGCCACTGAGGATCTTTGCAACGATTCCCAAATCTTATGACTTCTCGTGAAAATATACGAAGCTCTTGCCTGCAAAGATGTGACCAGAATATGAAACCTTTCATTATTTAGGAACGTTAAAGTTGGGCTATAACATCTGCTAAACCATCACAGAATTAAAATGCTAATATATGTGTTGGCAAACCTCTTGTCAGCTGCAGCAATTCTCATCAGATCGTCCATGTTGCTCGAAACTAAATGTTGTACACCATCTGATAGAAGGACCATGTTCTTCAAATAGTTCAGGCTTTCTTTGGACAAAGACTGCATCAGGCTCATGCCCTTAACTATTGTGTTCGCAACCTCAAATGCAAGGATTGATATTTTGTTCCCCTTTGTCGTTGGTCCCGCCACGAAACCCCCTCCAGGGCTCAAACTTGACATGCTGCTGCCCAGATTATCTAGAACCTCTACTGCTTTCCCAAGTCCAGAGGTACTCTTTCTACCAAGCACTATGCCTATGTCTGAAACCTGCAAGATGAGTCGAGAAAAACAGAAGCATTACGAAACCTGGCAAAACAAGCTTCTCTGAAACACAGAAACAATGTCTGGATACACAACTCGATAGATTGACACAAGGTTCATGCTACAATGTAAGAACTTAGCTCCTCTCACTACGAATACCAATAAGATCACAAAGTAACATTATTTTCAGCAAAATTATTGTCATTACTCATTACACAATGTAATACAACACCTAAGTCTCAATGCACGACCCAGCATTTGTTTGCCAACAATGAACTAATCAATTTTGATGCGCAATTATACAAGCACATGTAAATCCAGAAGGAAAGACTTGCCTTGCTCGGACCAGCCTTGCCGGAGGTGCTTCTCCTAGGCTTCCCAGCCTTGGCCTTCTTCCACGATTCAGCATGCGTCAAATGCGGCTCCTTGGAGACCGAGCGACGAACCTTGCCGCTCGTGGACGGCGGCGAGCCCTTATCAGAGGCACGAAACGACTGATCGCTCACCAGCTGGTTAGGATCCGCCGCCTCCTCGACGGGCGCGGTCTTGTTCTTGCTGGCGGCTGAGAAGGCCCTGAAATCCTGCTCCACCACGAACCCCATCGCTCGGAACGAGAGCTCCGACGGCGATTTGTCCCCGGCGATCCCCGCCGAACACACGCCGCCCATGATGACCAATGCCGACGCGACAAGAAATCCAATAGCTCCACCTGTAAGATGCAAAATTGGCTGTGGATATCGCTCAATCTTCCCACCCGACGCCGGCGATAACAACGAAGTAAATGAACGCCCAAAAAGATGGCACGAAACTTACCCGCTCGAGTCGTCGCGTTGACGACGCTCCCGCCGAAGAAAAAATCAAAGCAGGAAGAAGGTGACGACCGCCAACAAACCAAGAACCAAGTGGGAAATGTGCCCTTTTGAACACCAAACAATGGAAGGGGATAGAAGGTATCAGCCACCAGGCAAGTGCCGATGGAGAGGAACAAGACAAGGCGGCCAAACGCAGACCGCGGAATTCCGCCGCCGATTAGTCAAGAAAGCCGGCCTCAGAGAGACGGGAGGGAGGATTAGATTTTTTACGGGACCCAACCCAACCGCCGTTGAAAACTGCAGAACGGTGGAGGGAGGGACGCTCCGTGCCGGAGCCGAGAACGAAAAGCGGGGACAGGCACCTCCCACCGGCGGTGTTGATGGCGGCGGCCGGACGGGTAGGAATCGCGTGCTTTTCAGTGGTTGTTCCGATGTGGATTTGATCGGAGAGGAGACAGTCGCGCCTGCGGGCTTTGCTTGTGTTTTGGTCTTTTCGGTGCCAGAATTTTATTTTAGAAAATAAAATAAAGGTGGAATGGGCAAAGTCCACCGGTCCAGAGGGGTTTATTAAATGCAGGGTCTGTCAGCCCACCGCAGCACTGACTTTTTTAGTGGATTTGACTTTGCACTCTCATATGCAACTCTGAATTTCCTTTTGGTGGACATAGATTTGGGGATAACGTACACGAGTTTTTAAATAAATATTTGAAATCTCCATACTCATCTTTCCGCCTTTGTCTTCTTGGGTTGACCATCCATTTGATGTGCACACCCTTTGTCTAAAAAAATAAATAATCATGAGTCAAAGATTCTTAATTTTAATCAAATATAAATAAAAAATTAATGTTTATTATATATAATAAATAGCGTTGAACTAGTCATGGAATATATTTTTATGATATACCTAATCAGAGATTTAAATGTAGATAGTATCTCCTATATATTTAGTTAAACGTAAATAATCATTTACTTATCGAGAAACGAGATTATATTCTTCTGAAGACTGAGGTGTACTCCGTAGTCTAGACATGAATTCAACATACATTCTATTGTGGGAAATCAGTGGGTGTAGATTGAAATATAGTAGTAATCATTAAGGATAATATAACTGAAAGAACAACTCATTATATTCTTTTCCTTCTTAAATATCACCTAGATCTAGATACTCCATACGTCAAACTTTCTTAAGTTTAGCTAGATCTCATGGAAAATATCAGTAACAAAAAATATAATAAATATAACTGAAATAACAACTCAATATATTCTTTTTGTCTTTTTTAATTATCACCTAGACTGTTCTTAAAAAAAAGAATCACTAGACTTTTGTATATATCAAATGATTACAGGTACTATGACACTCAAGTACTTTCTCCATCCTAAATTGTAGGACATTTGATTTTTTTCTACCCTAAATTTAACTAGTCGTTTTAAAAAATTGTGTAAAAATAGCTAAATTGAAGTAATTCTTGAAGAACTTTTATTGATAAAGCAAACAACGACAAAAAAATGATATTTTGTAAATTTTTTAAATAAGACAAGGAGTCAAACTTAGTATAAAAAGGTCAAACATCTCATAAATCAGGATGGAAGAAGCAGTAAACATCAATGGGAATCAAACAGGGTAATTCGTCACCTAGGCTTCATCTCCACACTGTTTCCAGAAGCTACAGTTGGTTCTTCCGCATGCCCATACCCTCTTCCAAGCTGCTCCCTCCCAGCAGTGGTCTGCTTGCCTGCTCGCAGTGGATGTGGCACTGAACAGGAAGGCCGGATCCCATCCTCACCTAATGACATGTGCCATGGTGGAGATCTGCCTCAGTGCAAACGAGGGTGCAGAGCCCCCATCCATGTGATGTGCTATCCAGCAGCAGTGGAAATTAACAAGAACAAGGGTTTTCTGATTCTGATGTACATGCTGATAAGCTTGAACAGGATCAGAAAGAAGTTGTGGGTTTACAGTTGGATCAAAGGCCTCTCTCTTGTCCAAAGTCAACCCAGGATGCTAAGTACCAGAGCCCCATAAACCGAGACCAACATCTTGACCATGATGGCTTTAAAAAAAAAAAAATCCTCACCATGATGATGATTTTGTCAAGGATCAGATTACGTGTTGAGGGTCCGATTACGACATCTCTGGTAAGCTTTGCAGAAATTTAGATGAGAATATATAAAGTGCAGCATGTACCGTGTTAATTTAGTAACTGTAATAGTCTTCTAGTGGTTGCCCTGGCCCGTTTGATCATCTTAAAGTTGTAACACTAATTAATCCAGGGCCTTAGGAATGCAATGTGACGTGGATGATATCACTGATTACTATGATAATAAGCTATTAGAGCAAGAAATTTGTCACTTGCATTGTTAAGGTTCAGATATTGTTTGGATTTGTTTACCGTTCGGTGTCTATTTTCATCGCTGAACCTATGCACGTGATGTGGGAAAAGAGGGACAGATGTATGATTGTATTATGTATATTTGTGTCATGATTGCCAGGATAGTCTCCGGAGACTCTGGTACAAAATTGCCGCAACTCTCCAGGCTAATAAAACTCCTGAATCCTAAAATCGTTCTCCATCCATCAACCAAGCAG
>JADLZL010003563.1:0-188718 GCA_015844335.1 Chrysopogon serrulatus | reverse complement strand
AATTTGAAATTGCTTACCATTTGTAGGAGCAACACTAGAAAAATTGTTAAATATACAAGAGGTATCAACTTTAAGTTTTCTTGCTTCTATCACGGGTTTGTTTGTGATGGGTCAATTTAAGTGGGCCGTCCACAAACATGGGATGTGCACATCATGTATGTATCCACGTTGTTGGTTAGAGATCTTTTCTCTTACATACAAACGAATAGAAGCATGTTTGGATTTTATTCTCGTAGGATTCTAGATAGTGAATGTGGAATCTAGATTTTATATAGTTTTATTTTCTAGATAGTGAAATGTGGAATCTAGATTGGAGGCGATTGAAATTTTAAACCCTAAACCCTAAAAACCCTTTGAATCTCCTCTAATCCTCTCTAATCCATTGCAACCGAACAAAGCCTAATTCAGGATAGAAACGAACAAGGTGTGAAAGAGCAATAGTATTTTCTAGTTTGATGAGGTAAAAATGTTGACAATACAACACTTCCGGCCTCGCCGTGTTTCTATGCGAGCTCATGACAACGTCCACATGAAGAAGGCGGACCAGATGGTGACGGCGACGGAGGCGAGCGCGTACACCCAGACGAAGATCACCGAACACTCGCTCTCCCCGACGCCAAACAACTGCATTATAGTCCCTGAAAAAAGCATCCAAAAAAAACCTAGAGCCACATAATAATAACTGCGAAAATAAAATGCATTCAATGTTCTTCACGGCGTTTGCAGATGGAGGATGAACAATGAGGCCCAGCCTTTTTTTTTCCCAACTCCCGGCTCGAGCCGGAACATAATCGTACTCCTGGCAAGGGTTTCACGCATCATGCTGCGAAAATAAAATGACTACTACCAATGTTCATTGCAGGTGGCACGGCGTATTGCAGATGGAGGATGAACTGGTACAGGGGGTCTGGCTGGATGAGGCCCAGCCAGACTGCTCCTTTCACCAGTGCAGTGCCGAGCAGCGGGAGCAGAATGTACCTGACAACTATGACGCCGGCTATCACCGACGGCGGAACACTTGCGCCACCTCGGACTCCTGGCAAGGGTTTCACGCATCATGCTTGTAGGTACTCATCAGATTCGATCGATTTATTATGTGTTTTGCTTTGTCATAATATAACAGTTAAAGTAACACAACATTATATGCATGATAATGTTGGTTGTGATCAAAGCCAAGGGTTACCGTTCAGTAGGTTTGCTCCCATTATCAATGTGACGGACGGAATTGCTCCTCCACTGTAAGGACATATGTAATTAACCCATGAAAATGATTAGATATGCAACCAATTAGAGGTAAGGGGTAACATAACGGGATTGAGAAAAAGGGGTAACGAAATTAACTGATGAAAAGAGGACAAAGTAGCTAGGATGATCACAAAGTTAAGAAATTGTAGGTACTGTACCCTATCAATTCAGACGATTCCTGCAGGACACGAAGTGGGGCGTTGTCGCCAATTATAGCATTTCTAATCAGGGGTGTTCCTCCAATTATGAAGCCGACAGTCTACAGAAGGTCCGTAGATTGTCTCATTATGTTGAAAGCGGTGGAGACAAGCGATCAAATAAAATGCCTTCTTTTGCGATTTTAAGGTTGCAGAGATAATATCTTGCGAATATAGTTGCCATCGCAGCAATAATTATCATCGGGTTTCAGACTTTCAGTTAAAAAAAAAAATGATACTAAAATAGAGTTAGTAGCTCATCAAACCAGTGTACCACTGCAATGGTTGAAGGAGCAAAGAGCTTCTTCAGGTCAACTGTTTTCGAAATTGATGATAAGAACTTCCGTGCTCTCTCCAGCATTGGTTCCTACACAACTTTAAATCTTGTAGTGCCGCAAGCAAGCAAAATTGTAGAACAATATAGAGCAGTGCAACTTGTGGAAGAAAGATCTTTCAGCATTGACAAACCTTATGTTTAGCTGCAAGTACTCTCGTCGATAACAAAGGGAGTGTAGGTTCATCGGTGGAATCATTTGAGGTGGAGCAGTTCTCTTCTGCAACAGTTCCTATGGCACTTCCGGAATTTAGTACTTTCGTTTCATTTGTTTGAGCATTGTCATCTCCTTCCTTCACGCTTGATGTGACACGAACAATATTATACACAATAGTCCATAGGAAAACAGCACCAATCTGTAGCAAGCCAATCACGTTATCGTGAGTGACCTAGTCTTGCAACTGATTACAAGTAGGTCCCTAATTACAAGCATAGGAAGGCTGCCAAGAACTGGAAATTATATTATACTAAATACAAGCAGCAATTGACTTACAGCCATTGAGAGTGAAGAATATGCTAGTCCAAGATCCTGACAAACATCAGGTGCTCCAAACGGGCTTCCTTTCTCTTTGCAAAGAGCTGGAATGATAATGAGAAAAATATTGCCCAAATTGCCTGCATTCGACCAGCAAGTTGACAGCAGTTTTTGAAAAAAAATAAGAAAATGACAAAATATGGGTTGTACTAAATCCGTCCTATTTCACTGTTAATGACCAGTTGATTTCTGTGTCTAATAAACTACCTCGTTTTGGCTTCTAGATTCAAGTAATGAAGGTTGTCTTGAGATGTACAAGATACTACTAATTTTGAAGCTAAACTTACATCAGCTTTGACTATCAGGGTTTTCAGTAGTGGCTGGTCCCCCTACCGCACTGTATAAAGTATAAAGACGGTGACTTTTGTAAGATAACAAAAAATAACTTTGCATCAGCTTTGGCTATCAGGGTTTCCAATAGTGGCTGGTCCCTGCCGCACTAGACTATAAAGACGGTGACTTTGTAAGATAACAAAAAGTTATTTCGGTTGCTCTTGCATTTTATTTGGTTCTACTCCCTCCATTTAAAATTGTAAGACATTTTGACTTTTTTAAATACATTGTTAGACATAATTTATATCTAAGTACATATCAAAATTTATATATCTAGAAAAAACTAAAACATAAAAAAGAAGGAATGGAGGGAGTAGATAGCTAGTGTTCAGAAGCTTGTACCTAACAGCAAAACATAAATATTAAAAAATTGAATGGAGGGAGCCATTCCCTTTCAAATATGAACTAAAGCCATAAGAACAATTTCTCCTTCATAAAGCACCAAAATCACGCATGTAACCTATCTGAGGTATCAATAATAAGCATTTGAAGGTTCTGCCCTATGTTTATCTAAAAACTGAAGTTTAATCGTTATTTACTAATAATTTGTTTGTGGGGTATTATTTACTGATAATTGCAAAAAAGTGTGTAAGTACACTTAGTTACCAGCAGAGCAACAACCCAAAATGAGCCCCCTTAGCTTGGCAGGTGCTCTTGTAACTTTTACCACAATCCATCCAAAGAATAAACCAAAGGTAAAACCAAGAAGAACATTTACTGGCATAAACCACCTGAATTAGGGAAAATAAGTAATCATCTTATTTATTTCTCATTAAGAATTATAATAATTCACAAAAAGTATTTGGGTACACTGAATAGTCAGGGTAGCATTTAGCCACTTAATTGCCATTATTGAGTGCCACAGTGAATACTTACAGTTTAGCCAAGCTTTCCATGGTGATTGTTTTTGCCAAATAGATTGCAACAAGGGAGGGATTGAATACATAAAATACTATCTGAAGATAAAAAAGATATAGAAAACTTTAGAAAATGATGTTATGGCGCATGGTTAAAACTCTTTGTTGTAGATCATTTAGTAAAATTATTGATTCTTTCTTGCATCCTTTACATCACTTACATTGTTTAAATGTTTTCTTGCTTCTTTGCTTAGTATGCCAGCAAAATCGGTTGCTAAAAATGACCCAACACCGGTTACCAGAAGCATGTTAAAGACCGGGACACATGCCGTGATGAAAGAGTTTTGATGAGGCCCATAATCCACTTTGAGGGGTCAAAATTATGCAATGCTTCTTATCCTGAAATGAATCATAAAGTTTGTGTGAAGTACTTGATGCATAATTTAAATAAGAAGAAGTACTAACCAACATAATTTAAGTTTAATGTGACCATTTATTCAAGTTTTTAATATTTTGAATTTTTAACCATACAAAGCTAAGACGGTCTGAGATATGGTATTTTATCAACAATAGGCCATACAATGCAAACAAAAACGAACAAAAACAACGAATGTATGTGAACAATTGTAAAAGTTCTAATAAAAAATACAATAGATCCAAAAATTTCCTTTATAAAAAAACAGAGACCAGTGCTATATGTACTCTCCTATTTCACAAAACTCAAACTATCAGCTCCCCCACAATCAAGAAAAGAAGGAAACCAAAGCCTTTTAAAGGTTGCCAATTATCTATTTGGATTCTTTAATTAGCTAATAAAAAATCAATGATCTATTATTCATCTTATTACCTACCACAAAACTAAAAATTATTATTAGTTAATTTTTTTTCGCGCCATACATAGTTAATGGGCACAACCACGATCTAAAAAGGTCGGGTCATTGATAGCCTTGTCGAGCGGGGATAGCGAGAACGGATGGGCGTTTGCTTCCCTTGCTCAAGCTCCTCGAGGACTGCGCTGGCGAGGCTCCGGTAGGAGAGTTGGATCGGCTCGCTCTAGTGGGGAAGGTCCTCGGGTTCCTGTGCCGTCACGGGTGCGGCAAGGCGAGGCAAGGTCGCTAGAAGCCTAGAACCAAACGCGCCCTAAATGTCAAACAAGTGCGAATACGAAGAGCACGAAGAAAAGAATGGCCTAGTGCACATTTGATTGCTGATGACGGTAGTTTTTTTTATGAAAAAAGATTGGTGTCGGTAGTTGCCGTGCTAAAAGCTTGGGCTGGGCAAATTTGGACGCAAAAATCCGCTGCCCAGGACCAG
Source organism: Chrysopogon serrulatus (assembly GCA_015844335.1). Taxonomy (NCBI): domain Eukaryota; kingdom Viridiplantae; phylum Streptophyta; class Magnoliopsida; order Poales; family Poaceae; genus Chrysopogon; species Chrysopogon serrulatus. The sequence goes on along the minus strand of JADLZL010003563.1, from coordinate 183,903 downwards.
GATCAGCCGGAGACTGGTCACAAAAATAAACTACGCCGCCTACGTCTGAGCTGGGCCAGCCAAATTTTGGCTACCATCCAAATTCCAACGGCCAACGCAAATATTAAAACCATAAACCCCTTTGCCCAAAAAAAAAAAAAAAAAAGCATCCAGTACTGGCTACGCTAACAGCACACTGGCCCAGGGAGAGAGAGGCGCCCGCACTGAATCCCGCACAAACTGTAGAAAGCCCTTATGATTGAACGAAACTGAACAAGAAGTACCGAGATTTCAAGAACACAGCTGGGATCCTCTGGACCAGCCGAACATCCTTCGGACCAGCTGGTACTGATAGTGATAGAGGAGGGAAACGAGAGCGCTCAAGAACAACACGGCAGCGTCAGAGTTCGTAGCGCGATGCGGGGACGTACCTCAGCAACCTCGCCGAGACGACGCCCGCCCAACGGGGAGAGGAGCCAAGGGCCGGGAGCGCTCCCTCCCTCTCCCACGTCCCACCTTCTTCCTGATCGGAAATCGGAATTGCGTCGCCGGACCGCGACCGCGACCGCGAGGCGCTGTGATGGAGATATATGTAGCTGGTGGTGGCGGCGGCGGCCGGCGGGCCGATGGGCTATTGTTGCCTACGGCGGGCGGGCTGGCTGGATCCGTGGCCGCCTTTTGCCTCGGTGTCGATCGTCAGGCTCCTCCCCCTGCGTCACTGCCTGCTCTCGTGAACTCTTGCGTCTGTCTCGATGGGTCTGCGGTGGGTCAATTCAAGTGTACTGCCTGCCTGTATGCACATACGTTGCCGCCGGCGGTGCCTGTATTCACGTACGTTGCCGCCGGTTAGAGATCTGTTGTTCTTTCTTTTTTTTCTTTTAACAAACGAACCTCTCAAAAAACAAACGACCAAGCAAAAGGAGACAAACCCTCGTCTCAACCAAGGGCAAAGCATGTTACCTATGTCTATGTGCATGACGAAGAGTCGATCATCTTCATTCAAAGGTGCTCTGCAGCATATATATGACATATATACCCACCCCAATCTTGGTCTAGCTAACACCATTCTCGTTTGAAAATGATGAACCAAATGCGAGTCTAATATATATAGCCCTGAAAATGATAATAATCAAATAGGGATATAGTATGCCGTTTTTAGCCACCCTATTTTTATTCAACCAGATAGAGGAAACGAATTGGAACATGTGTGTCCCATGTAAAATCAAACACGACTTCTTCAGCCACTCTCCAAATGGAGTGTACCACATGATTGTGAAAGAACATGTGTTGAGTGGCCTAGCTATTTGCTACTCACTAGATTCCAAATTTAGTTCACTTCTTTGTCCTAGTCTAACTTCTAATTTTGAACAAATTTATATAAAAATACATTAATATTTATAATGTAAAATTAATTTTATAAAATTAGTAACTAAATATATCTTAATAGTTCATTTGTTTATACTTATAGATGTTAATATATTTTTTAAAATTTAACACAAATTAAAAATATTTGACTTAAAATAAAATGAAATGTGAACTACAACTCAAAACTGGCAAAGTAAAAAAAAAAAAGAAACTTTTGAACACCTTTCCACTTCCGGTTAACAAGATTGTCTTTAGCCATATTTTTAAATGGTAATTTCAACTGAGACGAAGATTTAATTGTGAAGGAACATAGTTTATAGCACTAAACTTTGTCTATGTCATAGTGGAGAAGAAGATGCTCACAAACACGCATGCATACCCTATTTATATTAATGTCTCTCAAAGACTAAGCTCTCATAATTGAGTTTAGTTAAGTCACTGTAGGGAGTATTAGAAGTTGTTTGATTGGTATTATAAGTCGGCTGATAAACTAAAATACCTAAATTTTTTTAGAGAAAAATAATATTTGAACAGCGGATAAGCTAACAAGTTGAAGCGAACAAATGTTAGAGTATATTTGGTAGCTAGGATTGTAATGCGTTATTACCACATGTATCCAAGGAAGTATCTTGCCTGCGGCCATTGTTTTCGTGCATGTCTAGGTAGTATTTGGTTTGAAGATAGGAAGGGATGGGATGATCTTTTCTCTAATTCCTAGGATCAGGTAGTTCTGTTTTAGTGTTTGGTTGAGGGGACGATATATAGAGAATTAAACTATAATATAAAATTTCCTATTTGGACGGAGGGCCAAATTATCCATGTTTTTTCTCGTGTACCCTCGCCATTAGAGCCCACTCCAATTTTTCTCTATTAGAGGAGAAGGGCTAAAAGGAAGGATCCATATTATATTTGTTCTCTATTAGAGGAGAAGGGCCAAAAGGAAGGATCCATGTTTTTTTCTCGTGTACCCTCGCCATTAGAGCCCACTTCAATTTTTTCCCAATCAGAAGAGAATGTCGTGGGCTGGAATTACTAAAATGCAACGTCCAGTCCATTTCATGTTGGGCCAACATGGGCTTCACGAGCCACGCTTTGTGGAAGGTTCTAGTAACCGCCAGTGCCACCATGACCGTCCGATTGGAAAGTAGCAGCCGGATGAAACTTCATAGCCCTTATATGCGCTTCTAGACGCGATTAGAAGCATCCACCAAATCCAGCGGGTCCGTACTCAATCTGCTTCCCCTCCGGGCTCCGGCGACGGCGGCGCTGCTCTCCGGTAACTGGTAAACCTCCTCCTCCTCCTCCCTATCTGTGGCGCGGCGTATTCGAGATGTCTGTGCGTATTGGGTCAGGATCGGATTGCGCGGCGCCTGCTGCGACTATATGATATCGTGTCCTTTTGTTTCCCCACGGATTGATACTTTCTCTGTCGATTTTTATCAGGTCGGAAGATGTTGGATCTTCCGCTACAAATCGACGCATAAAGGATACAGATTAGTTTTATTTCCGTCAAATTTCTTCTACTCGGTGTAGTTCTGTCCATTAATTAATCAATTTCGCCTGAATTTAAGCTGCTGCTATTTTGAAGGATTCTTCTCCGGGAAAATTTCAGATTCCCGGAAACGACTGGAATTGAAATAGCCACTGATGCTGTTATCTTGCGAGTTCTTGGGCTCATAGGTTTTTAGACTTGTTGTTACTTTTGTTTGTTAATCCTAGCTGTTGCATATTGTGTGCCTGACCACAGAAATCTCTAGGCGACGAATCGAGCAGGTAGAGGAGGAATCAGGCAGCATCCATGGCGGAGCATCTTGCGTCCATCTTTGGCACGGAGAAGGACCGCGTGAACTGCCCCTTCTACTTCAAGATCGGCGCGTGCCGCCACGGCGACCGGTGCTCCCGCCTGCACAACAAGCCGTCCATCTCCCCGACGCTGCTGCTGTGCAACATGTACCAGCGGCCGGACATGATCACCCCGGGCGTGGACGCGCAGGGGAACCCCATCGACCCGGAGCGGATCCAGGAGGACTTCGAGGACTTCTACGAGGACATCTTCGAGGAGCTGAACAAGCACGGCGAGATCGAGAGCCTCCACGTGTGCGACAATCTCGCGGACCACATGATCGGGAACGTGTACGTGCAGTTCCGCGAGGAGGAGCAGGCGGCGCGCGCCCTGCAGGCGCTGCAGGGCCGCTACTACTCGGGCCGCCCCATCATCGCCGAGTTCTCGCCGGTGACGGACTTCCGGGAGGCCACCTGCCGCCAGTTCGAGGAGCACAGCTGCAACCGCGGCGGCTACTGCAACTTCATGCACGTCAAGCAGGTCGGCCGGGACCTGCGGCGGAAGCTGTTCGGCCACCTGCACCGCTCCCACCGGAGCCACAGCCGGGGCAGCCGCAGCCCGAGCCCGTACCGCCGCCGCGGCAGCTCGTCCAGGTCCAGGGACCGCGACGATGACTACGACTACTACTACCACTACCGTAGCGGCAGTGGCAGCCGCAGGAGCAGCGAGAGACACCGCAGCCACGACAGCGACGGGAGCCGCCGTCGACGCGGGCGGTCGAGGAGCCGGAGCAGGAGCCCGGTGAGGGAAGGCAGTGAAGAGCGGAGGGCAAAGATTGAGCAGTGGAACCGCGAGCGGGAGGCAGCGCAGGTGTAAGCAGGTTCCCCTGTGTGTCTGTGAGTGTGCAGGGGCTGCTGCGGCGTTGTTGGCCATGCTAGTTTGCAAGGCTGCTGAAGCTGGCAACATGTATTGTAATTTAGTTAGGATCAGGTCCTAAATTGAACCTAAAAATTGGTTTGTGATCTTTTTTCGTTGTGGACTGCTTGTCATTGAACTTGATTTGGATACCTCTCTATTTGATTCAGTTTATCAGCCAGCTTATCAGTTGTTACAAGTGTTTTTCTCTCACATAATCAGTTGTATTAGCTTATATATTATATAAGTCCTGCCGAACAGGCATGCATGTTGTATGAACTTCGCTGATGGACAGGTCAGGTCAGGTGGCTGTGGCGCTTAATGGCTGCATTGAGCTTGTGTCCAGATAGAGACGATGAATGGAGGAGGATTTTCCAGAGAGCGGCATCTTAACAATATTCCTCTCACAGCATAGTGAGAATCATACTTACCGTCGTCTCGTCTATATGTTTCTGGGAGTTTGGTTTGCTTGTGTTTGGTAGCCACGAATTTTGCATTTGAAACTTGGATGAATTGTTTTATGTCCACTGAGGTGCTTGTAGGCTTTGGCCATAGAAGGTTTTTGAGATCCAAATGTAGGACCAGCAGTCTGGATTATTCAGGTTTAATTGTTGTAGGTCACTGACAAGTAGGGCCAGCTAATTGAATGCCTGCTGGGAGAGTGGCAAGTGAAAGAGATCTAGGAGATTCACAGGTTTTGACAGTAGCCAATGTTGGTTTAGGGAAAGAATGCATTGGTACCTTGTTCACCCACAGGTCTAATCAGAGATAGCATCACCTTCCATTGTTTGTGTTAGCCATGGCCATCCTTTTGAATTTGTCTAGAAGCGTCAGGATATCTTTCCACCACAATGAGCCCACCTTAGCTTGGTCACAAAATTATATACCCTCAAGTTTCAGTAACTTCAGTTCCAATTTGTTTACAATGGTAGAAGCTAGCAAATAGTGTACTTTAATGAGTGTCAACATCAGCCTGATCAGCTATGATTTACTGATTTTTTTTTTTTTGGTGGGGGGGGTAGCTGATTGCTATTATATATATGTGCAGTGCAATTCAATTTGCCTTTTGCAGACAAAATTTAAAAATCATTAGCACTGGCTCGTCACCGGAGATAACCAGTTCCAAGGTTCCATCAGCACATCCAAAGTTAGATTCAATGACATCTATAGAGAAATGGCCACAATCAGATATTCGAACTTTGCGTTCACGAAGAAAAAAACTATGTTCGATAGATACTGATCCAAATCCAAATATTTCTGATGATAGGTATATTGAAAACTGACTTCCATTTCTTTACCTCTTCGGTCTTCAAAGTTCTGGTGAGATTCCTCAAATATGTTGCGTGAAACAAAACGTTTTAGAGATTACTTTATGATGAAACCGTTGACTTCGATGACTCGGACAAAGACGAGATTGTTTTCAGAAGAACAAAGCAGACGGCAAGTACGATTCAAGTACGATTCTCACTGTGCTGTGAGAAGAAATTTGTTAAGATGTCTACCTCTCTGAAAATCCTGATCCAGATGAGATGCTAGATATTCTATTTTCTTTCTCCCGATACAAGCTAAATGCAGCCATTGAGCGCCACATGACCATCGAAGTTCATACTCAAACAGCAACTAGATTCCATCAACACATCCAAATCAAGTTCAATCACAAACCAGTCCATAGCAACTAGGTCACAATCCAATTTTAGGTTCAATTTACGACCTGATCCTGAGTAAACAACTACAATACACGATGACAGCTTCAGCAACCTGGCAAACTGGGCAACGCCAACAAGCAACAACACTGCAGCAACCTGCTGGCTGCTGGTCTGCAGCTGGCACAGTGACAGGGGAACCTGCTTACACCTGCTCTGCCTCCCGCTCGTAGTTCCACTGCCATCAATAGAAAGTGTTTGTCTGGTCAATATACTTGTGTTAGTCCAGTTATTCCGTCTTGCAAATTGCACCGATGGATATGCACTGGATACACAGCAGTTTTTCATGGCTACATATGAGCAAAAAAAAAAGTCCCAGAGAAACAAGCAACTTTGTGTTTTATTCATTTTAGTAATAATGTAAAAGTTAGAATGACATAAACCCTACAAAATCATTGTACAACCAAGAAAAATGTGCAGCATCTATCTGTTATACAGAATGGAATAAATGTAATACTATTTACAGTGGCTAACGCCCTGATTCCAAGCCCATGGCAGCTCTCTTTGTGATACTGAAATTTCCAGTAGTAGCAGTCGAGTTGACTGTAGACGGCGATCCAAGCAAATTGTCCAGTTCTTCAGGATTTTCATGTGCCCATGGATGTTGCATGATCTTCCTCAACCTATCAAGCTTATCCGCAACTTCCTTCATCGATGGCCTATTCACTCCAGTCATCTCTAAGCACTGCCTCGCTAACTCTGCAATCTCCTCAAGAAACTCCATATTGTCACCGTTCTTGATCTGATCATCTAGGATATCCTCAAGTTTGTTTTCCTTCATCGCATACAGAAACTTCATCGACAGACTCCTGTCGTTCTCAGGTCCTTCGAGGTTGAACGCCTTCTTGCCCGTGAGCAACTCCAGGATAACAACTCCGAAGCTGTACACGTCGCTCTTGTCAGTCAACTCGTATGTCTGCATGTACTCCGGATCAAGGTAGCCGCACGTCCCCTGGACAACCGTGACGAACTGCGACTTGTCATTCGGCGCCAGGATGGACGCGCCGAAATCGGAGACTTTGGCCGTGTAGTCACCGTCCAGGAGGATGTTGGTGGACTTGACGTCGCCGTGGAGGATCGGCGGCGACGCGCAGGAATGGAGGTAGGCCAACGCCTCGGCGGACTCGTAGGCGATCCTCAGCCGGGTGTCCAGCGAGATGTGTTGCCTGTGGTGCCCGTGGATGAGATCGAACAGGGTGCCGTTCGGGATGAACTCGTAGACGAGCATGGGGACCTCGACCTCGAGGCAGCAGCCGAGGAGCTTGACGACGTTCTTGTGGTTTATCTGGGACAGGATGAGCATCTCCTTGCCGAACTCTTTTTTCTGCTGCTCGCCGATCGTCGTGCATCGCTTCACGGCGATCTCGGTGCCGCTCTTCGTCAGGACTCCCTTGTAGACGGTTCCGTGGCCACCGCGGCCGAGCACTAGCTGCCCGTCGAAATTGTCCGTGGCTTGCTGCAGTTCTTCCTCGGAGAAGATCGTGAACGCGGCGCCCTGCTGGTGCTGTGATTTCATCTCCTCGAACAGAAGCAGACCGCCGTGCCGTCGGAAATACCTCTGCTTGATCCGGTGCAGCTTTCGCCGTTCCCGGACCAGGTACGCGCAAGTGATTCCGATCACGAGAGTCACGAGTCCAACACTTGCACCTGCAGCATCAGGATTCGAAATGAAGGTTCAGAGTTCAGACTGACGCCTTTTTTAAGCTCCCGGAAAGCACTGAAAAATGTATTATTGTAGCAGAAAAGTAGTCACAGCAGGGAATTTTCCTAATGCAACTTTCTTCCGCAGCAACGTACCAACAACCGGCACCATCCAAGTTGACCTCTGACTTTTGATGCAAACGCCATTGATCATGTTTTTTCCTCGTGGGCATGAACATATGAAACTCCCGAGTGTGTTTTCGCATATTCCAGCGCAGGGGTAAGTAGAATTGTCCAAGCACTCGTTAATATCTGAAATCAAAAAATTGCATCGTTTCAAATCATGATCTGAAAAACAGTGGGCCCTGAACAAGAGGAACGAACGAACCTGCGCATCCATCTAGGACGTATGGGTTGCCCTTGAATCCTTTGGAGCACCTACAGCGGTAGCCGGCATCGCCATCGACACAGTCGCTGTGGTTGCTAACACATGCATATGCAGTCTCGTTGGCTCTGGCTTCTTCACATGTCTGCCGTGTAATCCCCCATTCCACCACCACCGGGGTCCTCGAGTCGTCGGCGTCGTAGAACGCCGACGAGGTGAGGTAGGTCGTGCTGAAATTGAAGGCCGCGCTCTCCATCACGGTGATGTAGTTGCAGGGGGTCTTCCTCCATATCTTGCTGGTGTTGTAGTTCTCGTTGAAGTAGCCTTGGTAATACTTGACGCCTCTCGGGAGCTCCGCCTGGCAGCAGCCAGCGGTGCCGGAGCAAGACCCGTTCTTGAGTGGGCCTTCACATGTCGACATGCAGCCGATTATGTACTGCACATGTACAACACATACATCGTTTAATTTGGACTTGGAGATGAACATAAACACAAAACAGAGAGCCCAAAGAACACCTACAGAATCGCTCTGCATGTAGGCCAAAGTATGGCACCCGAGGACGATGATTTTGTTGTCGTCTGCCGACAGAACGTAGGGCTCGCCGGTGTAGTTGACCCACGCGTTGTTGTAGAACATGTCGCGCGAGGTCCGGTTGTAGCACTGCCGAGAGATCCAAGTCTTGAACCAGGCCTTGCCATCCTCCACGGAGATCCTGGTCACCTCCGTGTTCCTGTCGAGCAGCGTGGTGGCGCCGTCCGCGGTGGTGGTGCAGCTGAGCTGGAAGCCGGCGTGGATGGCGCACCGCGGGTCCAGGCCGAACGGGTACGGGACGTCGATGTCGCCGCACCTCCTTGCGCAGCTGGGACGACTCTGCTCCGCGGCCGCGACCGCGAGCAGCCACGCGGCCGGAAGAAGGCATGAGAGCACAAGGAGCCGTGGGGAAAACTCCATGGCAGAGGCGGATGTCTGCCTGCTGCCGCTCGGATGTTCTTTGGAACCTGGTTGTTGGCACTTGGCAGGAGGCTAAAAGCAGAGTGGCCTCAGCTAACGCAATGTGGTCAAGTCAAGTGTGGACGCAAGGAATGCCAATTGCCAAAGCGTGTCCTGGGGTTGGTTCCTACGAGCTACGACGCATCTTTCGTCGTTGCCGTATCTGTCTATGTCATAATAATGACCAAGTGCTCTCTAATTGAATAACAGTAAAGCGTCTCTGATCAGGTATTTTTGTTACAACTTACAAGAACAATGGGCCAGCTCTCGTAAGAAAACTAGAAAAGTATATCTGTTCGGCCACTTGCATCGCACCCACCGGAGCCACAGCCGAGGCAGCCGCAGCCCGAGCCTGTACCGCCGCTGCGGTAGCTCGTCCAGGTCCATGGCGGGAATCATAGCTGCCGACCAGTCGGCCCCAACTCCGACCACCCTCGCGATGGTGGCTACGAGCGCGCGACGGCCCAGCTACAGCCCATGTACAACGCCGAGCTGTGCTGTTGCGGTGTTTTTTTTTTTTTTTTTTCCGTTAAAGCCTCAGCAACGTACGTGCATTTGTCTTTTTTTTTATAGTACGTGCATTCGTCGTAGGTAGTGGTAGTTGCGTTTCTCTTTGTTTTTGTTTTCTTTTTTCCTTTTCTTTTTTTTGATTTCCTTTTTTTCTTTTGCGTTGTTTTATTCTTCTTTTCTTAATTTTCCTTTATTTTCTTTTGTTTTTTATTTTCTTTTCTTCTTTTGATTTTTTTTTCTTTTATTATTTAGCCATTGATTCTTATTTTCATTTTTTATCTGCATCTTTATTTTATTTTTTTTTATCTAATTAATTATTTTTATTATTTTTTACCTAATATATCATTTGTATTTTTTTGTTACTTTACTTTAGTAGTTTTATCTTTTATATTTTTTATTTCTAGAATAAATGATGTTCGCGTAGAATACTAGTGATGTTCGAGATATATTTATGATGTTCTATAATTTATTTATCGTGCTCACATAATATATATGTGATATTCTATGATGTATTTTGTCATGTTTACGTAGTACATATTTGATGTTTATATAGCCTACATTTGATGTTCCACTTCTGTTTTCATTTTTATTATTTTTTTTCTTTTATTTTATTTGCTTCTCTTTACTCTTTTTTATGTTTTGTGTAAATTTACATTTTATTTTCAATTTTTCTTATTTTTACACTAATTATTTTTTTATTTCAATCATTTTTTGCTTTAGTTTTCCCCTTTCCTTTTCTTTTTTCAAGTTATTTATTTATTTATTTATTTTCAATATGTGTAGTCCTTTTTATTTGTGTTTTCATGGGTATTTTTTGTTATTTTACTTTAATATTTGTATCTTTACTTTTTTTTTTTTTTAGAACATGTGATGTCCGCTAATATACTAGTGATGTTCTATGATATATTTATCATGCTCATATAGTATACATGTGATGTTCTAAGATAATTTTGTAATGTTCACATAGTTTATACTTGATGTTCACATAGTATACATGCGATGGCTATATATAGTATATTTTTATGATGTTCACGTAGTATAATATGATATTGTATGCTATATTTTGCTATAATTTATTCTTCCAAACTCACATAATATATATATGATGTTCTATGATGTATTTTATGATGTTTATGTAGTATATATTTGATGTTTACACAATATACATGTGATGTCCATAGAGAATATATGTGATGTTCTATTATGTTTTTTAATGTTCACATAGTATACATGTGATATTCCTATATTATATTATGTATTTTGTGATATTTTCTTATTACTTAGTTTTTTTCCATGTTTCATGAAATTTTATGTGGTATATTTTATTATTGAATATTTATTCTTATTATGGTTGGATTTTTTATTGGACTTTAAATGCCTCATTTATTTAATAATAAAACTACTTTATAGCTATCACAAATATAAGGTGTAGTGGTAGAGGGCTGCATATATTAAGAAACGGTCCTGTGTCCAAAATCTAGTTATGCAGTTTTATTTTATTTTATCTTTTATTTATAGCATGCCGTGTCCAATTAGCTGAAGCGCAATGCTTAGGTCCAATTAGCTGAAGCGTAAGGCTAGAAGCCGTGAAGCACATTGCCACACTAGAAGCCGCGAAGCGTGGCTCAATGTGCGCACTGGGCCAGGTGGGCTAGATACGGAATAGGAGAGATACGGAAGAGGAGAGCAGGCGGGACGCAGAGTCGGCGGGGTGCTGGGCACCGACCCGGTCGGCAGCGAGCACACCCCGGTCCATGGACCGCGACGATGACCACGGATGTTACTACCATAGCGGCAGTGGCAGCCGCAGGAGCAGGAGCAGCGAGAGACACCATAGCCACGATAGCGACAGGAGCCGCCGTTGACCCGGGCGGTCCAGGAGCCCGGTGAGGGAAGGCAGCGAGGAGCTGAGGGCCGAGCGGGAGGCAACGCAGGTGTAAGCAGGTTCCCCGCGGATCGCGCGGGGTCGCTGCAGTGTTAATTGTTGTCGGCCTTGCTAGTTTGCCAGGTTGTCATCATGTACTGTAGTTTAGTCAGGAACTCAGGATCATGTCGTAATTTGAACCTAAAAATTGGATTGTGATATCTTTTGCTGTGTACTACTGGTTATCATTGAACTTGATTTGGATGTGCTGATGCATTAGTTGCTGTTTGAGTATGAACTTTTCTGATGGTCAGGTCAGATGGCGATGGCGCTCAAATGGTTGCATTGAGCTTGTGTCCAGATAGAGACGATGTGGAAGGAGGATTTTACAGAGATAGGCATCTTAACAAATTTCCTCTCACAGTTGTCTATGTTTCCCGGGGTTTGGTTTGCCTTTGTTAGTTTGGTGGCCATGATTTTTGTTTTTGAGCTATGTGAGTCAAACATTTTCATAAAGTAATCTCTATAAGGTTTAGTTCACACACACATGTTTGGCAAAACTCGTCACCCGTAAATGGAGACTTCTTCTGGTTGGGAAACAAAAAATATATTTAAGATTACAGTCGGCCACAAGGATCAGCATCAACCGAACACATATTTTTCTTCGTGAACGCAAAGTTTGGATATCTGATTGTGGCCTTTTTTCCGTAGTCGTCATTGAATCTTACTTCAGATCTGTTGATGGAACATATATGCTAGTTTGTTATTGGTACTATCGTTTCAAATTATTAAGACATTTTGAGTTTCAAATTATTAAAACATTTTGACTTTTCTAGATTCTAGAAATATAATGTTTGCTATACATTTAGATTACACTTTGTCTAGATATATAGTTAAAAAATATATCCAAAGCTCTATTTGGCACAGCTCCGCTTTGATAGTACAGTTGTTTTTTGTGCCTCATCTCTATAAGTAGCTCTACTGCAAAAGCTACTCTGATAAACTATTGGACAAAATAGTTGCACATGTGAAGAAGCTTCGCGGAGCTCACCAGAGGGAGCGGGAGCTAGGAGATGCTACTGTTTTCATCTCCATCTTTCATCCACCTCTTGTGAAAGCATATTTTAAGGAGCTCCACGGGTGGAGCTATTTTGATTTGTCTTATTTGACATAAAACTACTCTTGAAGCAGGGGGAGTGTCAAACAAAGTCTAACAATATAAAAAATATCTTATAATTTGGAATAGAGAAAGTACATTCTTCTTCAGTATATAACAAACAGAACCACTCTTCACAAACAAATACCACTCTTCACAAACAAATTGGAATTGCAGTGGAGCTTGAGAGAAACCAATTTTATCCAAGAGCACTTAGTCATATTGTCAGGATGTCTCATAAGAATGCATAATTTAGCAGCTATTGGGGGACCTTGTACCAGAGTTTTGCATTTGGTGATGCTTGGCTGAGTAGCTGCCATTTCCACTAGGATTAGTCTTGTGCAACATCCATTCACAATTGACAACAAGCAAGCTGAATTCTCATGTATAGAGTTAGAGGGAGCAGAGACAACTCAAACCATATGGGTTTGAGGATCGTCTATCCAGCTTATTGAAATTCAGCGGCCTCTCCCTTTGGGATAGATTGGATCAATCAGCCCTCCTCCGCATTCTTAGTTGAACAAGAAGAAAAATCATAAAAAAACTTGGAAGCGGGTATGGAGTACATGATGCTCATTAACTATTCCATACAACGTCTAATATTGAATGGCTAAGCTAAAAGACCCGGCTAGTTGTCCTCCTAGAATCTAACTTTATTTCCTTTTCTATCTTCCAAAAAATAACCCATTCTAGTAGCCTGAGCAGCCCACATGAAACATTTGAAGAAGCTAGAAGCTCTCCATCAGTTTTAGTATTGAAAATGTTAGGCTTATCAATTTCCTATTTGAAATCTAGAAGCTCTCTCTAATTTATTCCTATCTTTTCATAACTTTTAAGCCACAAAACCAACAATCAAATGTTTAGATCTCTAAGGTTGTGAATTCCTACACCCCCACCCAAATCCTTACACATGGTACCAGTCTCCCAATTAACAAGGTGATACTTGTTATGCCCCTCAAAATCATTCCACAAACATACAATTGGCCAATTAGCCATTTGTTAGAGTTCATTAACTTAATGGCCACTTACGAAACATCAGAAAAAAAAGAATGTAGATAGGTATACTAGCCAAACATGTCTTAACAAGCAAGGCTCTAGCATCCAAGGATAGCGACTTTCCCCTCTGGCCTGCAATCCGTTTCATCAACTAAAGGCTGGATGTCCCTAGTCAACTTAGAGTGATGTAAAGGAATTCCTAAGTACTTAATTGGGGAATTCCCTACTAGAAAATTAACAATAAGAGAAGCAACATGAGTAAAGTCCTCTTCTAAGTACATAGGAATGAACTCACTTTTGTGGAAATTATTTCTCATGCTGAGATATGCTCATACTAGAACAAAATCTGCTTCAAATTAACTCAATGTAAGGCTTCAGCTCTAGAGAATAAGATTGTGTCATCTGCACACTGTAGAGAAAGTATACCCCCCCCCCTCTCTAAAGATATGCAACATCCCTTTAACCAACCTAGGTCTAGCTTCCTTATCCAACATTCTCGTAAGCAAATCACCTACTAAGTTAAAAGACAATGGAGATATTGGATCTCCCTGCCTATGACCTTTTCCAAGTTTAAAGAACTGTCTTCCCAATGCACCATGATCACAGTAGAACCACATACAACCAATTGCTTAATCCAACTAATCCATTTAACAGAAAACCCTCTAGATTGAAGCACTTCAAACAAAAAAAAACTCTTAACTTACCCTATCATAAGTCTTTTCATAATCTAACTTAAGGATCACACATTTTTCACCACTCCTATGCAAACGTGCACCACCTCATGAGCTACTACTATACTCTCCACTACATACCTACCTATAATAAAGGCACTATAATTACCAGCAACCAATTCTGAGCTACCTTGCCTAATCTCATAGTTAGAAAAAAATCTTGAAACTATAATTCAACAAGCTAATTGGTCTGAACTACTTCATATTGTAGGCATCTTCTACTTTAGGAATTAAAGTAACTAAAGCAAAATTTAATCTGCAGACCCAACTCTCCTTTCTAGAAATTAACAAACAAGGCCCTATGTTCTTTTTCACTACGTTCCAGAACTTTTGATAAAACAAAAAAGGTAGTCCATCAGACCTAGGTGCACCCTTAGGATAACAACTAAAGATGGCCTCCCTAATTTCCGCATCTATTGTCTGAATCATCATTGGTATAGATTCACATATCATCCTACCCTACAGAAGGCTAGGGCACACTGTGTGCAGCATGTTGTGGGAAAAAGAATTTGTGAGCAGACAACAACTCTAACTAAAGCTTCATGCCAAAACTACGAATGATATTACCATGAAAGAATTGGTAGTGTTTGCCTACATTGGGAGAATTAATTACGTGTACGTCTACAACTAGGCGGCAGCTCTAAGGAGAGAGTTAGGTTAGTCCTCGTGGAGATTTAATTGCACTGTTTTTAAGATTCTCATGAAACTTTTATCTTATCTCTCTTTATCAATACTATGCTTTATTAGCCAATGAAAAGCCGATGAAACTATCATGAAACCCTCGTTGAGACTAGCCTTAGGTACTGCAACTCCTAGAATCCGTGCCAGTCAAACTTTTTTAACTTTGATCAACTTTATAGAAAAAAGCATCAATATCTATGACATAAAATGAATATCTTATGAAAATACATTGTATCATAAATCTAATGGTACTAATTTGGTACCATACATTTTAGTACTTTTTTCTAAAAATTTGCTCAAAGCTTAAAAATTTTGACTTACAACTCTAGAAGTTACAGTATTCAGGGACAGAGAAAGTACATGCACAACAGGGAATCACGTCACCTCTGATGCTTGTAGACCACCAGGCAGGCGATAGAAAGGAAGAAAAGTGACTTGGCCGCTGGCCCCAGGTGACTCCTTGGTCATGGACTTATGCGAAGACCGAGCTAACATTCCCTATTTTCACAAGAGAGGTGGTCAGTTGCATTTACGACGATTGTTAGTTCTAGGAACCACCTTTGAGTGTCGAGCTTTGGTTTCTATTTTGCAGGATTCAGAACGTCGCATTTGCTCCAACAGCCCACTTTCTTCCAAACTTCTTTACTGAAAGGGCATTCGACAAAAAGGTGTAGCACCGTCTCCTGCAGGTTCCTTCAATTCTGCATAGGGCGCAGAAGTAGTCGTTCCTCCATCCTGTTAGCATCAATCTGTCGTTGGTCCATGGCCGGTTTTGCAAGAACCAGACGAAGAATTTGACCCGCTCATGGTGGTGTCGCTTTTCCTTTTCAATATCAGCTTTGGGAACGATGACTAGCGTTGTCCGCTGAACTGGACTTTGTAGGCTGAGCGTGCGGAGTATTCTCGTGTGGTTTCGAGAGTCCAGGTAATCTCATTATCCTGTTCATCTTCAGGTGGATTAAACATGATGCCGCAGTAGATGACAATATGACAGCAATCACAAGTATAATATATTATCAAAGTCTTCGCATCGATTTTTGTATACATCTCGACAGTGGGCATTTTGAGGCGTCTACCAATCTGACATACTTTTCTAGTTTTCTTATGAGAGCTGGCCCATTGTTCTTGTATGTAACAAAACTACCTGATTGTACCGTACAGAGACGCGTTCCAGTTATTCAATTAGAGAGGACTTTTTTTTTGCGAATATCAATTAGAGAGGACTTGGTCATTATTATGAGATAGATAGATACTACGGCAACGGAAGGATCCTACGAAGGAACCAACCCTACGACGCCTTGGCATTTCTTGCGTCTACACTTGGCAACATTGTGTTAGCCGAGGCCACTCTGCTTTTAGCTTCCTGCAAGCGCCAACAACCAGGTTCCAAAGAAGATCTGAGCGGCAGCAGCAGGCAGCAGGCAGAGAGAGAGACATCCCGCCTATGCCATGGACTGGTCCTCACGGCTCCTCCTGCTCTCATGCCTTCTTCCGGCCGCGTGGGTGCTCGCCGCCGCGGCGCGCAGTCCCAGCTGCGCAACGAGGTGCGGCGGCATCGACGTCCCGTACCCGTTCGGCCTGGACCCGCAGTGCGCCATCCACGCCGGCTTCTGGCTCAACTGCACCACCACCGCGGATGGCGCCACCCAGCTGCTCGACAAGAACTCTGAGGTGACCAGGATCTCCGTGGAGGATGGCAAGGCCTGGTTCAAGAACTTCATCTCTCGGCAGTGCTACAACCGGACCTCCGGTGAGATGTTCTACAACAACGCGTGGGTCAACTACACCGGCGAGCCCTACGTTCTGTCGGCAGACGACAACAAAATCATCGTCCTCGGATGCAATAGCATGGCCTACATGCAGAGTGACTCTGTAAGTGTACTCTTAGTGTTCTTGGGCTCTCAGTGTTGTGTTTAGCTGATCTATGGACTATGGTATTGTTCATGTGCAGTACATAATCGGCTGCATGTCGACATGCGACGACCCACTCAAGAACGGCTCTTGCTCCGGCACCGCTGGCTGCTGCCAGGCGGAGCTCCCAAGAGGCGTCCAGTACTACCAGGGCTTCTTCAACGAGCTACACAACACCACCAAGATATGGAGGCAAACCCCCTGCAACTACATCACCGTGATGGAGAGCGCGGCCTTCAATTTCAGCACCACCTACCTCACCTCGACGGCGTTCTACGACGCGGACGACGCGAATACCCCGGTGGTGATGGAATGGGGGATCACACGGGAGACATGTGACGAAGCCAGAGCCAACGAGACTGCGTATGCGTGTGTCAGCGACCACAGCGACTGTGTCGATGGCGATGCCGGCTACCGCTGTAGGTGCTCCAATGGATTCAAGGGCAACCCATACGTCGTTGATGGATGCACAGGTTCGTTCGTTCCACTTGTCCAGGGCCTTTTTTTTTGTTCAAATTACACGATACATGCACAGACGCTTGCAACGCATGCATAATCACCCCCATGATTTGAAATGATGTAATTTTTTGGCTGTGATTTCAGATATTAACGAGTGCTTAGACAAGGCTACTTACCCCTGCGCTGGAATATGCGAAAATACACTTGGCAGTTTCACATGTTCATGCCCACGAGGAAGAAGCATGATCAATGGCGTTTGCGTCAAAAGTCAGAGGTCAGCATGGATGCTGCCTGTTGTTGGTACGTTGCTGTGGAGATTGGAGAAGTTGCATTAGGAAATACCCTGCTGGGACTAGGAGATGTTTTTCTACTAAATAATAGGCGTCTGTTTGAATCTCCAATCTGAATCCTGATGCAGGTGCTAGTGTTGGACTCGTGACTCTTGTGATCGGAATCACTTGCGCGTACCTGGTCCGAGAACGGCGAAAGCTGCACCGGATCAAGCAGAGGTATTTCCGACGGCACGGCGGTCTGCTTCTATTCGAGGAGATGAAATCACAGCACCAGCAGGGCGCCGCGTTCACGATCTTCTCCGAGGAAGAACTGCAGCAAGCCACCAACAATTTCGACGGGCAGCGAGTCCTCGGCCACGGAGGCCACGGAACTGTCTACAAGGGAGTCCTGACGAAGAGCGGCACCGAGATCGCCGTGAAGCGATGCATGACGATCGGCGAGCAGCAGAAGAAAGAGTTTGGCAAGGAGATGCTCATCCTGTCCCAGATCAACCACAAGAACATCGTCAAGCTCCTCGGCTGCTGCCTCGAGGTCGAGGTCCCCATGCTCGTCTACGAGTTCATCCCAAACGGCACGCTGTTCGATCTCATCCACGGGGACCACAGGCAACACATCTCGCTGGACACTCGCCTGAGGATCGCCTACGAGTCCGCCGAGGCGTTGGCATACCTCCATTCCTGCGCATCGCCGCCGATCCTCCACGGCGACGTCAAGTCGACCAACATCCTCCTGGGCGGCGACTACACGGCCAAAGTCTCCGATTTCGGCGCGTCCATCCTGGCGCCGAATGACAAGTCACAGTTCGTCACGGTTGTCCAAGGGACGTGCGGCTACCTTGATCCGGAGTACATGCAGACATACGAGTTGACGGACAAGAGCGACGTGTACAGCTTCGGAGTTGTTCTCCTGGAGTTGCTCACGGGCAAGAAGGCGTTCAACCTCGATGGGCCTGAGAACGACAGGAGTCTGTCGATGAGGTTTCTGCATGCGATGAAGGAAAACAAGCTTGAGGATATCGTGGATGATCAGATCAAGAACGGTGACAACATCGAGTATCTTGAGGAGATTGCAGAGTTAGCGAGGCAGTGCTTAGAGATGAGTGGTGTCAATAGGCCAACGATGAAGGAAGTCGCGGATAAGCTTGATAGGTTGAGGAAAGTCATGCAACATCCATGGGCACATGAGAATCCTGAAGAATTGGACAAGTTGCTTGGATCGCCGTCTACAGTCAACTCGACTGCTACTACTGGAAATTTTAGCATTACAAAGAGAACTGCCATGGGCTTGGAATCAGGGCGTTAGCCACTGTAAATAATACTATGCTGCAGCAGATAAGAGACTGCACATTTTTCTTGGCTGTACAATGGTACTAGGGTTTATATGGCATTCTACTTTTAATTACCAACATGAATAAAAAGTAAAGACGCTATCTCTCTCTAGGATTTTGTAGCTTATATGTAAGCATGGAAAACTGCGGTATCCAGTTCATAGGCATTGGTTCAATTTGCAAGTCAAAATAATGGGACTAGCACAAGTACATTAACCAGACAAACATTCCTATTCCTGTCGATGACACAAGCAAGATCAACAAACAAGAAGCAATAAACAAAGAACTTGAAAGGACGTCAGGAGTATATGTAAATGGCTCAATTAACTTATGAGTTTGTTCCCCTCACAATTTATCCGTGACCCAAAATTTGACAACAAAAGATACAATTCTCGTAACCCTCACAGAAAACTAAGAACCTGGAGGCAGGTAATATTACTTCCTAAATGGGTACAGGCAAAAGTAGAGATTTGCTGGAGGTTCAACCTACATCTTGGCCTCCTTTGCGTCCTGGTACTCCGCTTCTGGAGTCTGGTCTCCGCCGGTACTGCTGCCGCTGCTGCCAGCGCTACCACCACCACCTTGTTGCATGTGCTCTCCAATCTTTGACACAGCCTTGTTTGCTGCTTCCAGCTTCTGCTTGATCTTCTCCAGATCATCCTCAGACATAGCTGCCCTCAGGTCAGAGACAGCAGACTCGATCTCCTTGGTGACCTCAGCAGGGACCTTGTCCTTGTACTCGCTGACACTCTTCTCAATGCTATAGATCGTGGTATCTGCAGAGTTCTTAAGATCAATAAGAGACTTCCTTTCCTGATCCTTCTGAGCATGTAGCTCAGCCTCCTTCACCATCTTCTCAATTTCAACCTCTGACAAACCCCCAGAAGACTTGATGGTGATTTCTTGTTCTTTGCCAGTGGCTTTGTCCCTCGCTGACACCTTCACAATGCCATTGGCATCAATGTCAAAGGTAACCTCAATCTGGGGCATGCCTCTTGGGGCTGGTGGAATGCCTTCAAGCTGGAATTCGCCAAGGAGCTTGTTATCTGCAGCCATCTCCCTCTCACCCTGAAGTACCTTGACTCCAACCTGTGTCTGGTTATCTGCGGCAGTAGAGAAGACCTGGCTCTTCTTGGTTGGAATTGTGGTGTTCCTGTTAATTAGCCTTGTGAAGATGCCACCAAGAGTCTCGATACCAAGGGAGAGAGGTGTGACATCCAGCAAAAGGAGCTCCTTCACATCGCCCCTCAAAATACCACCCTGAATAGCAGCTCCCATGGCAACAGCCTCATCAGGATTGACCCCCTTGCTTGGTGGCTTGTTGAATATCTGAGAAACAACGTCCTGGACCTTTGGTACTCTAGTCATACCACCAACCAGTAGAACCTCATCAATCTCCTTAGCGGAGATGCCAGCATCCTTGAGGCAGTTCACACAAGGGATGCGGGTCCTTTCAATGAGATTGCCCACAAGAGACTCAAACTTCGATCTGGTCAAGGTAATGTTGAAGTGCTTTGCACCAGAGGCATCAGCAGTGATAAATGGGAGGTTGATTTCAGTCTGCATAGTGGAGGAAAGCTCCACCTTGGCCTTCTCAGCAGCTTCCCTGAGCCTTTGCAGTGCTAACTTGTCCTTGCTCAGATCAATGTTGTCTGACTTCTTGAACTCGCTAACCAGATACTCAAGCAGTGCACCATCAAAGTCCTCACCACCAAGGAAAGTATCACCATTGGTTGCCTTGACCTGAAAAAGGTGCCAGAATTATGAATTACTACCTATTTCAACAATATATTTAGAGAATGTGTGCAAGATACCAGAAAAAAAAAATTACCTCAAAAACTCCATTTGATATCTCAAGGATCGACACATCAAATGTGCCACCACCAAGGTCAAACACTGCGATCAGGCCCTCCTTGTTGTTCATTCCATATGACAAAGCTGCAGCAGTGGGCTCATTGATAATCCTCATAACCTCCAGTCCAGCAATCCTACCAGCATCCTTGGTAGCCTGACGTTGAGCATCATTGAAATAAGCTGGGACAGTAATAACAGCCTTAGACACTGTCTTGCCAAGGTAAGCCTCTGCAGTTTCCTTCATCTTGGTGAGAACAAATGCACCAATCTGGCTAGGGGAGTACTGCTGGCCACCCATCTCCACCCAGGCATCACCATTCGGTGCCTTGACAATCTTGTAAGGCACCATCTTCATCTCCTTCTGGGTCTGCGGGTCATCAAAAGTCCTACCAATCAGACGCTTCGACCCACGAATTGTGTTCTGGGCATTGGTTACTGCCTGCCGGCTCGCGGTGATACCGATCAGCAGGTCACCATTCTGATTCTTGGCAACAATGGAGGGAGTTGTCCTCGCACCTTCTGCATTTTCAATCACCCGTGGTGCCTACAAAAGCAAAGTCATCCATAAATTCCTGACTACCAGCATCATAACCAGAACCAATTGAACATGGACTCAAATTGCAGCAATTTCAAGCTATGGCATTAAGTACATATTGAGACAGCAACTGGCCCAATCAAATTTCAGCATTCAAGTATGGTATCTACTATATATGGATACAACAACCCATTTACAAATAACAGAATGTACTGAAATTGCAGCTATTTCAAGCCATGATTTTAAGCACATATTGATACAGTGGCTGACCCAAAGCAATTTCAGCAATTCAAGCATGACATCTACTACAGATAGATATAACAACCCATTTACAAATAACATAATATGGCAGATTTCAGAGTGAACAGGGGAAAAAGCACACCTTTCCTTCCATGACGGAGACGCAGGAATTCGTTGTGCCTAGATCGATACCAATGACATCTGCCGCGACCGGCTTTGTGCTGCATGCAGAACATTCACTTAGGAAACAAATTGCCATGGATACGGAACTAGTGATGACAACACATCTCGAGTTCCTAGTTACCTGAGAAGACGAGCTACTGCTCCGAGCCTGGAGAGCAGAGGAGGCGCTGTCCGCTGGGGCATGGGACCCTAATCAGATCGCGAAAGCAGAGAACAGATCAACACATCGGATGAAACCAGACATCATCAGAAGAACGCGCAACGCCACAAATTGGCATTGACAAAGGGGCACGAACTTTGCAAGCAAAGAGCAAGTTCACGGGAACAGAGGTGGCACTGACCTGGGCAACGGCGGATGCGAGGGTGCGGCCGGACCTGGCCAGCCTCGACGCGACGAGAGCTCCGAAGGCCATGGCTGGCGCTTGGTCTTGGGCGCGGCTTCCGGCGGCGGCGTGTGGGCGCGGGAGGGAGAAGTAGGCGAGATCCGAAAAACCCTAGTGGGCGGCGGCGCTCCCTTCTTCTTAAACCCCTCGCGGTCCGCGGCATTGGCTTGGAAGAGGGGAAAGAAATGGCGGCCAGGGGCAATTCTGTGATTCTCACCAGGACAAGTCTGTGGCTGACGGTGGGCCACGAGGCTGGACGGAAGGTTCTAGACGGCATCAATCCGCCTCCGTCCGTTGGGCCTGGGCTTTCTTTTTCAGGACTCCATCGTGGATAGATTCTCTTCTCGGCTATCTCTTTCTTGCTAAACACTTAAAAACCGGAAATCATCCGGTCCGAACGTTCGGACCGGAGCCTCCGTCCGAGCAGTGCGCGCGCACACGCGGAAAGCGCGGGAGGGTTCGTTTGCGCCAATCGTGCATGCAAATGCAGTGCGGCCAGTCGCAACGAGTCGTCCCATCGTGACAGAGTAATGCAGGTAGGAACAGTACAAGTACGTGACGTCCAATCGTTGGCTCGTGCACAGAAGCACGTACGTACGTTTCTGTTTCCCTTTCTTATTCTTTTCTGATTTGTTTTTTTTCTTTTCTTTTTTCTTTTTGTTTTCTTTTTATTATTTTTTGTTTCCTTATTTCTATTTATTCTTCTTTTTTCTTTGCTTTTTTGGTTTTCTATTTTTATTCTTACTCTATTTATTTCTTATTCTTTTTTATTTAGCTTATGCCTTTTTCTTTTTTTTTTTTTTTTTTATTTTTTTTTGCTTCTATTTATCTTTTCTTTCACTATTATTAAGTTCCATGCATTTTTTTATGTTTGCCATGTGATTTTGAATTTTTATCTTTCTTTTTTTTCATGATTTCTTTTTATTATGTTTTTTATTTTTAATATTTTCTCTTTTTTTTTCTTTTCTTTTTTATTTTTCATTTTTGTGCATCATTCATTTTTTATTTATTTTTAAGTTATATGCGCTTATTTTTTTTTTTTTTTTTCCTTTATTTTATTTTTCCTTTTCTTTCTTTTTCTTATTATTTTTATGGTGTTCTATATTTTTTTTTATGTTCATGAACCTAAAACTATTGTTCTTCTAAATCAAAAATATATTTTCTCCTAAATCGAGAATATTTTTTTCTTGCGAAGACGAAACATTGTCCTCTAAACTTAACACCATCTTTGTTCTAAAACAAAATATTCTATCTTTATAAAATACATATTTATTAATAAAATTTTATCTAAATATATCCAAATGGAGTCTTATTTTTTAAGGATTCATTGCAATAAAATTTATTTATTTTTGATCTATTATGTTATTATTTATCTATTTCTCTATATTTTATAAATTTTGTCATTTCATTTCTCCTACATTTTAACATATTATAATACCATTCAATGAACCTATATATTGTTTGGTTCTCCTTAACTTAGAATAATTATTTTCTGATTCTGTAACATTCATTTTTATGAAGACGGAACATTATATCATGACTTGAGAACACCGCCGCACTTCATAAAAAAAATATTTTACCTTCATAAGATAAATATTTATTAATAAAATTTTATTTAAATATATCAATGTGGTATCTTGTTTCAAATAATTTATTGCAAGAAATCTGATGATATAAAAAAGAATTTAATTTGGATGTTTGGTTTAGGAGTTATGACTTTTTTTTGATTCGCTAAAAGTCATCACATGTTACACTTTTTTAATGGTTATTCCTTGCTTATATTCATCCTCTCTTTTTTTTCCTTTCTTTTAAGTTTTCTATATTCTTCATTCCAATATTATTTTTTATTTTAATTTTTTTCTTCATATTTATTTTCATTCTTTTTTCATTCCTTTTTTCTTTATCTTTATGTTTTCTACTGATTTTTATTTTCATTTTTTAATTTTACCTTCCTCATATTATGATATTTTTTATTTTTATTTACGTTTCATATGATGTTCTCTATGTGGGATGTTCACTTAGTATACATGTGATATTCGTGTATTATCTATGTGATGTTCTATAGTGCATTATTGTTATTATAGGTGTATTCAGAGATATTTACTTAGTATATATGTGATGTTCTAAAATGTATTGAGTGTTATTCACGTACTATGTACTATATATGCTAGTAATTTTTTTAATCCATATTTTTAATATTTCTTCATTTTTTTATTTTCTTTTCTGTTCCTTTCTTTTTTTCTTTTCGAGCATCATTAATATTTTTATTTTTATTTTCATGTTTATGCATTTATTATTTTTTATGTTTTTACTTCTCTTTTATTTTGTTTTTGTTTTCTTTTATTTTTTCTTATTATTTTTATGTTCAGTGTAACATGTGATGTTTTATGTTTCTTATGTTCACGTATTATACACCTGATGTTCTAGAATATTTTTATGTTCACGTAGTATATATGTCATGTTCTATGCTGTATTTAGTGATGTTCACAGAATATATATCTAATATTCTCATAGTAGATATGTGATGTTCTATGATATTTCTTTGTGATATTTATTTAGTATATATATATGATATTCTATGATGTATTTAGAATGCTCATGTAATATGTATATGATGTTCTATAATATATTTAATAATATTCAACTATATTTTTTCAAGATGTTCGCTTACTACACATGTGATGTGCCGTGATGCATTTAGTGATGTTTACGTAACACATATGTGATGTTCTATAATGTATTTAGTGATGTTCGTTGATGTATTTAGGGATGTTCACTTAGTATACATGTGGTGTTTATAGTACTTTCTCTATACTAAAAAAAGAAAGTTATTTTGGACAAATAAACAGCCTCCAAAACACAACTTTAACTTTTGATTTCTATAAAAATATTTATTAAAAAGTTATATATATTTATGAAAGTATTTTCCAAGATAATAAATCTATTCACAAGATTTTATATTTTTAAACTTAACAACTTAAAAGTTATTCATAATTTACATTCCTAATGTTTGAACCAAAGCTTATCCAAATAACTTTATTTTTAAATATGGAGGGAGTATATTTTAATATTTTTTAAAAAATATCCATATAATGTTTTGTTACTATTTTCTCTATAATGTGTTTTATTTGTTCTTATGCTTTGCTCTATATTTAATTTTTATCTGTGTTATGTATTTTTTGTTACTATTTCTATATACTTTATTATTTTTGTGATATTATTTGTATTTATATTTATATTATAATACTAATTGTATAAACCTAAAACCAGAATATTATTCTTTAATGTTTTTTATATTCACTTAGTATAGATGTGATGTTCTATATATATTTATCGATGTTTAGATAATATACATGCAACATTCTACAATATATTTTATGATATTATAAATGTATTAGTAATATTAACTTAGTATACATATGATGTTACATTATGTTTTTATGATATTCACTTCATGTACAAGTGATGTTCTATTGAGTATTTAGTGATGTTCTATTAATATATATACGATGTTTTATGGTGTGTTCGATGATGTTTTATTATATATTTAGTGATATCCATTTAGTATACACATGATGTTCTTTTTAGTTGTTTACGGTTTTCATTCTTATTTTTATTTTATAATTCTTTTCTTATTTATTTTTACCTTTTCTTTTCTTTTTAATTTTTTAATTATTTTCTTACTTCTATTAATTTCTCTTTTTAATTTTTTTATTTTTTTTTCTATGCTTTTTCATACTTATTTTATCTTATCTTTATTTCTATTTTTTTCTCATCCTTATTTAAGTTATTCATTTATTTTATTTGTTCTATATATTTATTATTTGTTAATCATGTTTTATGTGTGTTTTTTTCTTCTCTATTATTTTATCTAATAAATTACTTTAATAATTTTATTTTTTTATCTTTTTATATATATATGTAATGTTTATGTAGCATATATTTAATGTTTTATGTTGTATTTTGTCATAGTATTTATTCTATGATGTTTCATACTTATGTTTATACAGTTTACATGTGATATTACATAATGTTTTTGTGATGTTCACTTAGTATACATGTGATGTTATATAATATATAGTGATGTTCCCTTAATATATATGCGATATTCTATGGTATATTCGATAATGTTCTGTTATATATTTAGTGATGTTCGCGTAGTATATATATGATGTTCTATGTATATTTATGATTTTTGAGAAGTATCCGTATAATGTTTTTATTAATTTCTCTCTATTACATGTGTTTTTTTCTTATGTTCATCACAAATTTTATTGGTGATGTTCATATGGTATACACATAATGTTCAATGATTTTTATGTTCACATGGTATACATCGACGCGTTCTATGATGTATTTAGCGATGTTCGCCTAGTGTACATATGATTCTCTTGTAATATATATATATATATATATATATATATATATATATGTGATTTCTATGAATTTTTGTGATGCTCACACGATAATATTCTTTTTACTATGCTCTATGGTGTTATTATTTATGTATTTCTTTTTATCAATTTTATCATTTATTTTTTTTCTATTTTCATAGATATTATAATACATTCACATGAACCTACATTGCTTTTATTCTAAATCCGAACGTTATTCTTCAAGATTATAATACTATCACATTAACCTATAATTTCTTCTACTAGATTTAGAATATTATTAATCTATAATTTTTCTCCTAGATTTAGAATATTATTCTCCTGAACTGAGATTAATTTTCTTATGAAGACAGAACATTATTTGCTAAAGCTAGAGCATCGTCTCTATTCAATAAAAGAAAACATTCTTATTATCTTTTATGAAGACAGAACATTCTTATGTTCAATAATATTTTTTGTCAAAATATATCTATGTGAGATAAACACAAGTGGTGCATGTGTTCTGCTGATGCAGCGTGTTTTCTTATTATTTGTTTTCTTTACCTTTTTTTCTTTTCCTTATATATTTATACTATTTAAAATTATCTTTTATCATTTTTATTTTATTTTTAATATTTTTTATTCTTGCTTATATTTTTTTTTGTCCTGCATTTATCTAGGTTAAATCACGTACTAATATATCTTGTATAGAGTATGTGATGTTCTATGATTTTCTTTGAGTATTTGTACAGTACACATGACATACTATATAGTATTTTTTTAAGGTTGTTAAAAACTTTAAATGGCATACATGTGATATTAGTTTAAATATCTCTCTTTTTTTATGTGAATTTTTATTTTTGTTTTTCCTTTATGATTTGCTATGTATTTTATTATTCTTCTCTATTTATGTAATGTTATCTACTACCTCCATTCCAAATTATAACTTCGTTTGATTTTTATACAAAATTTGACCACTCGTCTTATTCAAAAAATTGCATAAACTTAGTCATTTGAGAAAAACTTTTATTAATAAATCAACCCACAACAAAATATATGATATTTTACATGATTTTTTGCATAAGATGAATGATCAAACTTGAGAACAAAAAGATCAAACGAACTATAATTTAGGATAGAGTTAGTATGTATCTAATTATATATATTTTATAATTGTATTATTCTTTTTTTTTTTATAGATATGTAGGACTATTATTCCCTTGGATTTAGAGCCTGACGGAGTGACGAGTTGACCCAAGCGAGTGCTCCACGTGAGTGCGAGGCAACAATTAGCTAGTGGCAGGTGGATATATGTCTCAGACATCTCGTACGTGGCATCTGCTTTATTTCAATAGCGTCATTAATTCATCAACTCAGTAGCAGACCTGTAAAACAACGCTTTTGAAAAATGCTAAAAAACATTTTGTAAAAAGCATTTAAGAATTTGTCTGCATTCTACTTTAGTTCAACAACTAAGGAAATAATCACTCGGTGGCCATATCGAAACAGTCTGTCATGTCCTATAGAAACACCTGATAGGCAAACACCGACCCAAAGAAACAGTCCATCAATGGCAGACTATGAAAACTGTCCACACATGCTAGCGTACCAGACGAAAACTTTTGGCGGGAAACAGTCACCCACGCCGTGTGGCCGGATGGAGGATCCGGTCCGAACGGCCGGACTCAAGAGCTCCCCTTAAAAACAACCACCACCCTGTTGCATGGCATCATATACGAATAAACTGACACGGGCCTAAATTCACTTGTTCAGTTTTAACAAATTTTAACCGGATTAACTAAACCAATAATCACAAATATTCAAAACCACCTTTAATCAAACAAGAAATATTAAGAACGAGTACGATATAGTTGATTATTATAACAATATATTATAGAGTTGGAATAAAACAAGTATATAAATAACATAACTAAATTATACTAGCAATTTTTTAAAAAAATTGTAGCACATATGAACGCACAAATTGTCTATAAACATGCCTAGGTTAGATGATTTGAAGACAAAGTGATGGAGAGACATGGGCAATAATGTAGAGCATGTGAGTACGGCGTGATGGGATGAACGCTATGGAGCTCCAGCACCGGCACGAGATGCATGACGAGAGACATCACCATTCATCCAATTAAGTTAGGTTCCTCTAAATCCAATTAAGTTAGGTTCCTCTAACCAAATAGAAAATTGCAATGATCCATCTTCTTTTGCTAGTAAGATCTAGGACCCAACATTTTCTGTTGCATGCAAGGTTATGTAAAACATGGTATGTTAACCGATTTCACAATGTGTGAGTATTGTAGGTAGGGTCTTCTTGGTAGATGTCATACCATGGTTCAGAGCTTAATAGAATTAATATGATACTCATACCAATAAATTGTAATTTCTTTTCTAGAAACTCATCTCTTAAGAACTCCAAGGTTAAGCGTGTTTGGCTTAAAGCGATGGGTAACCAACCAGAAAGTTCTCCCTGGATGCGCATGAGTGAGCATAAAGTACGTAGAAAAAACTGATGTTGGTCTGTGAGAGCAGTATTGATCCTATAAAAATTGTCAATGTAACCGGGCCCGGCCTCAAGGAGGCGGGTGTGCATGAGTGAGACAAAGTGCGTAGAAAAGACTGGTGTTGGTCTGTGAGGGCGTATTGATCCTATTAAAACTGTCAGATGCAAGCGGACCTAGCCTCAAGGAGGCGGGAGTTACAGTAGATCTCTCAACAACTCCAACTCTGCTTCTTCATATATTGTAGTGATGATCCTTTTCTCTGTCTCTTTTAACATTCAAATAAAAGCCGATGAAGCCACTATTTTTAGCTTCACTAGCTTCAGCTCCTTCATGCACTACAACAAGAAGCTAGAGACATTTGGAGACATGCAAAGGGGTGCTTAGGACACCATGAGTGGTGACTTATAAGCTTGCTCTAAATATAAGAGAGAGAGAGAGAAAGACTTATCTATTGATGAGTTAGTCTCATGCACACACACTCTATCCCCCAGATGATTCCACCCACACGTCTCCCATTGTTACCGTCTCCCATAGCGGATCCACTCTTGGCGCAGCCCCTCTCTCGGCATGGCCCTCTTTTTATGTAGCCTCTCTCCCTCTCCTACCGGTGTGGCTATTTCTAGACCCTAGCACAATCTCCTCTCCTGGCAACCCGCCGCCATGTCTAACTCTAAGGTGAATCTAAATTTCTCTTTCCTATTTTAATTGCATTCTTAGTTCTATATTTCATTATAGAATTTATATACAAAACAATGTATCTGCGAATGTATAAGAAGATTGGAGACAAGCAAGCACATAGAAGCTGCGAGAGAATCTTGACGAGTACCATTGATCAATTCATAGCTTCACATAATTTAACTGAAGTGATGAACTTTGTTTGCGAAACTATGTTTATGGTGACGCCTTGGTATAGAATTTATTTGCCATTTTAAATTCGTGTATTTAAATATTTGCCATTTGTATGGACATTTAGTATTAGTTTGAATTTATTATATGGAGTTAAATAGGCAGAATACATAGAGAAAGTAGAAATAGAAAAGGAGATAAAACAGGACATCAAATCGCAAGTAGAGTCCGTGTTTTAGAGTTTCTAGTAAAAAAAAACCTAGATCATGTTGTACACGGGAGGAAAACGGCACGGAGCCCCCTCCACGTCCTCGAGAAAGCCAGACTGCTGGCAGAACTCGACGGTGTCGGCAATTGTTTCCTTCAGCGGCCTGACCTTCCACCCCAGCTTCTTCAGCTTATCGGACGTCATTGGAGCTGGGTGGTCCATGTCATAGATGCTCTCCCTACCGATTTTTTGAAATCAATTCAGTTAGACACATTCCCAAATCCCAACTTCAGTATATGAAAATGGTCAGGAGAACGAAGAGAATTGGGTTTACTCGCTAATGAAAGGGTAATCATCAGGGTACATGGCCTTCAGCAAGTCCAGCAGGCCACGGGCGCTGATGAAATGAGGCGCGCAGATGTGCCTGCCGGAGGCTTCGGGTCTCTCATAGACCAGCAGTAGAGCATCAGCAGTGTCCCGAACGTCAACGATGTGCCAAAGTTTGTTTCTCATTTGATCAGGTCCTCCTGCATGAAGATGAGAAGTTAGTAACTTAGTATAAGAGCAGGATCAAGCCAACAAAGCAATAATACAATAAACTGTAAACTAGTGGATCTCCCTTCTTAAATAAATAAATATATGAAAAGATATGAATTCAGCACATTGTTTAATGATATGTGACGAGAAAAACCTTTCAGGAAGTAGACGAGGAACTTGCAGCTTGTGTTGAGCGTTGGCTGCAGAAGAGGACCAAAGACCAGGGCTGGGTTGACAGTTACAACATCCAGCCCGGTTTGTTTCCCATATTCAAGTGCAGCCTCTTCTGATGTAATCTTGGCAACAGAATACCAGTTCTGCAATTAAACAGGGCAAAGTGACGAACTCAACTTTGGAAATGAATAACTATGAAGTTTATTTTGAAATCAGGTTTTGATCTGTTTAGGCTTTTGTTGTGTCCATTACTGCCGCTGCGCCAGTTTACAGTACCCAGTTACCTCATCATTCCTGCAGAATTCTTTATCTGACCAACAGCTCTCATCTTTGATCTTGTGTTTGGGCCAATCTTTCGGGTTGATCTCGACAGCAACCATGGATGAAACGGCGACCACTCGCCGAGCATTTGCAGCAGAGGCAGCCTTGAGTACATTTATGGTGCCAGTAACAGCAGGACCCAGCATTTCTCGCTGAAAAGTTGCGCACAGCATGATATTGGAGCACAAAGTATGGTAGATATAGGAGAAAGCTATGACAAAAAGTTGGAATGTAATGTCATAATCTGTATATTTTCATATCGCCATCCTCTGACCGTGACATATTTGTAGGTGTGTCCTTTCTAGGATTAGCATTATTCATGTCTCCTTTTTTTTTTTCCCCTTCATGTCTCCTTTTTTCCCCATAATGTCTCCTAAATCTTTAGTTTTTTTGAGGAAATAAAAAGATGCTTTAATTGGTTCATGACTCATGAGGGAGAACTGGTTTTGGGCCTAACTATTTGTAGTTGTCGCATGAGATGGGCTTTGCTTCAATACTTCACCTGATTAAAAGTACACAGATGTTAAACATGCATCTTACAGCAGAAAACTTGCCTCTGGATCGGTTAGTTTCCCTGAAGGAACTGGGGTGGCGACATGAAAGACTCCCTGGCATCCTGCGATTGCAACTGCCATAGCATCATAGTCAAGGAGATGAGCCTTGAAAAGCTTGAGGTTCTCAGAAGCATTCTCCAATCGCTTCAGATGAGCGGTTTTCCTGTCGCCTGAAACACAGGTACGACACAGAGCCAAATCGTCAGCTGCACCTGCACCTGCACCTAAACAAAAATGATCTGCTAAGAGGCGAGCGAGTTCTTGGTTATTACGTACTGAGGTCGCGGACGGTGCCGTGGACGGTATAGCCGCGGGAGAGGAGGAGCTTGACGAGCCACGACGCGATGTACCCGCCGGCGCCCGTCACGCACGCCGTCTCCGCGCTCCCGCCGGCTTCCTCCGTGCGCCCGGCGGACATCGCTGTTAGTTCTGCACCTCTCTTGTCGTCCGCTGCTAGTGCTAGCTGCTCGTGTGAGGTGACTGTAACTAGAAGGGATAATGGATTTACGGTTCAAATCAAATCTATAGAAAAATCTAAAAAGGAAAAATGTAAGTCCAGTTGGGTCCTATATACCCAAAGCCCAATTATAACCCAATCTAAAGAGACAGGGTTAAAACGCGACCCGTAGCCTAGATAGCGACGTCGCACCAATGCAGTTTTACCATACGGACAGACAGACGACGATGGCTTGAGAAAAAATCCACCTGCCTAGTCGTCTGTCACTTGCCTACTCGGCTGCCTTCCCACCTGGTCGCCCGCCCGCGCCCGCTGCTGCGCGCATGTGCCGCTTCGTGGGGCCTGTCCCGGACGACCTGCTTTAGAACAGCGAAACATAGCAGCAGTACCGAATACAACAGCTTTATTTAAATGGAATATGTGTATAGCTAGTACCGAATACAAAAGTTTAAAATCTAGTACCCACGAAGCAGCAGTACATAGCAGCAGTACCGAATACAACATCTTATTACAAGTGCGAATGAACTTCAATGCACACATAGCAGCAGTACCGAAACCGAATACAACAGCATGCAACGACATTTATTTAAAAGCTGATGCTCGTCCAGATTAATTATTAAGATAAGCAAGAGCATAGGCAATCATAATCCATGCTTTCGCCGAGGCTAAGGCTAGATTTTGTTGAAAATGGGAGGGAAACGACAGGGAGTCTCCCCAGCCACATCGTCAAGAAAGCCAGCCCGCTGGCAGCACTCGACAGTGTCCACGATCGTCTCCTCCAGCGGCCGGCAGCTCCACCCGAGCTTCTTCAGCTTGTCCGAACTCATCGGTGCTGGGTGATCTCTGTCACATATGCTCTCCCTGCCAAGTGCCAACCAACTCAAATTCAACACCAGATTCATTCCGTGTTTATTAAATGGAATAATGTCCTCTCTTTTTTTAATCTTATCATAAGCGTTAAGCGGGGACTTTTACTTGGTAATGAAAGGGTAGTCAGGGTACATGCTCTTCAGCAAGTCCAGCAGGGCGCGGGCACTGATGACATGAGGCGCACAGATGTGCCTGCCGGCTGCTTCAGGCACTTCGTAGAGTAGCAGCAGCGCGTCGGCGAGGTCACGGACATCGACGATGTGCCAGAGCTTGTTCCTCACCGGGTCTGGGCCTCCTGCATCGATCAGCGATGAAAAGATTTATAGTAATAAGTCGGAGGTGAACTTTTTTTATCCTGGCCTTTTAAGTTGTAATAAGTTAGTCTGATTCCTCTTCAACGAGGATGAAGCCGGATACTCTTTCCATTATCTAAAAAAGTCGGAGGTGGTGCTCGTGTCAAATTCAAATCGACTGTGAACTCTGAAAGGAGTGACACGCCTTGCTGAGTGCCGTGGGTGCTTATATAAGCAGGCATGGGTCCAAACCAAACCTTTGAGGAAGTAGACGAGGAACTGGACGCTTGTGTTAACCGTCGGCTGCAGCAGGGGGCCGAACACCAACCCTGGATTGATAGTCACCACGTCGAGCCCGGTTTGCTGCCCGTACGCGAGCGCCGCCTCTTCTGAGATGATCTTGGCGACCGGGTACCAGCTCTGGATCAGAGTACACCGGGCAGCGAATCGACTAAGCAAATCTTGTAATAATTGTCACAAAAAAAAGCCAAAAAGATTACTAAGGGTAGTCAGGGATCAATGCTCTCATCTCGGATCAATGCTCCTGCAGAATTCTTTGTCTGACCAGCAGCTCTCATCTCGGATCTTACCTTCAGGCCAATCTTTGGGGCTGATCTCAACAGCAACCATGGATGACACAACCACCACACGCTGGACATTCGCGGCAGAGGCAGCCTTGAGCACATTCGTGGTGCCGGTAACAGCAGGACCCAGCATTTGTAGCTGGTCATTGTTTATGCACAGAATTCGTGAAGCCATCTTTTTTTTTATATTCAGAAACGGATAAATAGATAGATGCCTGCTTCTGAATTAAAAAAGGTTCAAGGGAAGTGGAAAAATAGAATGAACTTGCCTCTGGGTCAGTCTGGTTCTCTGAAGGCACTGGAGTGGCCACATGGAAAACTCCCTGGCACCCGACGACCGCAGCTGCCATCGCGTCGTAGTCCAGCAGATCAGCCTTGAAAATCCTGAGGTTTCCAGCGGCATTCTCCAGGCGCCTCAGATGGCTTGTCTTCTCGTCACCTGAAATGCAAAATAATACCTGTCCTGAATGCAAGCGAAACCAATCCAACAGAAAGGAAGGGTATAATGCCAGATTGCGTGCGCACTGAGGTCGCGGACGGTGCCGTGCACGGTGTAGCCGCGGGAGAGAAGGAGCTTCACAAGCCACGAAGCCACGAACCCGCCGGCTCCGGTCACGCACACCGTTGCACCTCCGGCCATGGCGCTGACGCCTCCTGCTCCGAGTCACCGCGCACTGCTGAGCTGCTCGTCGTATATCAGAACGATAGCTAGGGCCAGCAGTTACTTCTGAGCAGGTTTATCACATGGCTAGTACAGCAGTGACTGTGTATAGTACGAAGTTATTTATCACGTTTCTGACCACATGGTAGTCCCGATTATTATTTTTTTTATGAAATAGTCTCGATTATCATTGCGTGCTGATCGAGACATCTCATTCACCACTAAAAAAGATTTTAGTAGATAAACTAGATCTCTAATTAACAGAGTGTGATATTTCTTGGAGCCGTATCTAAAATGGTGTTGGATTTTTTTTTCAAACTAGTTTGAATGGAGAAATATTATCTTACTTCTTACTGTATGAAGGAGGAAGTGTCTAGTTTTTGTCTAATTCTTCTTCTACTGCTTACTCCCATATAAAAGTCACTCGAAAACAAAACTACAGAAGACTCCTCCAACCTAAACCCATTCAATCCACCACCCAATCACGAAAAATAGAACTACTCAAGCCCACGAATATGCCGCCCTACCCCTACGGCCTCCCATCTCGTACCTGCCATCGATGCCGCCCTGTCCCGCATTTGCCCCCTAGTCATCTCCAAAACGGTAACTTATGCACTTAAGTTAGCATTTTCAAGGGCTACAATTAAGTTAGCATTTCAAGTTGTTTCAAATGCACTTAAGTTAGCATTTTCAAATGCACTTAAGTTCACAGACATAATTTTAGACCCAGTTGAGTCTCAAGGGGCTACAAAACTTATGCACTTAAGTTAGCATTTTCAAAAATATTTTCTAGAGCTTTTCACGTGCTTCCTCGGCACGTCAATAGGTCTAAAACATATGTTAGTTCAAACTTAATGACACCAGATAACCATAATTGCTTTAGAGATGTCCTCTTAATCATACAACTATCTATTCTAAACTTGACCGTGCACCTTGATTAGCGAAATAAAACCCCTATTGCATATACATCTGTCTAGGCTTGTTTCCATCTTTGTTTTCACTTCTTTTCCAATGTTGAGCACCTGCTTCATGTCATGATCATCATTTCCACCGAGCCTTGCTCAACTCCTTCATGTGGACCTAGTTCAATCATCTCTATTAAAAGCATTAATTCACAAATTGTCACTAATTACCAAAACCAAAATAGGGCTTTCAATGGGCCACTTAATTCAAATTGGGTCAGAATGTCACAATTCCTCTTTTAATGGGCAACCTAATTCAAATTAGGTCAGAGTGTTGCAATGTCTTTCAAATGAACTGTGCTTGTTGTGGTGCTCCTCTAATTGCAGGTTTGTGGATGTCCCACCATTAAATTATGTAGATGTTCAGTTTTTGGGCTCATTTTTTCTTCTTAAGACTAGGCTAATTCTACTATAAACTAAGTGATGTTTTTTACATCTCTTTTCAGAAAAAATGGAAGAAGAACTTCTGCATGAAACTAAAAGTGAAAGGTGCACTCCATTCCATATAGATTACATCATAAACCACACATTTATTCAAAACCAACCACTCTCCGCTGGTAAATGTCAACATTATTGGTGTGTGATTATAACACAAATCCAACAATGTTCCAAGTGTAATTAGGTAACACTAGAAGGAATGGAGAGTTTCCTTCATTTTTCTAAAGCCATATGAAAAAGGTGAGGAAGACGGCAAGGGCATCCCTCGGCATCTTGCAGAAGCCCCATCTTCTCATAGCATTCAACACTATCCAGTAATGTTTCCTGTAGTGTCTTCCTTGGTTTCCAGCCCAATTTCTTCAATTTCTCCAACGTGATTGGCGTAACTATAGAGTCAGAAACCAGATCATTGCTGCTGCAGCAAAGGTGCAAACCATGTAAAATAAGAGCGCTCTATCCATTAAAATTCTACTCATACATGTGTGTGGTAAGAGATTCACCAGTTTACATAATTGTAGTTAGGATGAGCCTTCTTCAACATGTTCACCAAATCTTTTGCATTGATGCAATTTGGCGCGCAGATGTATCTCTTTGCTGATTTCTCTTTCTCATATACCAGAAGCAAAGCATCGGCCACATCGCGGACATCAACTATGTGCCACGGAATGTTCTTCATCACAATAGGACCTCCTTTAATAACCAAGCAGCTAATGAAATTTCAGTGTGTTGTACCTTTTCATACATTTAAGGGCATGAAGTATAGTGTATTGCAGCTCAGTAGCAAAGCAACTAAAAAACAGAATTTGAGTAATATTAATTAAAGTAATTATGCTACTGCAAATGGATAGTTATATGTTTTTTTTGCTATGGATATTTAGCTATGTTCTGCTCAAAAACATATTTAGCTTGTCATGATTCAAAGCTGGAACCATATGAGAGATAAAATCAGAATGCTAACCCACATTTTTACACATAGCAAGTTAAAGGACACACAAGCACACACTTTTTTAAGTATACATTTGGGCCTGCCTACAGATGATTTGTATTGATTGGGGAGAAGGGTCCACCTTGTTGTAATTGTGAGAGCCATGAATTGGAACTAAACCCTAAGAGCTGCTTCTGTGTCCCAAGAGGAATCACGTGTTACATTTTATAGGATGTGGTGAACTGCCTTGTGAGTTGTGATGTCTTAGTTGGTTAGACTCTTACTTTGTATCAGGCTAATCACATAAATTTTGTCTTCTAGCAGTGTGCATACACCTTAATTTTGTTATTTTCATATGACTTGTAAATTGAGTTTCCACCTTAACTTTTGCAACAATGCACAACTATAGATCATAGCTAGATGCACAATGGATGTACATAATTTAAATCTTTTTTTGAACTTCTAGGTACATGTTTTAACAGGTTTCCATGATTGCACCAAATGGGTGGTTTGCACCAAATATTTTGCCCTAAAACATTGAGGTGTCTATGGCTCTACTCGGCACATAACCTATAAAATGATCAGTGTGTAATACCTAAAAGGTATTCTGTTTAAAGATAATTTAGGTGAGTAAACTAACACTATCATCAGTCTATTACACTAGTGTACAACAATCCTAGCTAAAAGAACATCGACCAAATAAAGTTGGTTGTTACTAAATGAAATTAATTTACCTAATGAATAACAAGAAATTGAATATTTGTGATAATGTACTAACTTAACAAGAAATAGTAGAAAATAACAACAATTATGATGCAACCTTTAATCATGTAGAGGAGGAATTCATGGCTGACATTAATCATAGGCCGCAGGAGTGGTCCTAAAGCCATAGTAGGGCAAACTGTAACAACATTCAGTCCATTTTTCTCTGCATATTCCAGGGCTGTCTTTTCAGCAATAACCTTGGCAACCATATACCAGTCCTGCTAGCAAAACCAGGTTAGTCCTAATTAAAACCTCCCCAAAGAGCAGCAATTTGACAATATGAAATACGTAATGAATGAATAAACATATATTTGGTGTTCTTGTGCCAACCTGCACTCTGTGATGGAGTTCTATTGATAAAGAGTTCACTGTTTTTTCCTTCTTTGTAAAGAGATATAAGTATTAGACCCATTGTCGCAGTCTCCTCTCCCCTTCCCTCTTAGGATTTCTACTATTCATGGGCATTAGATAGAGTAGGTGGAGCTATCTCTTTGGCCTGAGCTATCTCTTTGGCCTTTTTCCTTTTTTATATACTTATTACTCCGGTCTCTCTGTTTTGAAATACTCAGTCTACTCTAAAATTATAAGGTGTTTTGACTTTTCTAGATTCGATAATTTTG
Source organism: Chrysopogon serrulatus (assembly GCA_015844335.1). Classification (NCBI taxonomy): domain Eukaryota; kingdom Viridiplantae; phylum Streptophyta; class Magnoliopsida; order Poales; family Poaceae; genus Chrysopogon; species Chrysopogon serrulatus. The sequence goes on along the minus strand of JADLZL010003563.1, from coordinate 145,913 downwards.
TTATGCATTTATATATATACTATGTCCAAATATATAATAAAAATAATATATCTAGAAAAGTCAAAACATCTTTAATTTAGGATGGAGAGACAGAGTATAAGGCATCGAACGTTCAAATTTCATACCAAATTATAAAATTCTATATTGCTCAACTACATCCATACGTGTCCAACTTTTAAACCTGAAAGGGACAAACGACTAAAACCTAATGTACCTGACTTTGGCCGTTGCATGCATGTCGCAGAGCTATTCTACTTTGTGCCTATGCATTCTACGTTTCTACCCGAGTAGCTTTCTAATAGTGCAGTTCTATATAGGGTTGGATCAAAGCAGAGGGACTACTAGGGAGGCCGGGAGGGAGAGACAAATTGGGAGAGAGGACAGAGGAAGGAGATGAACCCTTATAGCAAACATCTTTGCATCTGCATGGACACTAACCTCATTCTTTTTGCAAAAGTCTATGTCCGACCAGCACTCCTCGTCTTTGGGTCTGTCTTGAGGCCAGTTCGGGTTGAAATGAACAGCGGCAGTGGACGAAACAACAATAACCTTCTGGACATTATTAGCTGAGCAAGCTTGAAGAATGTTTAAGGTACCTTGCACAGCAGGAGCCAATACTTCTGACTGCATGGTTTAAGGTAAAAAAATATAAGAAATCTCATATAAACAGCTCAGCACGACACACAATTCCAATAGAAATTTTGCATCTTGGTATCAATGAGTCAGTGAAACTATGGCTGTACGTTGGAAATCTTAAAATCTGGATTGTACACTATTCTCAGTCTTACTATTGCTAATTGGAGCCCCAAAGAAGCCTACACCACGTTAATCTTACGAGACACAATAAGAAAACAAACTAAATCTTCAAATTCTAGCAAAAATCAGAAAGATTTAGCCTTTTCTTTGGCAAACTCTAATCATCAGTAAGCCACTACATATGTTTTTTTCTAAAAAAAATACTCATACATACCATTATTACAAATCAACCGACTAATGCACCAAGTTTTCTTTCCTACAGCCACACACGAAAACGTCCCCCGCTGAGGAGCCCCGTCTTGATGCACCCACGAAATTGTACCCAGAAAACCAACGCAATTAAAATAAACAGCCCAGATTTAATTTCAATCATTCTCTCTCCTTACTCATTCACATCGGACGGCCCAGATCAAAAGTGTCACACATCCTCCTCCCTCAACCTCCCACGCCCACCTCGCGGCGCCGCGGAACACGCGCGGCAATCACGTGATCTCCACACCCGAGTTGCCCTGCTGCGCCGCCCTGCGCCTTGCGCATCGTCGCGCTGCCCTGCCGCCGCACCTTACGCCACGCCGGGGCGCCCTGCCGCGCATCACCGCGCATCCCTGCTGCGCGCATCGCGCCACGCCGGACGCCCCTGCTGCACGCCCGCGCCTGCTCCGGGAGGAGGCTGGCCGACTCAGCACCTCCCCATCTCCATCCGCGTCGGCACGAGCTCATCCTCAACGCTGCAATCAAAGTGCACTCGTGGCATGGCAGTAGCCTCGGGACAGCCGGACAACGGGCGCGGGGTGTGGCGTGCCGACGGGATCCACTTCCAAGACTTTGGCTTGTGCGCCGAGCCGCCGCCAGGCAGCTGGCAGCAATGGCAGGTGCGTGGCCACTGGCCGCCATGACGCAGCGGTCGACCACCAGGTGCCCCCCACTGCCAGCCTGGCTCTCTCTGCGGCGATGTAGTTCCTAGGCGCCGCTGTTTTCCTGACCAAATTTGAATCAGGAATCCTCAAACCAAATACATCCCCCTCTCATCCCTCTTCGATTTTCTATCCATATTTCCATTTCTTTGACAGGTTTGCTAGACGTAGCGAGGCAGAACTTGGAGATAATGAAAAGAAGCAGCACGTTCTTCTTGTTGGCCTGGACGCACGCTTGAACTGCAGAACAATTGACTTGTGAATCACCACGATCTATGCCATATGCCATATGCCATACGTATGCCATATTCTGCATCCAGTGTCATCAAGTCGAAAACATGAGTGTATACTGATTGACGATATTACTTCTACTTTGTCACGACTTTGTACTTTTGCTACATAATATCTGAAAAACTGACTGCTAATTGCTGAACCATCATATATACTTGCAGCTCAGAATCCATACTCTATCATTAGTGGCATGCTGCTGACTCAGATTGTGCTGATTACTGGCGGTGTATTATCCAGAGCAGATCTTGAAGCTCACTTACGAGGAAGGAGTTCAAATGTTGGAAGGATTAATTTAATTTTATCATTTTTACAGTTCACTTCGAGGTATCATGTTTTAGACTTTTGGTGCCACACTTCATGCCTGGTCCTAAGCTCCTTTTTTTTTGTTTTGGGATGTTAGCAGAGCATGTAATGCACGCTGCTAATGGCTCAGGGCTCACCGAGGAGTGCACCACATTAGGCAAAAGACACTGAAGAATTTCATGATTTTAATAGTTTTCAGTGTCTTGAGATCTCTTTTCATTGTCTTCAAATTGATTATCTTCAGTGTTATGCTTTGGACAGTACTTGTTGGTCCTTGCAACTAATGCTGTAATTAAAAAAATGCACTCTATATTACAGATAAGAAGCTAATGCACTCTATATTGCAGATAAGAAGCAGTCGAAGTCACAATGAGATCAAGGACTGAAGGAAGATAAACAAGCAAAGGTATGTGTACTTTTTGCATTTTATTTGACTTACTGCTACATGATTATGCTTGGTACCAACATTATTGGTGGCATTTACAACTGCATGAAACTGTAAATTGCGTGAAACTTAATAAACTATGGAAGAAAAATACCATCGTTTGATTGTTTTCATATACATCTCTGAAATATCACCGTAGCGTTAGCACGGGCACTATACTAGTAGTCTAAAGTATGCCTGACCTTGAACTAAATTACCAACCATTTTTTATTATGCAAAATAATCTATGGTAACCCCTGATCCTTATCTAAATTGCCTATATATATGTCATTATTAGAACAATATAATGTAATCTCGAATTTTTTATCTAAATTATCCACATAAGCTTTTATCATAATTAACTTAAAGAAATTACCTACATATGTCATTATAAAAAAAATTCAAATACTTATAAAATGTATAATGCTTCTAAGTTACTTAATTCTATCACTTTTAATATCTTAATATAGAGACAACTAATTCAGGGTATGCATGTTTAGTATGTATCACTGTGCAGACCATATATATGCATATAAATGAATTGATGAGCATGTTGACTTTTAAGCCAAATACTAAATCTAAGAACGGGAATAAGCCGAGTAAACTCATTGGGTAGTTGACTCGGTCCATAACATAAGGTTAATAGAACATGACTGGTTTCAAAGTCTAAAATGGACCAATAGGACTAGAACCCGTTGACATAAAGTGAATCTACCCTATCACCATATAACAACTTTTCAAAAACTTACTAGATTTATTCATTTGTTTTGAATAAGCACGGTTGATTATCATAACTTATAAGCATGTATGTGCTTGGAAGTAGATCGGTAAATATTATATTTTATAAATAAAAATAAATAAAATTAAAATTATGGCTCACTTGCAAACTTATTTATTTGATACATTGCTATACTTTTGAGGCCATATCTAATTTAATCTTAAACTCTTATAAAGCTAAACCCCATTAGCTATTTCTCCATACCCACTAAGCAATAAATTCTTCTAAAGCTCAACTCTCATTCTGCCATGTCAGTCCTATTGCTCACTGTTCAATCACCCATTGGCTGCCACTAGGGAGCTGAAAGCTCCCTCTCAACCTCCACCAACACAACACATGGCATTTTCATGCCTCCAGTAATTGCCCACTGTTCAATCCCCCTCCGGTTGCCAATGCCATCTCTTCAGCTCCCTCTCACCCTCCACCAACGCAACCTTTCCCCTCCGGTAATTATCAAGGACAGCAGATCAGTCGATGAAGGCAGCAGAGAGATCACCCAACGTGCCCTCTAAAGAGACAGGTCACCAACCCTCCAGTGCTCGATCCAAGTTAATTGTGTGTTCCCAGTTTTCCAGTTTTCCCCACTTCACGTGTACTACTTGCAGGGATTGCTAGGAAAAGCCTTGTATTTCTTTTGTTCCAAAGGATGGTTGTTAAATAGGTCTATTGGTTTTGTTTAGTCAAAAACTTTACTGTGTTTATTAGTCTGGGTGGCTATAAAATAGAGTACTGCTTTACAGCTCGTGTGCTGGCCTATGGGACCAACCTTGTAATAATTGGTCTGATTCTATCTATAGTAGATAAAGTCAGATATGAACTATTAAAAAAAATCTAGAGCTGGTATGTCATTAGCTATTTACCCATTCTATACACTCATATATTTTTCTATCATGCTCCTGTACTATACATATTATTCTCCTAACAAATACCATGCTACTTTATTCTGTCCTTTTGTTACTTAGCTCATCTAATGCTTCTACAAAATTGATGTTCACGAATTTCTACAGCAACACACGATAAATTCAACTAGTTTGTTTAGGGGAATTGCCTCGGCTGGGAGGCTGGCATTAGCACATCTGACATGGATTCATTCATGTTAGAACTGGAGTTGTTCGGTGGTTTATGTTGGTGTAGGTAATCATTTGGTGATGGGAAACATGTTGTTTAACCTTATATGTCATCTTTTTTTAAAAAAAAATTGATAATATTCATGGTTATTGGCATAAAAACACACATACCGACACATAAAAATTGATAATATTCATGGTTACAGCAACACATATCTCCTCTGTTCCAAAATATAAGTCATTCTCGCTTCCTAAGAAGTCAATTTTTTTTAATTCTGACTTTTTATATATAAACGAATATTAATATTTACAATAAAAAATATTTTCATTAGATACCGTTGAATATATTTTATAATAAATTTATTTGAAAACATAAATATTGTATATATTTTTTATAAACCTTATCAAAATTAAAAAAAATGACTTATATGCATCGTCTTTTCTTTTTTGGACGGAGAGAGTACTCCAACCAAATGGGTCAGAGACCATAGTTTGAATAAAATGGCCGATCTAACCTATGGTCCGTAAAATTGGCCTTGGGCCACAGGGCTAGGTAGATCCATTCTCATCATAGCTGAATCTGAGGTTTGAAGTAAATGCATGCAGAGCATATACAAAGCTGCGATCATCACAAAGGAATCTTTACGTAACTGCAGTGCAGATCACAAAACCAAATTATGCAATGAACCTCTCGCAAAAAAAGAAAGAAAGAAAAAAGGCCATCAAAGCAATGAACCAAAGTGGAAGTGGTAGTATATTGTCACTTGCCTCCGGATCAAGAACCCTCTCCGTGGGCACCGGACAGGCAAGATGGAAGACCCCCTGGCACCCGGAGACTGCGGCAGCCAGCGCGTCCTGGTCGAGCACGTCGGCCTTGAACAGCCGGAGATTCTCCGAGGCCCCTTCCAGCCGCCCCAGGTGAGCGTTCTTCGGATCACCTGAAATATCGCCGGCCGCCATTAGTCCTGCACCTCTGTCCGGAATGAAAGGCAGAGGCAGCAGCAGGGAGCAACATATATAGCGGCGGCTGGCCGGTGTGTGTGTGTGTGTGTGCGGAGACTGCCGGGACGGGTGCTTACGCGGGTCACGGACGGTGGCGTGGACGGCGTAGCCGCGGGAGAGGAGGAGCTTGACGAGCCACGAGGCGATGTACCCGCCGGCGCCCGTCACGCACACCGTCGTCTCCCCGCTCCGGCGAGTCCCCTCCGTCTCCGTGCGTCCGGCCATCTTGCGTGTCTACTGTGTCTAGTGCAGCGTGCAAGGCGCCCCTGCACCCTGCTGTGCTGCTTAACACTTGCCGGCCGGCCTTGGTCTTCTGCTCGCTCGATCTGTGTGAACTGTGAGCAACGGCGCGCGGCCAGCACGTCCAGGCGAGGCAGGCAGGCAGGGATACTGTAAAATTAGTTTTGATACACGTAAAAGTAAAGCGCAACACACACATATATATATAGTACGCAATTTGCCATGCTAACCACGCCCGCCACTACACGCCATGCCCACCAACTAATCAACACTATACTATAAATAGTTAATGAATAGTGATCGACAAATTAATTAATCACACTCTAGACGCGAATAGATTCATGAATACTACCAAAAACAGGCGTGTTTGTCGTGCTCTACGCAACCGACAACGACTGCAACCTAGCACCGGTCACGTGGATGGTGTGATCGGTAAATTATAATTTTTTTGATTGGCTCGGTAAACACCTACGTCCTCCGTCCTCGAAAATAACATAAGGGATGAAAGTTTATTTCTAATAAGCTATATAAGCGGTGCTAATTTTGATCAAAATTATTGAAAAAAAAAAGCTCAGCTGATTAGGTTGATATCATGTATTGCGAATGGGTCTGTGGTCTAGTGCTAGGACTGTCTAGTGGGTAGGATTTGTGTACGTGTGTGTTACCGTCAATGCTGACACTGAAGAGACGGTGGCGGGAGGTGCATTGCAAAATGACGCCTCCGACCGTGGAGATGAAGGTCTGCAGAAGAAGCCCGTAACAAGGCGCCCAACAGCCGTGTATCGTGCCCGCATGGGTAATACGTTGAATTCTTACGTTTAGGTAGCCTGAAGCTCCTTCTTGTATCGATCGTGAGAGAGAAGACAACCTGAACTTGGTCATTACTCAAACCGCACCCGGTGGGTGGCGGCGACGGCGAATTTTGATCCACAAACTATCAATTGATATCGTAGTCTATATACTTTCCAAAGAGTTTGGTTACATCTGGTATCAGATTCCTCGATCCTCGGTCACAATTCCGCAGTCCATCGATCGAATCGCATAAAGCTTCGTTGGATTGAGATCCTCGAGTGTCTAGCACCTGCCGATTCGAATCTCTCTCAGATTCCAAAGCACGCGACTCGATTTGTGGGGGGAATCGCGACTGCATCACACCACTACCTCACGCTGCCGGGTGACGATGGCGTCCCCCCGAAGAGCAATTGGGCAAAATTCTCGCCTCCCGAACGAGAATTCCTCGGGGGGATCTCGGAGCTTAAGAGCTCCATGATGGATATGTGTTCGTTGAAGACGGAGATCCTGCAATGGAAGCCCGAAGTCGACAACCGCTGCACACACGAAGCTCGAGCACGCGGTGCTGAATCTGGGCGACCGCATCGACAAGGCACCGGAGTCTCGCTTCCTCAAGATCCGCAGCCGATACGCCTACACTCGAGCAATCCGGAGTCGCTAATCAGGTTCCGTTGATACGGGCGATCCGGGAAGACCACTTCTCCTTCCCGGTGTCAAGGTGCCGAAGCTCACAAGATCTCTGAGCTTCACCCGCCAAGGGCGGCATCCAGGTCGTTAGACCACGGCGAAGCGACATCCTAACCGGGAGGCTGGCTTTGGGGCGGTGTACACCGCCGCCTGCACCCGCCCGGTCACAAAGCGACTAACCCTCCAAAGATATACCCATCATTTGTTTCTACCGCTGGGATTTGCACCCGGTGATCGGATTTTCTATTCCAATGTTCACCCACCTATACCAAATCTGGAGTTACCTACTTTTGATGGCTCTAATCCACGCTTATGGCTTAAGCACTGTGAAACCTTCTTTGACGTCTATTCCACTCGATCCTAGATTATGGGTTCGGCTGTGCCACTATGCGCCCTAGTAGGTTCTCGCTGCTCTGCGGGTACCGCACACTCCAAACTTCTATTCGCACTATGCATTGGGACTCATTTGTCTTAGCCCTTTGCAATAGATTTGATAAGGATGAACACAATCATTTACTTCGTCACTTCTTCCACATTAAACAAACAACAATCATTCTTGAATATGTGGAACAGTTTAGTGATCCGTACACCAACCTGTTAGCTCATGACAAAGCCTTTCCTTCATCAATCATCACAAATCGCTTTGTAGATGGTTTAAAGAAAGATGTTAGAGCTGTTATCATGATTCATAGGCCTCGAGGATTTGGATACCGCTAGTTCCTTGGCTCTTTTTTTGAGGAGGCAATGCAAGATCAAGTAACCAGGAGAACTGAATTTGGTTCTAATACCAAGAAAGCCACTGCTGAACCTGGGAAGCAGCAAGACACTACAATCACAAGCTCTACAAAGATCTTTGATGATAAGAAGTCCACTGATATGAACAAGTTCAAGCCTGTGTTTGATGAAAACAAAGTGGCAAAACTCAAGCAGTACAGGAGAGCAAAGGGTCTGTGTTTCAAATGTGGTGAAAAGTGGAATCCTCAGCACAAATGTTCAGATACTATATCCATACATGCAATGGAAGAATTGTGGCAATGTCTGCTTGATTATGAGGACTCCTATACTCATCATGAAGATTCTGAGTCTGAAGAGGATTTGATGGCATTATCTATTCATGCTGTCAGTGGCACTGAAAGTTTCAAGACCCTCAGACTTCGAGGATATCTTGATGGCAAAGAAGTATTCATGCTCATTGACTCAGGCAGCTCTCATAGTTTCATCAGTACTGCTGCTGCATCTCTCATTCCTCAGTGGAAGCCTCTGAAAATTCCAGTCAAGGTCAAGGTTGCTAATGGAGCCATTTTATCTTGTCAACATGAGTTACCGAACCAAGTTTGGGGTTGTCAAGGACATACATTCAACACTACCCTGAAAATTGTTCCACTGCAAGGGTATGATATAGTCCTAGGCATGGACTGGTTGGGAGTACATAGTCCTATGCATATCCATTGGCAGGAAAAGTGGATCCAATTTCATCATCATTCTAAAGCCATCAAGTTACAAGGTATTACTACCATGACAACAGTGGGGGACTCCAATTTCAAGTCACCAACTGAAGGCTCTAGAGAAGGCGGACTACGTTTTTATGTGGTCAAGCTTCGTGAAATTTCATCTTCCACTAGCACATCTCAACTTCTAGTGTTGCCACCAGTTTGCAAATGATCATCCAAAGCTATTCTCCCGTCTTTACACCACCAACAAGCTTACCACCGTCCGGGGATGGTGATCATCACATTCCATTAATGGAGGGAGCTCAAAAGGGGTCTAAGGCCTTACCGTTACAACCCTGCTCAAAAGACAGAAATTGAGAGCCAGATCAAAGATATGTTAGCCAAAGGATGGATACAACCCAGTCAAAGCCCTTACTCTTCACCTGTTCTGTTAGTCAGGAAGAAGACTGGAGATTGGAGGTTGTGTGTTGACTACTGACGCCCTAATGCACTCACTGTCAAAAGTAAATACCCTCTTCCCATTATTGAGGAACCGTTGGAAGAATTACAGGGTGCTAAATGGTTTACAACATTAGATCTCGAGCTCGGGGTTTCATCGATAAGAATGCATACGATGATGAACACAAAACAGACTTTCCAAACACACAATGGCCATTATGAGTACAAGGTGATGCCTTATGGGGTTACTTGGTGGTCCCGCAACCTTCCAAGGAGTTATGAACCATCTCTTGGAACCCCTTCTCGAAAAAGAGTGTTGTGGTTTTTTATTGATGATATCCTAATCTACAAAGAAAACACAGGAACTCCATCTCCAAAGACATTGCGAGAGGTTCTTGCATTGTTGCACAAACATCGGTTTCATGTTAAACTAGCCAAGTGCTCCTTTGCCCAACAACAAATGAGCTACAGGACATATTGTCACTCCACAAGGGGTTGCCACTGGACCCTTCCAAGATTGAAATTGTTACTAAATGGCCTACACCAACAAATGTCAAGGAGTTGAGAAGTTTTCTGGGTATGGCCGGCTATTATAGAAGATTTGTCTCCCAGTTTGGTCTTATCTCAAAACCCCTCACAAATCTTTTGAAGAAAGGAACCTTATTCATATGGACAAATAAGCATCGAGGCGGCTTTCCAAGCTATCAAGAAAGCTCTAGCCTCACCCCCCTGCTTTGCTTTGCCAAACTTTGATATACCTTTTGTCATAGAGACAGATGCTTCTGCAAAAGGGATAGGAGCAGTTCTTCAGCAACAAGGACACCCAATTGCTTTTGTCAGTAAGGCATTAGGCATCAAGGCTCAGTGTCTTTCCACATATGAGAAGGAATGTTTGGCTATCCTTATGGCAGTTGAACATTGGTATCATTACCTGCAATGCTCTCAGTTCACTATTATGACCGATCAGAAGAGTCTCACAAATTTGGATGATCAGAGATTATCAACCCCTTGGCAACATAAGGCTCTGACAAAGCTTATGGGACTCAATTACAAGATTGTATTCAAGAAAGGGGTGGAAAACAGAGTAGCTGATGCTTTATCCAGGGTTCAGTCTACATCTACCTATGACATCAATGCTGTATCAATAGTCAAACCTCTCTGGCTCCAAGAAATTCAGAATTCATACACTGATCCAGAGTCCAAAGCCTTATTGTCTGAACTGTCAGTCTCCTCTCCTCAAGGGCATTACACTCTCAAAGAAGGACTGATCAGATACAAGAAGAGAATCTGGGTTGGTCCTAATATACAAATTCAGACAAAAATTCTCTCAGCACTTCATTCTAGCGCTGTAGGAGGACATTCTGGGTTTGAAGTCACTTATAAACGAGTGAAAAACCTATTTTATTGGTCCAAGTTGAAGCAGACAGTTCAGACCTTTGTTGCTCAATGCACAACTTGTCAACAAGCAAAGTCTGAAAAGGTAGCCTATCCTGGGTTGTTAGCTCCATTACCTATTCCAGAAGGTGCTTGGCAAGTAGTGACTTTAGACTTCATTGAAGGGCTTCCAAGATCAGCAAGTTTCAATTGCATACTTGTGGTGGTGGACAAGTTTTCCAAATATGCACACTTTCTTCCACTATCTCACCCCTTCACAGCATTCCAGGTTGCACAACTTTACCTTAACAACGTCTTCAAGTTACATGGATTGCCTGCTGTACTGATTTCTGACCGAGATAAGGTATTCACCAGTAATCTTTGGCAAGAATTATTCAAGTTACTGGGCACAGACCTACGCATGAGCAGTGCTTATCACCCTCAAACCGATGGTCAGACAGAGCGGGTAAATCAATGCTTAGAGACTTATCTCCGTTGCTTCGTTCATGCATGTCCACAGAAATGGTCTCAATGGCTGAGTCTTGCTGAGTTTTGGTATAACACATCATTTCACTCTTCACTGGGAAACAGCCCCTTCATGGTACTTTATGGACATGAGCCCAGACATTTCGGTATTGACATCAGTCAGGCCTGTCACACTAGTAACTTACAGTTCTGGCTAGAAGAAAGAGAGTTGATGCAACAGTTGGTTAAACAGCACCTTGTTAGAGCTCAGAACAAGATGAAGGCTCAGGCTGACAAAAGAAGATCAGAGAGAGCATTCAAAGTGGGAGATTCTGTCTATCTGAAGGCACAACCGTATGTTCAGACATCACTTGCTCCTCGCTCTTCAAACAAGCTGGCATTTCGATATTTTGGGCCATTTGTCATTTTGGAACAGATTGGCACTGCAGCTTATCGCCTCAAACTGCCTTCTGATTGCCTTATCCATCCTGTTTTTCATGTCTCCCAACTCAAAAGGGCAGTAACACCTGATACTGTGGTAACTTCCACGTTACCAGATGACACTGATGCCTTGCAGGTTCCTGAAGCAATACTGCAACGACGGCTTCATCCTCATCGCAATGCTGTAATACCTCAAGTACTGGTGCGCTGGACCTCTCTACCTGATGAGCTCAGTACCTGGGAAGATGAAGTCTCCTTGAAGCAACAGTTCCCACTAGCACCAGCTTGGGGGCAAGCTGGTTCTGAAGGAGAAGGAGATGTTACCGTCAATGCTGACACTGAAGAGACGGTGGCGGGAGGTGCATTGCAAAATGACGCCTCCGACCGTGGAGATGAAGGTCTGCGTAAGAAGCCTGTAACAAGGCGGCCCAACAGCCGTGTATCGGGCCCGAATGGGTAATACGTTGAATTCTTACGGCCCTGCGTGGCCCAGTTGAGGAAGGTAGCCTGAAGCTCCTTCTTGTATCGATCGTGAGAGAGAAGACAACCTGAACTTGGTCATTACTCTGAAACCGCACCCGGTGGGTGGCGGCGACGGCGAGCGCGGCGGTGCCGGCGTCTCGAGACCTTGATCCACAAACTATCAATTGATATCGTAGTCTATATACTTTCCAGTAGTTTGGTTACAGTGTGTTTATAGGGATGAGTGTGCGTGCGTTTTGTGAGCGTCTGCGTTGTACTGTGTAATTCTAAAAAGAAAATTCATATCATGTATTATGACTGACGTGCCTAATAAGGGTTCCATGTTGTCCAATGAGGCTGCTTGCTCTTCTCCAGTGAGGCGAGTTCGGATGCAGTGCAATTGCCGAGGGTAAGTTTTCGCTGCTTCCCTCAATGATATCATCTTTGTTTTGTCAGGGGTGAACTGGTTTGTCTTTTTTATGCTCTCTGAACTTTTTAGTGGAGCTCAGTTTTTTCCTTTCTTTTTTTTTATCTTCAGCACATTACATCCCCGGCAGATATGACCCATGCCCTATTATTCTCAGGTAATTTGCAACTCTTCGAAATTTGTTCATTCCACGGAGGTGTCTTAGGTTTTTTGTTTTTTTGCATTGATGGTACTTTGCAAAAATATACATATGCGTGCCTACTGTCGATCTAGTGCAACGTGCAAGGCATGCAGCAGCTCACGGATGGCTGATGATCGGTCGTGCAGCCTGAGGGCATATATTATCGTCTAATCGTGGCTACCAACCTTTCATTGTTTCTTTTATGTTATCAGCTGGCTTATACAACAGTATTTTTCTTTTACACTAGATCAATCATGTTGGCTTATTAGCCAATTTATAAGTGCTGCCTAACAAAAGGTTGGATGATCAACAAATTAGTCCCACCAAGCGCAAATAAATTCATGAATGTTGCCAAAACAGGAGTGAACGGCTGCAGCTTTAGAGGCTGATAACGCCGGTGACGTGGATAGTAGTGATAGGTGATATATGGAACATATCGATTTTGTGATGACTCAGCAACCCATAATGCTAGATTAGTACCATTATGTCAGGCACCTCAGGTTTAGTACCACCTTGCCAAGGTTAGGGGGCCATGACCACCTTATAAGGGAGAGCATCCCTCTCCCATCAGTCCGGGCTTTTGGGAGGAATTGGGCCTCTTGCCTTATAAGTGGGCCATGAGCGCATGAACGTCCAAACCTATGGGAGGTGGAGTGTTGGACTGGGCCTGAGGTTGCTAACAAATGGTATCAGAGCCTAGGCACCACCTTATGGGGGGTGGCCTGGGATGTCAGGGGCACCACCTTATGGGGGGTGGGATGTCAGGCACCTCAGGTTTAGTACCACCTTGCCAAGGTTAGGGGGCCATGACCACCTTATAAGGGAGACATCCCTCTCCCATCAGTCCGGCTTTTTTGGGAGGAATTGGGCCTCTTGCCTTATAAGTGGGCCATGAGCGCATGAACGTCCCAAACCTATGGGAGGTGGAGTGTTGGACTGGGCCTGAGGTTGCTAACACATTACAATATTTTCTATTTATTAATGGCTGACACATAAGGAAAAAGGGCACACAAACGAAAGGAAATAATCATGAGCAAAGTCTATTACTTCCCTTACTTCTTTGTCTAGTCTCGACGGGAAGTGTCTACATCGATACCCTTCAGAGCTGTGCTCACCAAGCTGACTATATCACTTGTATTCTCACGTTGCAGCATCATCCACAACCGTACTATGCAATATATTCCTAACCTGCATAAAAAATAAGTAAAATGTTTTTTCTAGATAAACAAAAATCGTTACAGGTGCGCCCATGTAGCCAAACAAGGGCAGCACATCACACAAATATTAATCTTCACTAATATAACTAGTCACAATTTATCCATTTTTGCAAGACGCAGACTATATAATCTTATCTATGGGTCATGATTTAGAGCAAGCTAAGAATATAAAATTATTGCTCTGTGTTCTTTTAACAATTAACAAATTCTATAGATTAATTTCAACAAAAGTGAGATTTTCTGTTATGGTCAGTCATGCATGCTAAGCATTATACGCATGAGTATACCCGACGCTTAATTTGGTTGTGGAACTGGGTCATATCCTTTCCAGTCCTTAGGAATTCCTGTGCATAATAAACTTTTGACTCTTTTATGTATGTATGTGTATATATATATATATATATATATATATATATATATATATATATAAATATATATATATGTGCTTTCTTATGTATGGTCATGTCCTAGATGCACCAACTTGTAGTCTGTGATTTCTTGCTATTCCTAACCATGTCTGCAAGTGTTGTTTTTTTTAAAAAAAATTAGACCTTAATACATGGTTAGCTTGCTTAGCCCGATAGAAATTAAATCTAGCATGTGATGGGTATCTCATTGTTCACGTATGCTAGGAGTAGATTTCTTTAGCTAACAAATAACTAGGAGGAAAAATGGCTAAAAAGATGATTAAGAGCATGAATGAATGTCATCAAAGGCTCGGAAAGGTGCGAGTCATGGCGAACCCAGGTCTCGAATAGCATAACATAACTCGGTTCAGCTGACTAAGGACCATATATATTGCATCTGTTGTAGTGAGTCTTAAACACCTTTTATATAGACTCCATGTGTCACATATGAGATTGGTACTAAGCTATGGTGAATTTGCTGTCTGAAATGAGTGGAATCAACAAAACTATTACTGTAATAGTTTTGTTGATTCCACTCATTTCATTTTTTAGATAAAAGGGTGTAATAGTTTTGTTGATTCCACTCATTTCATTTGTGGATAATGTGCTAGAAAGAAGCGGGGGGCCAGGCTGTTTGCTGCCTATACCTGACTGAACCCATGTTCGGTCACAAACTTGCTCTGCTCACTCCCTTTCTTCTCACAGTTTCGTGTATAAACAACTGAATTGATCATAAGATTTACTGTTTATCGCTCATTGGCCTACAATGTTGTTTTAAGGGCCTGTGGTGAATTTTCATAGTTTTGAAATAATGGAAGGCTCTAAAGTTTGGTAATTTTTGGTACAAATGTTTGGCATGTCATGGATAAACAATTAGTGGATTGCTTTGGTCAGCTGTTGGAATGGATGGCTCTAGTTCTGTTGATTTCAACTCCTCTCTGTGCTAATTTGTAGATCAAAACATGTTTGACACACCTGTTGCGATGGAAATATTTGGTTTATTTAGAGAAGGGAAATTTGTATTCGAATGCTATCTGAACTGTACCCATAAAAAATTGCTATCTAAATGTTACCAAAATGACACATGAGTTAATCATGCTTTTTACTTATATTGATAAATATCATGGTTACAATAAAACAACTTTGCATCTGTTGTAGTGAGTCTTGAACACCTCTCGTAGAGACCACATATTATGTATGAGATTTTGTTGACGGTTGTTATCGTATGAATTCAACCATTAACTAGCCATAGAAAAGGATGCAATTGGGATCACCAAAGTAGATATAGGGTTTGCACTGACAGAATTCCACGAGTTTTGGTGTTTCACTATTTCTACAGGTGTAAACTAAAAAAGACGCAATCCCAGGAGCTTATCGGAACATAGAATGGGAAATCGGGCGCCACGGCAACGCAGGAACATTCTAGAAGAGACCAGAAGACACCACGCCGAAGCGGAGGACCAGAGGCCACCAGGGGGGACCGGCCGGTCCCACCCCAGACCGGCCGGTCTGGGCCCTGGCCCAATTGGGGCCCGCTTCGCCCAGGTTGCTCCACCATCTTAGGGTTTCAATCTCAGCCATCCGTCAATGTCGGTTTGATCCGATGACTCACGATCATCGCCCAGGGCTATAAAAGAAGGGTAGGACCCCCTGAAAAAGGGGCACATTCATTCATTCCTCATTCGAAGTTCGATCATCAGTCAGAAACCCTAATCATAGCTCCTTAGCTAGGGCCTAGATAGCTAGTTAGAACTAGAGGGAGGCAAGCGAAGGCTTGGATTCCGAAGCCATCAAGAGCTTGGATTTGGTATAGTTTTTACCTCCTCTCACCTTTGTTCTCTATTATTGTATAGTTATATGATTGCTACAATTGAATTGATGAATACTTATATACTTATATTCATAGTTATATTGTTCTTTGTCTATTGTGGTTATATGCTTAGTATAGCCAAATTGACATTATACTTATTCATAGGTTCATATAGCGCTCATCTAATTGATCGTTGGGTGAGTGGTGAACATTGTGTAAGCGTGGCGCTTATGCGTTGTTTACCTGCGAATGCACCCTATAGGCCGGGCTTGGTAGATCGTGGGTGTGACAATCCTGTTGAGTCCTATGCATTCCAAACCCTGTTTATTGGCACAGTAGGGCTTTTAGTATGAAGGAAGGACGTGCTATATTCTCAAACTTCCCTAGTATGTCCACTATGAGTAGATGTAATGCTAACCTTAGCTATGACTACTAAATGTACTGTACTAACCATAATATGCATTGACATGTAGCTAGAAATAACATAGAAATATCTCTTGATGTTCTGCTAGTAACCCTAATGATATAGCTAGGAGTCTATATCTGTTTATGCTCATGATTTATACTTATCTTTATCATTTATCTTGTGACTTACCCCTGCATTGAGTAGTGAGGATATGGTTATGCCTATCCATTACACTCTAGGTTATCACGCTACCTTACACATATGCCCTGTAGACCTTCCTTTGGGAAAATATAAATGACAACCTGGTAATACTCCGGGTAAAATGCTATAATGGTATTTGATCTGTGCGCTTGCGAATACTATTTCTATATTCTAAATGGTGGCATGATTTAATACCACACCCCTTGGTGTTATTGCTGGGGATGACAACTTCGCGTTCTAGTAGCGATGCTATGTCCACAAGTATTTTTAGCGCTGTTGCTAGAGATAATATTAAGATGTGTCAACAGATTTGCAGGGCGAGCATCATATTTGAATCGTTGAACATGTAGATTCGATGTGATTTGGGACAAGAGGTAACTAGGTGTCACACCTAGTTTTAAGAACAAGACTAAATGCAAATCATATATACGGCAGGGACAGTTTATTCATACACGTAACAACACATAGTTGTTATAATTGTGCTCCCTCCATCACAAATTATAAGTCATTCTAACATTCTTGGTGAGTTAAAGCATCACAAGTTTGACCACATTTATATAATAAATTAATAATATGTATGATACCAACTAAGTATTATTAGATTCTTCATTAATTATATTTTCATAGTATACCTATTTGATGTTATAAATCTTTGTAACTCTCTCTATAATTTTGGTCAAACTTAAGATTTTTTTACTCTAAGAAAATTAGAATGACTTATAATTTAGAATGGAGAGATCTGAGTATTACATAGTTTACTTCATCATTAGTCAGAAGCAGAATGAAAAACGTGAGGAAGACGGTGAGGGCAACCCTCTACATCCTGCAGAAACCCTGCCTTCTCGAGGTACTCAATGTTGTCCAACAAAGTTTCCTCCAATTTTCTTGGTTTCCAACCTAGACTCTTAAGTTTCTCTGATGTAACTGGCGAGACTCCAGATTCGTAGTCCTTGTTATCGCTGCAGTAGAGAGTTGCATATAGTGTAAATGTAAAGGGATGAGAACTAGAATTCAAGTCCACACAACAGGGAGATCGTAAGAGATTCACCAGTTCACATAATTGTAGTTGGGGTATGACTTCTTAAACAAGTTCACTATGTTGTTTGTGCTGATCCGATCCGGTGCACAAATGTATCTCCCAGATGATTCCACTTTCTCGTATACCAAAAGCAGAGCATCAGCTACATCACGGACATCAACTATGTTCCAAGGGAGGTTTTTCATCGCCCCAGGACCTCCTGTAATCAAGCAAATGAAACGAATGGAATCAACAAAATTATTACACCCTTTTATCTAAAAAGGAAAATTATTGCACTCGACTGTGATTTTGAGATCATAAGATTTATAGTGGTACAGGGCAACAAGAAGAAACTCATAATCTTATTCTAACATTGAAGTTATCAATGAAAAATTGATTCGAAAGATGCCTATACTTGCAGCTAGGTATAACTCCACAGATTTTTATATTACATCTCTTATAAGTTATTTAGAAAAGTACATTAGAATCAATTTAGAATATAGGACAACACTGTCGGTAAATTATTTAAAACTTGTCTTAGATAATTCTTTATCAACTGGGGAGAGGGGTTGTCAATTTTATTTAGAAAAAATAATGTTGTTTTTAGAATATCTCTTAAAATAGAAGTAAGAGATCTGATGCAACACCTGTATCTTTTAAAATTACTTCTTAGGTATAAGAGATTGAATAGGATATCTTATGAAGATGCTCAAGATGTTCAAACTGAGGGATATTGTAGCTTAGTTGTGTGGCTGGTCATGGTACATATATAAGTTGTGCTCACTGACCGGGTTCGAACACCAGTATTTTTTACACCAAGAATCCCCCTCGCTATGCTAGGTTATGGTGCGTCACCAGCCTAAGTAATGATGCTCTATACTGGACTGAGTAACAATTTAAGGGGGTCCAAGTTTGGTTTGGCCCTATAAACAGGCATGGGCCAAGGTGCCGAAGGGTTTTCTCGACCGGGGTCATATGGTCCCTTTTTAATTGTGGCTTGTTTTATTAATAAATGTTTTTTTTTAAAATGACTTAAATTTCACTGTATTTATATAAAATTTTTGAATAAAATGAGCTATCAAACTTATGATCAAAAAAGTCAAACATCTTATAATTTAGAACTGAGGAAGTACAATAATGTTCATCAAGTTAAAAAAACTTTATTTGGCAATGAATGTTCAGACGACTAACCTAGCTTTCACTACTATGTGACTCTGGTCTCCTCTACAACCCATTAACCACATCAAGTTGGGAACTAGTTACTGAATGCTATTAAGTTCCACACAATCAAAGGCAATAAATAAAATCACCAGGTGAGTAATTATCCAATTAATGGATAATTAAAACTAGCAAGAACATAAACAGGCTACCTTTTATAATGTAGATGAGGAGTTCAATCGAAGTATTGACCAGAGGCTGCAGGAGTGGACCTAAAACGACACAAGGGCAAACTGTAACAACATTTAATCCATTCTTCTCTGCATACTCCAATGCAGTCTCTTCAGCAATCGTCTTGGAAGCACTGTACCAGCTCTGCAAGCACAACTAGTTACTCCCTCTGTTTTTTAATAGTGTCACATTTAGTTTATCTTAAGTCAAACTTGTGTATCTTTGACCATTGATTTTTAAAAATTTATAGTTCCATGTCATAAAATTTATGTTTTTAGATTTATCATGAGAAATACTATTATAATATATAATTCATATATTATAAAACTATAAGGATTTTCTAAAATGATTGATCAAAAATTACAATGTTTGACTTAGGACAAACTTAATGTGACACTTGTTAAAAAATGGAGGGAGTAACTGCTAACACAGAGTCCTCCCTGACAGCATCAATTGGTAATAATAATTGATAATAAATGGTAAAAAAACTAGTTACTCCCTCCGTATAGGAATTAGATGTTGTTTTGGACAAGGTTTAGGTCAAACATTAGAAACATAAATTATGAATAATTTTTAACTTGTTGAGTTTGAAAATGTGAAAATTATATGAATAGATTTTTCTTGAAAAATATTTTCATAAAAGTATAAATATATTACTTTGTGATGAGTATTTTTACAACAATATAAAGTCAAAGTATAACTTTGAAGATCGTGTCATTATCCTAAACGACATCTAATTCCTATACAGTTGTTGATACTACCAGAAAAATTGATGACATTTCTATGTAAAGAAACTGAAATAATATTACTAACCTCATTCTTAATGCATAATTTTTTGTCTGACCAGCAACTCTCATCTTTGATTTTGCCTTGGGGCCAACTCGGATTAAAATAAACAGCAGCTGTGGATGAAACCACGACAACTTTCTGAACATTATTTGCCGAGCAAGCCTGAAGAACGTTCAGAGTGCCTTCGACAGCAGGAGACAATACCTCTGACTGCATGTTTTTTTTACTCGGCATAAGTTTAAGCAATAGTAATAACTTCCATAAAACTATTGAGCAATAAAATGGACAGACAGTAAGTAGTTCAAATTGATAGCAATAGAACTAGACAAAGAAGCAGTGGATTCTGGAAAACTGCGATTCACATACACCGATAATTCAGAACAAAGCTACTAATTACACAAAGCTACTAATTACCCCAAAGTGACAGACTGAAGGAAACTTGCCTCGGGATCAAGGACCTTGTCCGCGGGCACAGGGGAGGCGAGGTGGAAGACCCCCTCGCACCCGGCGACCGCGGCCGCCAGGGCGTCGCGGTCGAGCACGTCGGCCTTGAACAGGAGCAAGATCTCCGGGGCCCCGTCCAGCCGCCGCAGGTGGGCGTTCTTGGGATCACCTGAAGCAGAGCCAGCCGCCATGCATGAATCCCCAGTTCCCCAGCGAGTCGACCGATCAAGACGAGCACCGCAAACACAGAGGCAGCGGCAGAGCAGCATGGGCATTGGGCCATGGTGTGTGCATGCTTACTTGGGTTGCGGACAGTGGCGTGCACTGCGTAGCCGCGGGAGAGGAGGAGCTTGACGAGCCATGAGGCGATGTACCCGCCGCCCCCGGTTACGCACACGCGTGGGTGCGGCGGCGGCGACGCCATCCTGCTCTACTCACGCACTGATTCCTCCTCCGGCGGTCCTCCTCTTCGTCCGTAATATGTCCTCCGCCACGGCTTGGGATTGTCAGTTACCAGTTGCCACTTCCTTATGCCAGCACCGAGAAATACAAGACGGAAATCGACGAGAAGAACACGCAGAAAGAGCCGTCGGCGGCCTGGAAGGAGACAAACGAGTGTCGGATGTCCCGACGCCGCCCCCGGCCGGCATGTTTTCTACCGCAGTGCTGGAAAACTTCGTGATGCTGTAGTGACGCAGATCCATTTCGTGCTTGCCTCAGCAGGCATAAACACAGCTCACCAGGGGAAAAGCTGAGGCATATTGGTTCCTCTGATGACTACTGCTAGCGGGTGTCGTGGCTCAACAAGACCATGGCCGCCGCTATCCTGCTCAAGCTTTGACATCGCCCCTTTCCTCACATCCAACCCGGTAACAAGCCCATGACCTTGGCCCATGGGATGGCCCGATCTGCTAGCGTCTCGGTTTGGGTCGATTTGGGCCTTGGCGTCCAAACGTCGAGCCAACTCTAGGTGAGTTCTCGTTTTTTCTGAAATTCTTTGCTCTAATCAGATCAGCAAGTTGCAAACGTGCTCGGATTTATTCATCATGGTAATGCATTGAACTAGTTTGTGTTAGCCTAGCCCTAGATCTGTGCATAAAATGTCTTGTGGCTTTTGTTCGTTAGCAAGATGCACATGCACAAATGTTTCTCCATTTTTTAATGCAAGCAACGGGGGGAGGGTGGGTCCCCACCTCTTTTTGTTATTGCAGTGTTTTCTCTATTAAAGTTCAAAATGATTCTCTCAACGGTTGAAAGGCCAAGAAATCATGTAAGCTGCATGTACGAAAGAGAAAAGACCATGGTATCAAAGATTCCAATTCTGGTTGTAACAGCGTTCTCTCTTTATACCTCAATAGTTTTAAATTTACAACCCAAACTATGGAATGTAGAGCAATGTCTTACATCTAATGAGAGGCCTCAACCCTGATCAAATGGGACGATCGAGGCTTAGAGGACGTCGGCCCGCCCTAGGAGGACGCTGACAACACCCTATCCATCATCCCCCGCCGTCGATTAAGGAAATAAATAGATATGTATTATTATTATCAGTAGAGTTTGTTTAGAGAAAGAGAATCCAATCTATAAGCATATCTCTAGAGTATGCTTTAGATACAAGCTCGCAAGGGGCTATAAATGATGTAATCAATCTAATTAATCAAGAATAGAACAATTGCTCCTTTTCATATCCCCCTCTCTCTGCGCCACCTCTCCTTGAGCCGCCCCTCCTCCCTTATGTCGCTACTGCCCAAGTTGTCGCCACCTACCCTAGCCACCCACCTCCCTCCTAGCCGCCACCAACAACCCTCCCCCCATCATGCCTCTTACACTTCATGGACCAGCTGGATCCCACGCTTCTCCATGGATACCACCATCAACACCGCTGACTTGAAGGCCATGATCGACTCCCTTGTCACTGACCTTCAAAAGCAATTTGACACCATCAAGGACCAATTCACCTCCATCCCAACAACTGCCTAAGCAATCGCACCAACAATGATGTGGCTGCTACTCGCACCCAACGTGAGCGTGAGGCCGCCTCAACCCAATTGGAGGCCAGCGCTAAGAAAACCATGGAGGAGACCGGCCACGCCTACGTCATGGAGCGGGAGTCCTCATCATCGTTCACGGTCCCATAAATTGTCAATGAGTTGGAGGGCCGACTCTTGACAACAAGGCAAAGAGCCCAAATATGCCACCACCACTCCCTCATTGCGGTTCACAGTCAAGATCCTTCCTCATCCTAACACCACATATTCACAAGTTGGTGTTCCCCACATTTGATGTCAAGGAGGGTCCATTGTTGTGGATCAATCGCTGCAAATAGTTCTTCAGAGGACAGAAGACGCCTGCCATTGAGCAAGCCCAGTATGCATCGTACCATTTGACAGGTGGTGCACAATAGTGGTACATGCGCCTCATGTAGGACAAGGAGGTGATGGACTATGCATACTTTGCTTGGTGTGTCAATGAGCGTTTCGGCCCATCAACACGGCGCAACCCACTAGGCGAGTTGGCTTCCCTATGAAAGACCGACACCATTGATGACTACACAAAGAGCTTTCTAGCACAAGTGGCTCGTGCTGGCCCTCTCGACAAATAGTAGCGGGTGAACATCTACACCACCAGACTACTCGAGCCATTAAAGACGGATGGCAAGCACCAGAACCCGCACTACATAAAGATGGCCATGTCCATCGCCAGAGCATACGAGCGGCACTCACAGTGCTCGCCGACACCAACAAGGCACTGGCGGCCAAGCCGGCGCCCCGACCATTTGCACTCCAGATACCACTTCTAATTGCTCATCTATTATCAGAGTCGCGGTGCAAGGAATATACTAAGTAATCACTCCTTTTCCCATATTGCTTAGAATATGTATATATATTGTGAATAAAACTGACCACAGTTAAATACTAAAAGATCTGCTCATCATACATAACCCAAACCGCATGCCCTCTAAGGTTTCCTCACAAAACTCTTGTTACAATTTGGATAATATTCAACATACATCACACACATCTCACCCTGAGAATGTGGTTTTAGGGCTACCACTTTTGTTGTAATGAAGTTTTGTTCTTTGTTGTTACCCAGTTCAATCGCTGAAAGAGGTTGCAGTGCATCTGAAAACAAACACGGAGAGGAGACAAATAGTCTGTACAAAGACAGTTATAGTAGTTAATGTAATTCTATTACAAAGTTTACTTCATCAGTCAGAACCAAAATGAAAAAGATGAGGAAGACGGCAAGGGCAGCCCTCTACATCCTGCAAAAAACCTGCCTTCTCGAAGTACTCAATGCTGTCCAACAAAGTTTCCTCCACTTTTCTTGGTTTCCAGCCTAGACTCTTAAGTTTCTCTGATGTAACTGGTGAGATTTCAGATTCATAGTCCTTGTTATCGCTGCAGCAGAGAGTTGCATATAGTGTAAATGTAAAGGGATGAGAACTAGAATTCAAGTCCACACAACAGGGACATTGTAAGAGATTCACCAGTTCACATAATTGTAGTTGGGGTAGGACTTCTGAAACAAGTTCACTATATTGTTAGTGCTGATCCGATCCGGTGCACAGATGTATCTCCCAGGTGATTCCACTTTCTCATATACCAAAAGCAAAGCATCGGCTACGTCACGGACATCAACTATGTTCCAGAGGATGTTTTTCATGACCCTAGGACCTCCTGTAATCAAGCAAATGAAATAAATAGGCGTGTGAAGCTATTGCACCTGAGTATGATTTTGAGAACGACAAATTCAAGAAGAGTCCCAGAAGCTAGGTATAACTTATAAGAGGTGATATGTGGTAAGGGCTCTTCCCTTCAACGATAATTCATTAGGTAAACAAACTTTATTTGGGAACTAGCTTTCACTATATATATTACCAATCTATACTCTGATCCCTTCTACAACCCATTAACCACAATACCACATCAAAGTTGGGAATTAGTCACATGATGCTCGTAAGTTTCAAACAATCAAAGGCAAGAAAATCACCATATGAGTAATAATTATACAATTAAGGATAGTTGAAAGTAGCAAGAATATATACAGGACACCTTTTATAATGTAGATGAGGAGTTCACTCGTGGTATTGATCAGCGGTTGAAGGAGTGGGCCTAAAACGATACAAGGGCAAACTGTAACAACAATTAGTCCATTCTTCTCTCCATACTCCAATGCTGTCTCTTCAGCAATTGTCTTGGCAGCAGGGTACCAGTTCTGCAAGCACAACTAGTTAACCCTAAGACAGTCCTCCCTGACAGCATCAATTGGCAATAAGACTTGATAATAAATGTTAAAAAATAGTTATGTTAGCAACCAGAAAATTGATGGTACTTCTATGTAAAGAAACTGAAACAATATTACTAACCTCATTCTTAATGCAGAAATCTGTGTCTGACCAGCAGCTCTCATCTTTGATTCTACCTTGAGGCCAACTCGGATTATAATGGACAGCAGCTGTGGATGAAACCACGACAACTTTCTGAACATTATTTGCCGAGCAAGCCTGAAGAACGTTCAGAGTGCCTTTGACAGCAGGAGACAATACCTCTGACTGCATGGTTTACTCGGCATAAGTTTAAGCAGTAAAAAACTTCCATAAAACTATTGAGCAATAAAATAGACAAACAGTTCAAATTGATAGCAATGGAACTAGACAAACAACCAGTGAATTCTGGAAAACTGCGATTCACATTCACGAGAACAAAGCTAATTACTCCAACAAAGAGACTGACTGGACCGAAACTTGCCTCGGGATCATGGACCTTGTCCGCGGGAACAGGAGAGGCGAGGTGGAAGACCCCCTCGCACCCGGCGACCGCGGCCGCCAGGGCGTCGCGATCGAGCACATCGGCCGTGAACAGGAGCAGCCTCTCCGGGGCCCCGTCTAGCAGCTGCAGGTGGGCGTTCTTGGGATCACCTGGGTCCCGGACAGTGGCGTGCACGGCGTAGCCACGGGAGAGGAGGAGCTTGACGAGCCATGAGGCGATATACCCGCCGCCCCCGGTTACGCACACGCGTGGGCGCCTCGGCGGCGACGCCGCCATCCCGCAGCGGCTTCCGCTTCACTACAGGGCCTCACTGCTTCCTCCTCCGGGCCTCCTCTCCGCCCGTATATCTCTGCCACGGCTTCCGCTCGCGAGTTGATGCCAGTTGTTGTGCTTGTCAGTTGTCACAGCCCAACACCAAAACAGTAGACGCAAATAGACGAGAACCGGCCGGGAAGGAGACAAACGCGCGGGGAACGGGAATATCTTCTACAAGATTCCCTTTTTGTATTCTTCAATCAAGGTTCACAAGGTATCATGGTCGGTTGAACTAAGCTTCCATTGTCCGACCCCCTCCGCCATGGAGAAAACCCGTGACTCTGAAGAATCTGCTTGTGGATGAATAGCCAGTGTCTGTCAACTGGGCGTCCGCCATGGAGAAAATGCCGCCATCGCAATGATAGATTTGGGTGAACACTGAACACGCGAGGATTTTTTTGTATTTTTTAATCCTTTTTTATAAAATATTCCAATAATATTTCCACCAAAATAATATTTGCAAATGTAGCCCTTTTGAGTCACGCCGGTGGGGCTAGCATGACCAAATAAGCGCCACACGCCACATGTATTGGCGTGACAAGATCTTACACGTTGGACGTCGTTTCCGACATGGAAATTCTTGTCACGCCAGGCGTGACAGTATGGTCTTGTCGCGCCACCTGGAGTGGCGTGACAAGACTAAATTTTCAAAAAATCATAACTCTTTCATACGACGTCGTATAAAGATGATTTTTATATGAAAGTTGTAGTTCTCGACGAGATCTACAACTTTCTAGTTTTGAGTTTTTTCATTTAAGGACAATAAGATGCTCAAAAAAATTAAAAAATTTTCAGCACCATAATAAACGTGTATAAGAGCTCGTCGCTTTTGAAAATTCATATCTTCTTTGCATGGTGTCAAAATAAAAGATACTTTTTATATCGAAGTTGTAGCACAAAATGATATCTACAACTTTGTAGTTGCAAGTTTTTTATTTGAGAACGTTATGATACTTAAAAAATAATTTAATATTTCAGCACCATAATAATTACGTACAAGAGCTTGTCTTTTTAGAAAATTAATATCTTCTTTGCATGGTGTTAAATGAGATTATATAATATTTTTAAAGTTGTAGCTCAAAATGAGATTAAAAAATAATATAATATTTCAGCACCATAATAATCGCGTAAAAATCTTATCGCTTTAGAAAATTAATATTTTCTTTGCATGAAGACACTTTTTATACCAAAATTATAAGTCATAATGAGATCTATAATTTTATAATTTTGAGTTTCTTCATTTAAATTAAAAACGTATTTTTTCATGAGACATCAAATATATAAAAAAAAAATTTTAATAGTACATGATCAATATATATTTTGTATTGTTTACGTTGAATGAAAAAATTTAGAACTATAAAGTTGTAAATCTTATTATGAGCTACAACTTTCATACAAAATATATCTTTAGTTGACACCATACAAAGAAGGTATTACTTTTCTAATGCAATATGATCTTGTGCACAATTATTATACTACTAAAACACTATAATATTATTTTGATCATCTTAACATCCTCAAATAAAAAAAACTCAAGATTACAAAGCTATAGATTATATTTTGAGCTACAGCTTTGATATAAAGAATATCTTTATTTAACACCATACAAGAACATATTAATTTTCTAAAGAGACAAACTCTTGTACGCGATTATTATGGTGCTGAAATACTATATTATTTTGTTAAGCATCTTAGCATCCTCAAATGAAAAAATTTTCAACTACAAAGTTGTAGATATCATTTTGTGCTACAATTTTGATATAAAAAGTATCTTTTTTGACACCATACAAAAAAGATATAAATTTGCAAAAGCGACGAGCTTTTATACGTGTTTATTATGGTGCTGAAAAAGTATTTAATTTTTTTGAGCATCTTAATGTCCTCAAATGAAAAAACTCAAAACTAGAAAGTTGTAGATCTCGTCGAGAGCTACAACTTTCATATAAAAGTCATCTTCATCCGACGTCGTATGAAAGAGTTATGATTTTTTTTGAAAATTCAGTCTTATCACGCCACTACAGGTGGCGCGACAAGACCATACTGTCACGCCTACGGGGGTGGCGTGACAAGGTTTTCCACGTCGGAAACGACGTCCAACGTGTAAAATATTGTCACGTTTGGTCACGCCACCTCACGTCACCGCCTCACCGACCAAAAAAAGAGCTACATTTGCAAATATTATTTGGGTGGGAATATTATTGGAATATTTTTGTAGAAAAGGATTAAAAAATAAAAAAAGTCCGAACACGCGATGCACTTGTGTAGGCCTAAGACTGACTCCAACGGCGGACGCATAATGTGACCCAAATGCATAATAGGTACTGTAGCTAACAGTGTTTTTGCGTCTCAAATTCCGCCTCCAACAGACGACGCAATCGGAGGAGGCATTTTGCGTACGAGGAGAGAGGGAACGCAAAACTGCGTCCTCTCGCTCTCCGCGACGCAATCGCTACGCACGACGTAGTGGTGGGCCCGAAAGTCGCCGCGGCGGCGCAGCGGGGCGAGGCGGCGCAGCGGACGGCGACGTATCCGCGTCGAGGCGCGGCGAGGCGAGCCCCCGGGCGGCGCTGGCGGATCCACGTCGGCCCGCCGTCTCGGCGCCGAGCCCCGCCGCCGAGCCCCTCCCGTGGATCCGGCCGCGGATGCCGCGGATCCGGCCTTGAGAGCCACCGCGCCGCCGTGCCGTCGGGCAACCGTGCCGGCGTGCCGCCGCGCCGTCGGGCCACCGCGCAGTCGCGCACGCCCAGCACCGCCCGCCCCCAGCCTCGCGCACCGGATCCAGGGTAGAGAGGGAGAGAGGGAGGAGCGCCGGCGTAGAGAGGGAGGGGCGGCGCCGTCTGCTCGGAAGAGAGACGGAAGAGAGGGAGAGGGAGTTTTGCGTTTGCGTTCGCGTAGGCTGTTGGAAAGCGTAGCTTTTGGGTACGTAACCTTTTTACTGTGCACAGCGCATACCCGCGGATGCCTCGCTTTGGGTTGGCTCCGTTGGAGTCAGTCTAAGTGTGTCGCGGTCGAGCGAGCACGGAGCACCTTCTTCTTCGCCGTTAGTGTGTCGTGGTCGAGCACGTCTACATTCAAACAGAGGCACATTCTCCGGGCCGGGGTCGTGGCCCAGCCATCGGCTTCAGCTCAGCAGGATGGGCGTTTCTTTGGCGTCACTTGAGGTGCCGACGCGCTATCCGGGGCCACGGTCATGAGGCACGAGCATTATATCCCATTCTCCGCGATCTGATAGAAAATGCACTTCTCAAAAAAATGACCCCCCTCGTTATTTCAAGGCATGTTCACAGTTCAGCAAAGCAACGTTCCAGTGCCATGAGTGCCACCACAAGTTCATCACGAAGAAGCACCGCCAACGCGCTCGATTCATCACTGATCACATGCCAGACGGAAGAGATGGGGAAGGCGGCAGGGATGTCCGGCTACAACCCGGAGAAGCCCTGCCTTTTCATAGCACTCAACGCTGTCCGAGAGCGTCTCCTCCAGTGTCCTTGGCTCCCAGCCCAGGTCCATCAGCTTCTGACATGTTAACGATGCTTTCTGATCGACATCAAGGATGCTGAAAACGAAAAAAGACTGGTTCAGCAGATCGCGTAAAGAAACAATGCACATTTTAAAGTTTTGCCATGGCAAACGTACTTATTTATGTAGCTGTAATTTGGGTACATCTTCTTCAACAAGGACACCAAATCCTTTGTGCAAATGTGATTCGGCGAGCAGATGTATCTCCCTGATGACTCTTTCTTCTCGAACAGCAGAAGCAAAGCATCGGCCACGTCACGGACGTCTACTATGTGCCACAGTCTGTTATTCATCGCATCAGGACCTCCTACAATCCAAACAATGGAGCTGTTATAGCGAGAAAGCAACATTTACTGTACCCAAGTAGTAGCACTTTGCAGTGTGCAACCGATATACATGCAAGATAAATATCAATTCTTCAGGGGCGGACTACTCATTTCCAGAAAACATCATAATGCACTGAACACGCGCATGAAATGTGGCCCTTCTTGTAGATGCATTAAGTCTAGCATGGCATATGATATACGCTATTTTGTTGTTTGTATTCATTTTAGCATGTAGTATCAAACAATAAATGAGCCAAATCTGGAATCATATGCAATAGATTGTGAAGAATCTGCTTGTGGATTGAGGTTTTGATTAAACAGCTGCAGAGCAATGGAAAAGCCATAGCAGCTAATATTTCTGAAATGAAAATAAAGGGCAAACATGGAACAGGAAAGACAACTGGTCATCAACAGGTTCTAGATGATGATCAGTACCATCATATTTGAACTTGCCCATCTTTTCAATTTGGAAAAGAAACTACGCATAGCAACAGGAACCACTAATGTGATCTAATCTCAAGGCCTTAGATTGGACCTCATAAATGCAGTCTACAAAGAATGGACGGATAGGTACAATTCACATTAAAACACAACTTGACTGATGGTAAGGAGCACATCATAATAATAATAATAGGTCAGAACAGAAAATTCATCAAAGAAGTGATAATCCTCTAGTAGAAGATGAAGGAACGTAAGAGCAGGCACTACATTTGGGAACCTTTTATAACATAGATGAGGAATTTGCTGCTAGTATTCACCGTAGGCTGCAACAGTGGGCCAAAAACCAAAGGCGGGCAAAGTGTAACAACATTCAGGCCATTTTTAACCGCATACTCCAAAGCTATCTGTTCAGCTGTAATCTTGGCGATGGAATACCAGTCCTGCCACAAAAATACAGTAGGTTCCAATTTAGTCCTCCCTAAGGTTCCGATTTCGTCCTCCCTAAGTAAGTCATCTATAGAAAAGATTAGCTTATGTTAAGAAAAATCACAATAGGCCTTTCAAGGGAGATATGGCTGGAATGAACCAACAAATGGAGTAAATCTGTATATGTATTCCTATCTCAAAGTTTTCTGTATTAAGTACTAACTAGAATCACTAACCCCATTTCCCTTGCAGAACTCCTTATCTGACCAGCAACTTTCATCTTTCAGTATATCCTGAGGCCAATTCGGGTTAAAATCCACAGCAGCGTTGGAGGACATCACAACAAGTTTTTGAACCTTTGCAGCAGAGCAGATCTTTAGAACATTTAAGGTACCTTTCACAGCAGTATCGAGTACTTCTGACTGCATTGATGTGTTGAGAATGTGGTGAGTACAGAGCACAAGTATTCTGTAAAGCACAAAACTTTCCGCAAGATTCGCGGTGCAAACAAACAATAAGCACAAGAAACTTGCTCAGAAGGAAGAGATACAACAAAAGGACGAAAAAACTTGCTTTCACCTTTACTTGGAATGAAATTTTAGTGTCCAGTGTTGGTAGTACTTAGGCATCACATGGGATACAAATTTGGGGAAATGACATGTCTACAGCATGATGGATGAAGGTAAAGATACTTATAACAAGTTCTCTTCATGGAAATCTTTACAATTGCGACATGGAAGATCTGGAAACAACAGAGTGGTCACATTCTTTCTTCTTCTTCTTCTTTTTCAGAAGGTGAACTTCTACAAGCTCAGATTCAGAAATACTCTTCGTCAATCTATCTATTTGTGGCTACAGTCTCAAACATAAGCCTCTTATAGTTCCACTTGTTCTTTGTTTCTCCCTGTTTTCCTATGCACAACGTTCTTTCTTTTTCTTCCTAGATTGGTCTACCTTGCTGTTTTCCTTCCCCTCAAAGAAAAGAGAAAATATTGTGCTAATACTCTCCAGGTGCTAGTATTAGAAGCATGCCTCACAAAAAAGCTTGGTTTTGCAAGCATGAATGACTTCCAAGGATGAAACCCACTTACACATGTCCTTCTGTTCTTCAACAGTTAGAGCATATGTGGGCACAAAAGGACAAAACATTGGAAGGCTGGAAATGCATTAATTATGATATTATCTACTAGAACGAAACACACTGATCCAAATGCCAATTCATAATACTATCAATACAATATTAATTTGTGTACTCCATCAATCTGTGTAGATACAGTATTACATGATCTGATGATAAGCATTGGTGTCAAGCAAACAAGGACTTGCCTCAGGATCAACAATCTTATCTTCAGGCACTGGAGTGGCGAGATGGAAGACCCCCTCACATCCCCCAACTGCATGTGTTAGCGTGTAGTAGTCTAGCACGTCAGCTTTGAACAAATGCAGATTCTCTGGGGCCTTCTCAAACTCCTTCAAATGGGCATTCTTTGGGTCACCTGAAAGCGCATCCGCAGTCAATTAGCACAGTCTCTGCTTCCTAGCACCACCAGTGAGGCATTTGGTTGGATATCACACGCTTCTCAGTACCCAATCTAATCATTCTCAACGCTATCAGATAATAACAGATGCAATTGCAAAGAACGTCTTTGCACAGGAATCCAAATCAACAGCAAGGTAGCAGTTTTGTCAGAATGACAGTGGAATAGATAGAAAGGTTAGTGTACTTGGTTCGCGGAGGGTGGCGTGGACGGCGTAGCCGCGGGAGAGGAGCAGCTTGACGAGCCAGGAGGCAATGAACCCGCCGCCTCCGGTCACGCACACACGCGGCGGCGGCGCCATTCCTCTCCCTCCTCCACTGCTCTACCACCGCTCGCCGATTTCTGAGCGAGAAGCCGAGAACCCCACAGCTTGACATCGCCGAGATTCTATATATGACTGCTGCAGCTAAACTAAGCTCGAATCGGCAGACCGCAGATCGATGGGGCCTCGAACTCCCCGATCAATTAAACAACACGCCGAATAAATCAATTTGGCCCCCATAAGACAAGTGCAGAAGGGAACAAATCACGTGGAGGTGGAGAAGACTCAGCAGAGGAGCACCTCGCGGAGCCGCAGTCACCAACCTTTGCAAGGCATCCATTATCAGCGTTTCATGAACTCTCCGGTGGCGATTGACGTCTCCATCGGACAGTCCCGCGGCTCGGGGGCCGCCGATAGGCGCCGCCGCAGCGAGATGGCATGGCTGGTAACGCCAGGAAGGACCGCAGGAGCAGACGTTCTCAACTTCTCACGCTCATGCCCCCGGCCCACCGCAACGGCTAGCGCGGACTGGGCTTTAGTTGGGGGCCCCATGGGTTCATCTAGGATCCAGGGGTTGTTGGGTTCACATCACATCACAATTCACACACGACCTGGCCCAGAAAAGCCCGGGTCACGAATGAATATTATATATATCCTTTGATCTGAATATTTTTCCAAGTAGAATATCATTTTTTTCTTATTTACGAATCGCAACATAAATACACACTGTACAAACATCTTATCTCATAAACATCCCATCTCGAGATGTTATCATAGACGCAATGCAGTTAATGATTGTTATTAAAAGAATAGCACCGCTAAATTTTAGAAAAAAAAAACACAAGCATCTGCATTAAGTCAGATTGCTACACAAGTATGCTCCATTCGCAGGTAGAATATTGCATATGTTAGAACATTTAATCAATTCCCGCTGAAAAAAATGATTCCTCAAATCAAAGGTAGATGGAAATGTTATACCCGCCAAGAATCCGCGCAAGACTAATCAACGAGTTACATGTTACATCACGCTGGCCGCCCGGCATGCGCAAGTACCCACCAATGCAATGCAACGGGACGAGGAAGGCTGCTACGAGTAAAGCCGCGTCTTTATCTCTCCGACGACGACGACCCCGCAAGTATTTATCATCGAGTTGATGGCTTGATGCGCATGTCCAGCAAGCAAGATACACACAGTACGATAACATTAATGGAGTAATACATTATTGTTGAGATTCGGTGCGCTAATAATATACCGGTCTATAGCTAGTACCTACTGCACTGTTAGATAAAACAACATACATTTGGCTTGATCATATCGCACATCATATATACTGTTACCGATCGAACGCATGCTGCATGCGGCACGAACACACAGTTTGTTTCCTGTGGTGAACCACACGCTGATGAGAACGGCCTGTTTGGACGTCCACGCGACCAACACGTAGTATGAGTACGTGTCGCACCTAGCTCAGGTTCCTGCTGCACCATTGGAAGCTAGCTCACTGCGCTGCTCCTCATCGTCCTGCCTGCAGAGTGCAGAGCACAATTTGGTCCTCTGATTAGAGACACCAACCGAAAGATCTATCATTGGTTTAGTTCCGATTGAAGCCGCCAACCGGAACGAATGCTCTATTTAGTTTAGAGTCCACAACTCTAGTCGTCATTAAAGGTAAAAACCGAAGGTCTATTCTCTGTCTGACTAATTAACTTGTTGTAATAATAAAATTATAATGATTATTTTTGTTATTTCTAAAAAAAATGGGCCCCCACCAACGACCTGGATGTACGCGTGCGCGTGCGCCTCACGGCGTTGCTGGCTGGAGCAACAAAATAAGCCGCCTGGGAGTGGCACGCGCGCAAAGTTTGAGCAAAATCGAGAGGCATGGTCTCATGCAGACGATAGATCGTGCAAGCCGATAATCGAGCAGCAGGTAGCTATAGCAGTAGTCCTACCGGCATGATGAGGCAAGCACGCGCACACGGATAAGAGAGAGAAGAGGACGACGACGATCGAGCGAGCCGGCTGGCCGGTAGCGTGGTATAGCTAGCGGTATACGTTTGCTTCCCGGCCGGCGATTACTGCGGGTCGTCGACTGTGATCGATAAGCACGCAGCAAGAGGTAGCCAGCGACGACCGCGTTAAATTTGTTTGCGCGTCCCAGAACGGTTCGGGCGCGCGCAGGTGGGCGTCGTCGACGTCGCCCGCCCGCCCGCCCGCGCGCCGCCCCAACCGCCGCCCGCCGTCGCTTCGACGACGACGACCGCATTCAGTGGCGCGGCCGGCCGGTTTCCCCGATCCTGGCGCGTGTGGGCCGCCGCCTCGATCGATCGATATGGCATTCGATCCGCCACTGTTCCATCTCGTGCGCGTCGCTCTCTCTCGATCCCTCCGAAGGCGACAAGCCGCATGTGTCGTAGCCATCGCATATCCATCCTATCGACACGACGACGACGACCACACTGATCATCTCCTCCCTAGCTACCATGCATGCATATATGTGTCCATATCCATGCATAGCGCGGCCGCCGGCCGGCACAAAATTAAAGCCCGCCGCGCGCACGCAGCCTGCTAGCCTGAGAATATCTAAACACTGTTGGCTAGCGCGCGCTAGAGATCAAACGCACATGCACGCGCGCGTGCATGCATGACAACGACCGTGCCGTGCCGAGGCCCCGCACCGCGAGAACGCGGTGTGCCTGCATGCCACGGACCAGCATGGTGCCGCCGGCCGACCTATTCAAGACCCATAGATATCTATAGATAAATAATCGCGGCGGCGCCCCGGCCGAATCGTGATACTACGGCCAAGTGCCATGCCCAGCTCGCTCTCCGATCCCCCATACCGATCGGCGATCGATACCCATGCGCTCCGATCCTACTTCAATGCACTATATAGACTGTACTGTAGTACTGTAGTACTATCAGTGTAGCGCAAGGGCGGCGTGTCGAAAGTCAGCAGTGAATGAATATTGCGGTTTGCGGGCCAAATGAATGCCTCAGATTTCGGTCAGACGATGTATGCCACACGCATGATGGCAGATAGGAATGAGAATAGACCGGATCGAGTATGATGTAATTAATAGTTGTTAATTTGATTAAAAAAAAACAAGGTTAAAAGGAAGTCTATCTAATTTTAAAATAGGCCGATGGAGTCTATCTAATTTAAAAACAAGGTTAATTTATAAATGCCACATGTATGGGGTGGGATGGCTCAAACTTTGCTTGACAGGAGCAAATTAACTGAAGACGGCGATGGTCAAATGCTTCTATTGCTTTCCCTGGCCCGTTTCTGCGAGCGATGGTCAAACATAAGTACTGACCTATTCGGGAGACATGTTGCTCCGCCACTATATATTTGACTCGTGATCACGTCTACACGTATTAATATTGTATGTACGTATATATGTACTGTATACGTACGTCGTAATAGCAGTCAGCACACGTTGCTTCATTCGACGACGCACCATCTATATATATATACGTACTTCGTAATAGCAGTCACCACGTTGCTTCGAGGCATCATCAAACTGCAAGGAGATCGAGTCGTATAGGGCACAGCCACTGGCGGCGGCTAAATATAGGGATCGGCAAACGAGTTTACTGCTTCCTCTCTTCTAAATTATAAATTGATGTTTGACTTTTTTAATAATAAGTTTGACCATTTGTCTTATTTAAAATTGTGTCTAAAATATCACTTCTTTTATTGTAGCTTACTTTATCAATAACAGTTTTTTAAGAATGATTTAAATTTGACTATAGTTGCGCAAAATTTTTAAATAAGATGTAGTGAAAGGAAAAGGTATGCCCGAGAGTGCCTTGCAGGAAAGCATCAAAATATGTGTCCTTGCTCAGATTTATGACCTTTTGGAATACGAAATTTTTTCTATTCCTGCATTTTTCCTATGAGGCTATGAGTGTCTTTAAAAAATTATTTTTAGAGGTGATTAGAAAGGCCCACCACTTCTAGAAATGGATTTATAGAAGAAGCAAATAGTGTTTTTATTATCTATCTTTAAAAAAAGTAAAGGTGACTAGAAACATCAAATCCTCTAAAAATTGATTTATAAAGGGAGACCACCCTGCTCAGAAATTATTTTTAGAGATGGTTTTAATAATCATTTTTACACTGTACGAGATTGGACGGAAGCGATTTATGCATATAGCAGACGTCTGAGTCCTATTTATGGAGGTCAAATAAACCTGATGCATGCATGCGACAAACAAGTCTGAATTAGTATGATGTCACGTCCATGGGCACTTTGGAAGAGAGGAGGCGCGCGGGCTAGGATGTAGGGCCTGGTTGGTTAGCGGCCAAAATTTGCCACGCTAAAGATTTAAAGAAATCATGATTTTAGCTAGCATTTAGTTAGCTACCAAAATTTGCCAACTTCTCACATTTGGCTTGCCAAATCTTTAGCAATTTTTTTAGGTAACCTAACTGCCCGGACGTCTGGACGAACGGACGCGTCCGGACATCTGTGCTGCTCCCCACGGGTGGACTATCTCTGCGCCCATCGGTCCTTCGCCGCTCCCCACGGGTGGACTATCTCTGCACCCATCGGCCCTTCCCTGACCTCTTCCTCTCTATCCGCGTGAGTGGCACTCATGAGTGACGAGCCGAGATGAGCAGCGGAGGATGAGCATGCCCTCGGCGCGCCCCATCGCGCAGCACCCTCGTCGTCCGGCCCTCCGGATGCCACGCACCCTTCTGCCTTCTGCCGGCTCCTAGGCCAAACAAACTAAAACACTTGCAACAGGAAGAAACATTTGACCGTACGAATGAAACCACACGAAACATTTTGAAAATATTATTACAACATATGTATGAAACATCCCAGATAAAAACAAATTGCAACATTTGTTTGGAAGCAAATAAAATATTTTAAACAAATTCTTGCAACATCCATCTAGAACACTTGCAACATGTGCAACATCCTAGTTTTACTTTTGCAACATTAGGATAAAACTATTGCAACATACATGTGAAATCTATGAAACACGTGAAACGTACATATGCAACATAGGGGAGGAGAAGGTTGGGGCTGTTCGATTCCAGTTGTCAGAGTTGGAGCTGGCGGCGAGCCGCGGCGCGCAAGCACCACCAGCATCGATCCGCGCTCGTGGGTGCCCTTGGCTCGGCCGGGGAAGATATGAGGCGCCATAGCACGTGAGCTCCAGTGGCCATGGTGGCGTCACCGATGCGCGACGATGGGACGGGCGGACTACAATAGGGAGCGAGCAGCGCAGGTGAGTGATGGGCGCGCAGGCCAGTGGGGAGATGGGCGCGACGCGCAGCTAACACGCGCGGTGCCCGGTGGGGGAAGGGAGCACAGCAGGTCGGAGACAGGCGCTGCAGCACGGGCGGAGATGCGTCCACAAGCTCTCGCTGAGACGGGTGGGTGAGAGGATAAGGCCGGAGTTTTTTCTTTTTTTTTTAGAACGGACGAGTGGACGAGAATAAGAAGAGCGGTGCGTAAAAGCGGGAGCACCGATGCGGAGTCGAAGGGCGACACGTTCCGGAAAACGACGGACGACTGAGTTACAGCCTTTCCGAACTTTTTTGCCTAGGATTTAGCTTATCAAATTCTTGGCATGGCAAGTTTTGGTGGCCAACCAATCAGGCCGTACTATCACATACGTACTCGGGCCATTCCGCTGTGCGGCCACCGATTCTTTTTTTTCTCGACCAATGGAGAGTCGGTAAGAGAAGAAGATATTTTTTTGCTGCCGCTGACCAATGGGAGTGGACCAAACAGTAATTAAATGGTGGAAGTAAATCTAAACGGGGAAACTGGAATCATGCGGTGCAAAAAAATTTGGTACCATGGACAGGTCCAGCGGCGGCCGTGGCGTTCCGCTTTGATAAAAGGAAGTGCAGTACAGCTGCTCTATAGTTAAAGCCTGATATGTCGTGCACTCGTGCTAATAGTTTTTGCCATTTTCTTTCGCGCTGCACTGCCTGTCCGTGCGCCGCACACAGTTGTGGAAATTAAGAGTGTTTTTGGTTGTATGTAAGCATCAAAGTTTTAAGTGTTTGAAACATAGGCTCTACACCATGCATATGTGATTGCCATCCCGACTCATGAGGAAAAAGAGGAATTCTAGCTGATCGAGGCAGAAAATGAATGGAGGCAAGCTGACAAACGGTGTGAGGAAAACAGAGCGAGAGTGTATGTCACGGTGTTGTATAACCCTTTGGGTGGCTCCATCAGAGCTATCAATCACGTCCTATAGAGTTCTATCTAAGTATATGTCACACAAAAAAATCATATACAATTTTGTAAATCCACTTTTGTAATTCTATAGCAATTGTAAAATGTTCAACCTAATTCGGTATGCATGCAGGCTTCAATTCAAGGATTTAGCTGAAAACTTGAAACCATTCACTAAATAAAATATAAATAGTTTAAGAACCATACCGATTGCTCAAATGTAGACATAAAAGAGTACGAGAGACAATGCTATTTTGTTCTAACTATTTTATTTTTTAAAAGAACATGAATATCTTGAGTATATCATCTTTATTGACTTTAACAAAAGTATTATACTTAATAAATGTGATTATACAATCGTCCAAAAGACTAGTCAGTGGCAAATAGATGGTGTGCCAGTGCCAAGGGAGAAACGGCCTAAATTCCGATCATGTGTTCTTTAGGTCGTGGCCTCGTGGGGTCGGCTGGCTCTGAATTCCGATCATGTGTTCCGTGTTCACGAGACGTCGTGAGACTATATACGGTATGTCTTGACTATTGGAAGGAAAGGAACGTACATACGTACGTGCGTACTACATTTGTAAGAAATATATATAGTATGTAAATGCAAATGCTCCGGTATCGTGTGATAACTAGGCTCAAATTAAATGTTATTACCTAGCATGCATGCAGAGGCAATGTGTTTACGATAAATAGTACCAATGCAAGCCAATGCAAACTAACATTACATGTGAGCTCGTCACTTTGCCTCTCGATCGGTCCGTCTCAAATCGTAACTCATTTGCTTTTCTGGTTCATACCTTTTTAATCCTATATATAGAAAACTCGAACAACTTATAATTTGAACAAACAAAGTATTTTGATTTTCTTTTGATCCGCAAACAATCATATTGGTCCAGATTTAGGGACAATGACACTTCGAATGTCTTCTACTTCGCAGTGACTACTTGGTTGCTTGCGGATCTACCGGGCACCGCGGATTGACCCACACCCACGATGTGTTGATGGTCATCTATAAAGATACTTTGTTTTTGGTACACTGTTCATCGCACCGGTATCTCCTCACATTCTACTGTTCATCTACAGTAACACATCCCCCGGGATCCCACTGTTCGCCAACCGGCATCGCACTGTTCACCAACCGGGATTCCGCTGCTTCATACACCGGGATTACACTGTTCCACCGGGATAGCACTGTTCATTCCCATTTTCTCCGGGACAGCACTGTTCATTCCTCAATTTTCCCAAATTCTTTTTTTTTCCCTCCTCCCCACGCTTCGCGTGGGGGCCTCACTCTAGTTATGTGGATGTTCTTTTCCTTTGCACGTATAGTCGGTTGGTGTGTGTGGTGGGGCTTTCATCGGCCCCCTCTCCTCATGTATTCTTACTACTTGTTTATGTCTTTGGGACTTCATTGGTAATCTTTGGATTACTTGCGAGTTCTTTATATCCATATCCCAACCTTTCTTTCAGTCTTTCCTCTTAATGAAAAACGAAAACCCAATCGCGAAAAACTTCGCCAGCAATCCCAACAGTGGAGGCATGGCATCAAACAACAATATTATTCCCTAAAGGATTTAAACACATCGGAAATTGGCACAACAGTACATGTTTTAAATATATTTTTCCTTTCTAAAAAATAATACAAATCTTACTTTTTACAAGTCAAATTTCTTTTAGTTTGAGCATATCCGAAAAATACTAATTTTATGGTTCCTAAGTATGACAAGATTAATAGTAGAATATATTTTAGATATACTAAAAGAATAGCCAACACGTTGCTGCGGGACTTTAAAATAATACAATACCGTGCGTGTTCATTGATTATAATTAGTAATTACACTTAGTGGAACATATTGTCGCAACTATTAATGGGATGATGTGGCACTTAGTGGAGTATGCTATGTGGATGGCTTGCAAGTGAAGATTAAAATAGGGTTTGCTTTTTATACGAGATATAGATTTCAAAAAGTTTAAAAAGATGTGTGTTATGTTTGGTACGACGAAGGGATTGGAAGAAATCGACAAGCAACCGACTTTGAGAGAAAGGAAATAATGAGAATAACAACTAAACTTTCAAGCAAAAGAACCAAATGTAGTGCGCACATCAAAAATCATTTTTTGACCATTTGTTATGAAGAAACCTGAATCTTTTATGACAATATATAGCAAGAAAGGTTAAAACCTATATATTCTCTTCTTCGTCGAGGGAAAAGAAGCAATTACAAATTCAAACCACATCGGTCTTTGTTAATTTTGACGATGCTTATAGATAAAAATATCTATATTTATGCTTTTAAAAAATAAATTAATATATAAAAAATTACAATTTAAAAGTAAGGAATTATAGTTTTAGCCAAAAAAAACACAGAGAAGACACGTAGTGGCGGCACTCGACTAACGCGTTGTTGGTACCTACCTCGGCACAGGACGTGTAGAGGGGGCATTGGCCCTTCAAGTCACGTAACGTGCGTACGTGACACTGGAACTAGCAACGGAAGTGTACTATATACTAGTAGCCGAAATGAAGTTAGAAACGCAGGGCTGGAAAGTGGACACCATCTAGGCGTGCATACCTGTCCCGGCTCCAGAGTCCAGACAGACAACCCAAACGGCCAGCAGAAACCAAACAATCCAACTGTAGCAGCAGCGGCCCGGGCCGGGGCGAGAGCACAGCAGCAACAGCAAGCCAGCGGAGATGCCTGGCACAGCTGGGGCCCAACGAACCCTGGTGGGCCCGGTCTGTCAACGAGTCCGCTGAGCTCAGGGCAGCCGCGGCGAAGCTATATGAGAGCGCCCGGCTCGAGATCGATCCCTCCTCCCAAATCAAATCCCCAAACCCCCCCGAGGCCCCGACCACCACTGCTCTGCTCCTCCTCCTCCTCCTCCGCTCCGCCGCGCGGTTGAGCGCCGACGAGCGAGCCTGCCCGCCGCTGTCTCGCCAGACCCTATGGCCATGGAGGTCCGCCGCAGGGTTCCAGCGCCGCACGGGAGCGCCCCGGCGCGGCGGCAGCCGGGGACCGGGGGCGGCGAGGCGGGGGAGCGGGTGCGCGTGCAGGCGGGGGGGGACGCGCTGCCGCTGCCGATCCGGCACACCAACCTCATCTTCTCGGCGCTGTTCGCCGCGTCGCTGGTGTACCTGATGCGGCGGTGGCGGGAGAAGATCCGCGCCTCCACGCCGCTCCACGTGGTCTCGCTCGCCGAGATCTTCGCCATCTGCGGCCTCGTCGCGTCGCTCATCTACCTCCTCAGCTTCTTCGGGATCGCCTTCGTGCAGTCCGTCGTCTCCAACAGCGACGACGAGGAGGACTACATCATCGACTCCCCCGCCACGCGCAGGCGCAGGCGCGGGGGGGCGGCGCCGCCGCAGCAGCAGCCCGCGCCGGCCCCGTGTGCGCTGCTGGGGGAGCCCCGCCGCCGCGCCGGAGAAAATGCCGGAGGAGGACGAGGAGATCGTGGCCGCGGTTGTGGCGGGGAAGATCCCGTCCTACGTGCTGGAGACAAGGCTGGGAGACTGCCGCCGGGCCGCCGGGATCAGGCGGGAGGCGCTGCGCCGGATCACCGGGAGGGAGATGGACGGGCTCCCGCTCGACGGGTTCGACTACGCGTCCATCCTCGGCCAGTGCTGCGAGCTGCCGGTGGGGTACGTGCAGCTCCCCGTCGGCGTCGCCGGCCCGCTCCTGCTCGACGGGCGCCGGCTCTACGTCCCAATGGCCACCACCGAGGGCTGTCTCGTCGCCAGCACAAACCGCGGATTCAAGGCCATTGCCGAGTCCGGTGGCGCCTCCAGCGTCGTGCTCAGGGACGGGATGACGCGAGCCCCAGCCGTCCGGTTCCCGTCTGCACGCCGCGCCGCCGAGCTCATGGCCTTCTTGGAGGACCCAGCGAACTTTGACACCCTGGCTTTGGTGTTTAACAGGTAAGAACGCTAGATTCCAAACCAACGTCGCATTGTCCCTTTCGCTTTCGACCTCCACGCGCTCCACGACTACCATTAGGATAGCGCGGCTCTTGTGCTTGACGACACGTCTCTGTGCACCCATCCCGATCAAAGCAGCAGTTGCCATATCAATTTTTAACCCATAAATTGCCTGTATTGTTGCTCAGTTTTTGAACTTGTTTGAGGATTTAAGGTGGGATTATTTGACCGACCTGTCTGGGGAAACATTTGTCCAGATCGAGCAGATTTGGAAGGCTGCAGGGAGTGAAGTGTGCGATCGCTGGGAGGAACCTGTACATGAGGTTCAGCTGCAGCACAGGGGATGCCATGGGGATGAACATGGTCTCCAAAGGCGTACAGAACGTGCTGGACTACCTCCAGCCTGACTTCCCTGATATGGATGTCATCAGCATATCAGGTTTACCCTTGTTATAAATTCTTAAAGCCTCTGTGCATTTGACATGCTTTATTGAGCATCTGATTGTTCCTGTTTGAGATAAGCACATTCAAATTCAGGATCCAGGTAGAAAATTCTAACCGATTATACTTATAAGT
Source organism: Chrysopogon serrulatus (assembly GCA_015844335.1). Taxonomy (NCBI): domain Eukaryota; kingdom Viridiplantae; phylum Streptophyta; class Magnoliopsida; order Poales; family Poaceae; genus Chrysopogon; species Chrysopogon serrulatus. The sequence continues at coordinate 103,432 of JADLZL010003563.1, read as the reverse complement.
CCATTCAGGCATCGACATGGTCTACAATTTGACTATCAATATCTATAAATAAATAGCTTAAATGGAAATAAAAATAGTTTATGATGAAAAATGTTGTTCAGAATGAATCTAGTACGCTCATCTTATGATGGAAATCTATAAAGAATCTTAGAGTTAGATACTTCAAAGGTTAAAAAAAAGTTTGACTTGGAACAAACCTATAGATGGACTTATATTTGTGGAAGACATTTTTCTAACTCAGATAGACTGGGAACAATCTAGGCATGACTCCAGTAGCTGATGTTTATTTCAGTTGCTCTCACTTGCACAATTGCACCTTTCTGTCTGGTTCCTCCAACCTGTATGCAATGAACAGTTGACATACTCGTCGTACTTAGATGGAGAATTCACACAATAAAAAAAATGAAGACAACCACTGCGTTCCACCAGTATAGTGTTTTGAAATGATATATCAACTCATATCTTGCTCATAGCATAAGTAGTAGCAGTGAGCTGATTTCCAACATCACAGTAACCAAGTGGCCTAGCAAAGTGTAAAATAACAATTAATTAATTAATGATATGGGAGAGATAGGAAGAGCTGAAGATACAATTTTTGGGGTGGGACCTTTATTAGAACCCTAAAATTTATCTCTTGCCATGTACCTTTGATGCCTTGTGTTTTAACTTATATATAATCTGTAACAAAATAGGTAACTTCTGTTCTGACAAGAAGTCAGCTGCTGTGAACTGGATTGAGGGCCGTGGGAAGTCGGTGGTCTGTGAGGCAGTAATCAAGGAAGAAGTTGTGAAAAAGGTTCTCAAGACAAACGTTCAAGCTCTCGTAGAATTGAACGTGATCAAGAACCTTGCTGGTTCAGCTGTTGCTGGAGCTCTTGGGGGTTTCAATGCCCATGCAAGTAACATTGTGACGGCCATCTTCATTGCCACTGGTCAGGACCCTGCACAGAACGTGGAGAGTTCCCAATGCATCACGATGTTGGAAGCTATAAATGATGGCAAAGATCTCCACATCTCCGTTACTATGCCATCTATCGAGGTTTGAAACATCCCATGTTAATGATGTCTTGCTCTTCACCGAATTTGTGGTCCCTAATAATTTGGCATCCATGATTTTTTTTTTAAGACCTAGTGATTGATTGAAACAAGTATATACCACGCCCCAATTAAAATAGTTAATTTGTAATTACAATAAATATATTGATAACAGCAAGTGCCCTTGTTTTAATATGTGGTACTCTCCTCATCTCCTGGTAACACTGTTTGCTACTGTTTGCTTTGAGCTAACGCATCCCTTCATTCAGGATATATATGGAACCTAGGAATTTGATTATGGAACCAGTGAGCAGTTTAGATGTCTAGCTATGCTTTTATGATCTTTAGAATAATGGATGGGGTCTATGCCATGATGGCCTTACCTGTGTTAGTTATTATTCCTACTTGATCTGATTTGTATATAAAAAAATATATAGCAGTTGTGCATTCTTGTTTTCATAATCAGCAGGCGCTGGCAACAACAGTCCATAACTGTTTTATTAGCGTTTAATCTTGTAATTTTCTGTTGCTGTTGCTGAGATGCCATCTAGAATGGTATTGATCTGTGTCAGACACTTACAGAAGATTTGTTTGCTAGTGTCATTATCTTATGGCCATGCATTATGCTATAACTGATGAGGTGTTGTCCTCACCCAAACACAGGTTGGCACAGTTGGTGGAGGCACGCAGCTGGCCTCACAATCTGCCTGCTTGGACCTGCTTGGCGTCAAAGGTGCTAACAGGGAAGCTCCAGGGTCCAACGCGAGGCTCTTGGCCACGGTGGTTGCCGGTGCGGTCCTAGCTGGGGAGTTGTCCCTCATCTCTGCGCAGGCCGCTGGCCATCTGGTCCAGAGCCACATGAAATACAACAGATCCAGCAAAGATATGTCCAAGTCCCTTGCAGAGGAAACAGACAAACCCAAGAAATGTTGAATAATAATATCCAGTTGTTGTTTTATACACCTTTTGGGAGAACGGAGCAGAAAGGGTCTCACAGGATGATTTCCTTGCGGCATGCGCAGGTGGAAAGGGAAAAAAAACCCTTCAAGTGAAAAGAGAGAATTCAGTTGACTTATCATAATTACCAGGTGGCAAGACCTCAAAACACCTTGTGGACCCTGGAGTATGACCTATTTAATTCGTTGATGATGTTGTTACAGTTCCTCTACCGTAGTTGACCCCGCTTTGCATCGTGTTTTGCCCGTCCCATGGGGAGCATTGGAGAATCTGATCAATGATTTTGTCACAAGCTTTCGTCACAGATGCCTCTGCTTCGCCGCGGTTCTGTCGCAGAAAAATTTGCGCCGTCAGCTGACGGGTGCTTTGTATTTGAGCTTTTGTAAATTTTACTTGAATCCAATCCTTTCCAGTCCAATAGTCAGTGGAGTCGGTGATGTGGTTGTAAAGAAAAAGTCGTGGTTCAGAAGTCAGAACAGTTTTTATACATCCTGTCGCCTTCTCTGCTTCCTTCCTCTGTATCATGCTCATGTCAATTGCATGCTCCGGTAGTCCGGTTGGCTGCCTGTCCACGGATGAGGCCTACGGGTTTAATGTAAACCTGATGCTTAGCAAAGCGTGGTGATGCCGTTCACCATTTTGTATCGGTCATCAAGACTTGCCCGACTTGGGATGCTATCCAAAGGTGCTGCTACCTAGTAATAGTAACACGGCAAGAATTTTCGTCTCTTTGCCAACGCGCGCGTCTCAGAAATTTGCAACTAGATTCCTTCGAGAAAGTACTGACGTGAAATGATCCACATCCACTGGCTGTCAAACGAGGGTATTTGCAGAAGTTTCCCATCTCGAACGAGGTTCGTTCACCTGCTGGCTGCTGCTCCTGCGCGTGGTCTTCTTCACTCTTCAGTTGGTCTTCGCTCTTGGGTCTTCAGTCCTCAGTCTCTCACACACACACACACGTCTCCAAAGGCTCGTCGAGTTGCTCGAGTGCGCCTGTGGCCTCGTGCCCAACTAACTGCCGATGCACGCGAGGGGATGTTGCACATGTCGAGTGTGTGTTTTAGGGGTCAAAAATGCAATGCACGGTCGCTACGGATTTGGATCCACGGCCCGGCATTGCACATGGCATGGCCCCGGCCGGGTTTCTGAATTTATTCATGAGACGACTAACTGCCGCAGCCTGTGTCCCCTTAATTACGGCTTAGTACGCCTTTCCTTCCACGATCCTCACGCTAGCCGGCGGTGATCCCCGATTAAACGATTCTTCAATCACGAACTCGTCGCGGAGAGCCAATTAAGGCCGCCTCAGTCGATTTGATCGTTGTTGGCTTGTTGCCCGGCCGGGCGAGGCACAGCTCCAGTCCGCGAGTACATCAGCACGTTGTTGTGCTCTTGTTCCCTGCTGCCAGTGCCACCACACCAATTGCCCATTGCCGTGTCCCTAGTCCCTACGCACATGTGACTGTGAAGGTCGGCGAACCTCGGAGCGGCTAGAGAGCACAGGCAGACACGATTGACTCGACGGCTTCCAACAGGCAGGCAGTCACGCATGTGAATGGCGATTCCAGCTGCTTGCTGCCACCACAGTTCATCCGTGTCGCCGTCGCCGCCGTCGGTGAAACTGTGTGTCAGGGTAGGATCACGGGCGCCCATGTCCCAGCGGGCTCCGACGTTGGCTGGGCCTGCAGCCTGCACAGTTGATTTGGTTCGCGACTTCGCGGTACGGCCCGATACCTGCCTGATGTCTTACGAGTAGCTCGGAAATCGGAAATGGACCACGGCCCGGCAGGCCGCAGATCACCAGCTCGGCTTGTCATCCGGTAGGTTTCTATTTTTTTTGAGTGGGCTTAGCCCCATAATCAAGTGAGCCGAGTGGGCCGGCCCGAGCGATCCTCACGTGCGACGGCGTTAGGCGTCTTTGGTGGCCCGATAGTATAACCACTAAGGGCGTCCCCAACGGCCTTGAAATCGCTAGCTAGAAGCCGCAGGTAGCCAATCAGAAGGAGGGAAGTTTATCGCGCTAGCGAGTGCTGAATCGCCTAGCTCGCACGGCTTCCTAGATTTTTCTTAGTCACTGACAGTTCCACTGCTACGCTGCATTTTGCTTTTTTAATTGTTTCTCGTGTCAGCATGAGCCGGCGATTTCCTCCTGCCGCTGGAGACGCCCTAAGAGGCCGCCGAGCTCAATCAATGTCTGGGCTGAGTTTTGCGGCATACGGGAGGAATCTTTTGAATCTCGAGCGTGGTCATGCATAGAGGTGCAAAAGGGTAACATTTAGGTGCACCTCCAAACTTTATTAGTTTAAATATTTATACTATTTTTTAAAAAAAATGGAGAAGTAGTATAAATACTTGAACCAAAGAGGTTTAAAGGTGCACCTAACACTCACCAATTTACAGGTAGAGTCATGCGGAAAAACCAAAGTGAAGGTACGCGCCCCCGTTTTTGTCTATAGACAGACAGACGTACACGCACACGTCCTTCCGTTCCGTATCCAATGCTGATGATGTGGCCGTGGCGCACTATTTTTTTCTTCTTTGGTTCTCCTCACCTAGCAGGCCGGCCGGTACACTTTGTGATGGACCTTTCGCAGTCAAATATCATCTGCTTTCTTTTTTGTTCTTGTTGGTTTGTTCGTTCATCTCATCTGCATTTTCTGGTACTCTGGATTCTGGAACGGGTGGAGGAGGAGGAGGACATGATTGGCGCACACAAGTGGCCTCGTCTCATCGGCTGGAATGGAGCAAGAGCAACGTCACTCAGTCGTGCCATCGGGCCGTTGCTACGAAACAAGCAACGTGCCGCAGAAGGCATCTTTTTGTAATCTCTTCGCAAAAGCATCTCGGTTGGTCATTATCGTGCGTGAGAAATCAGTGGCCGCCTAGCTAGTTTCTCTTGCTGCTGGCCAAGCTCGAGCGCTGCCACCAAGAATTGCCGGAGTGAATTGAATAAAAATTGCAGTACTAGCTGTTTCTGGAACTGATCAATGAGGGTTTTGCGGTAGCTGTTGAGGTCTACTTTTCTTGCGTTTACGCGTGAGGGTTCATTACTTCATTCAGAGGCTGATTCAGTCCCTAGCGAGGCAGTCGTACTGCACATCTATTTACCTCGATGCTAGTTTATTCCTCTGTTGTTCATCCCAAGATTCCAAATGTCACCCCCCCTTACATCTGGCATCTGAAAATTTCCCTCAGAAAAGTCGGTGCAAACGCCACCTATAATTGATAGTAGTATATGTACAAGTGAGACTGTATAGCAACATCGAAATAGTTTCAGTAAGCTCTCGATATACTATATGCTAGTCCCGGTCCGGAGATAGCAACTCTAGGCACGAACAACCCCCGAACAACCCCAAACAGGCAACAAGACTCGGCTACCAGCTGCTCCCTTATCTTGTTGGTAGGGCTAGATCTGCGTGCCTGCCGTGATCTCAGATCCAGTTCTGTTCTGACTCTCGAGAGAGCATTTACGCGAGGTCTTCCGCTTCCCCGCGCTAGCTGTTCCGCCCGTGAGATCGAGTGACAGGAGGCTAGCCACGCCCTGCCACTGGTGCACGCGTGATTTGATTGCTTACGACGCGTCCAACAACCTCAGCCCGATCCTGATCCCATGAGCTGGTAGGTACTAGCAACTAGCTCGACCTGTGCCGGCCGGTGCGCCCCGCATGCGCATGCGCATGCGCATGGGCTCGCCCGCCCCCGGTGACGCCATGCCGCGCGCCGGCCGGCCTGGGCGGCGCGTGGGCGTCCGTCGTTGCCCATTACAACGACGGGACGGGACGGGCGCCGAGCAAGAGCCGTGCCCGCCTTGACGCCTTGCGCATGCCGAGAGGGGCGACGCGCGCGCGCGCCTCCTTGGCAAACTGCTCCGTGTCGTCGTCTCGTCGGTCGCGTGCCAAACGCATGCGCCGTGCCCATCCGATCCATCCGATCCGATGGTTTCGTGCCCGTGACGCCAGACTCACGCGCGCCCCCGACGCTGCAGGGCCGCTGCGGGGGCCGGTGGGTGTTTCATTTCACTGTCCCGGGAAGCCGGCGCTGCACGCCACGGCAGTCGGCGCCGCCTGCCGGCCTAATCGTGGCCAGGGGGACGGACGGACGCTCTGCGTGATGCGGCAAATAGAACAGGAACTGACGATGGCTCCTTTCCCCGTGAGCCGTCTGATTATAAAATGGACTTGCGTGCAAGGAAGAAAATCGGTCGGCACTTGCTTCGATCGGAAACAATTTCCGATTTCTTCAACGAACCGGCGCTTTCCACAGTGCCTGCCAGTGGTGGTACGTACGCTGGTACCAGGCGCATTTTCTCCATAAAATGCAGCAAAGTATTCTTCTTACATTGAACAGGGAAACACATGGAACATTAATTCTTGAGCTCGGAACGCGTCAAGCTGTTCTGTTGGACGGAAATACGTGTGGTTTCGTACACCACCAGTAGGCTGGTAGTAGATCTGGTGTGGTCCGTCAGGTCAACAATTCCTCCTAGTGGTCACCACGTCGTTAGTTCGTTCTGTTGTGCGTACTAGGTACTACAAGCAACGAGGTCATAATGGTCGAATAGAACAGAACAGAAAAGCAAAGGGTGAACAGAAGCATGGGCTCGTACAAGTGTATGGGGTGGGGGAGATGGGAGCGCACTCAAATTCTGCCGAAGCGGCGCAACCGCTCAGTGCATCGATGGCGTGTCGGGTACAGAGACAACGGAGCATGAGGCGGTTACCAACCACATCTTTCCGTATAAAGTGTATGTATTGGTTTCTGTAAATGGTAAAAGTTCGATCGAGGACGCCCACCAAGAACCAACCCGGCCCCGGGTGAACGATGCCCCAGATGAGTGATGACGCACTTGCAGGGCAGACTGGGCGACTACAGTCCTGCAGAATTGCTGATGAAGATTAGGCACTGATGATGATGTGCTACTGACTTTTTTCCCCTAAGTACTAGTAAAGTGACAGGTAGCAAGTGGTGCCTGATATATTAAAGAATGGAAAAGCAAAAATAGCGAAAAATAATTGTTAAATGATGGCACATGCTGCCCGCCCTGGGTGCCGCCGGTCAAACGCAGGTAACGTGGCCGGATAACAAAACAGCGAAAGCTGCTGCCCGCCCTGATCCATCGTTACAAAGCTGTTGTCCGGTGGGGTTGTCCGGTGTGTGTGTGTGTGTGAAACGACCCGACCCGACCCGAGGATTACTACGCCTTTACCCCACGTGCACGCCTGCCTGCCTCTGCCTTGCCTTGCTTGCGGGCCTCGCCGAAAGCAACAGCCAAGCAAGAGTTCCCCGATCCAGCTCCAGCACGCCCCGGGCTTTTTTCCTTTCTTTTTTTTTTTCACCGCAGGCGCCCGGCGCCAGGGCAGCGCTGAAAGAGTGGCGCGATTGGTGAACCGGAGGGGAATATGCCCCCCGCGCATTGCGTGCAGCGATCTCGATGCGACGCGGACGTCCACGTCCTTGTCAGGCGGAGAATTCTCCTCTCGCCCCGGATCCAGACAGATGGATGGATGGATCATTTTCATTAAACAACAGTATCCGTTCGACCATTCGCCTCTCCATGGGACGCGCGCCGCGCGGCCTGGGCCACTTCTGCGGCAGGCCAGGTCCTGGGATCGCGGCGCGACCGCGCGAGGAGGTGACGGTGACGGTGATGCGGTCGGGTGGTCCCTCTCCCGGAGCCCTCGCCTCCGATGTGTGTGCGCGCGCGCGTGAGCGCGACTGGCGGACGACGGGACGAGCCTTTTTTTTTTTTGCCCCGGTCCCGACCCCGCGCGGCCGCGTGCGCGCCGTCGCTTTCGCGACTCGGGGGGGCGCCGCGCGCGCCGGACTGGCGGTTGGTTCCGGCCTTCCTTCTCGGCGCGCCGGAGCCCCCTCGTGCGTGCTCGGTCCGCCCGGCCCCGGCTGAGGACTCGGGGCTTTTCTTGTTTTGACCTCGCGCGCGCGCGCGATGGGTGCCCGGTTCTCGGTTGGGTGGGTTCTTGGTTCTGGCCGCCATCACCATCGCGCTCGCGGACGTGCGTTTCAGCTGGAAACCAGCCGGGAAACCGTGGAAATTTTGGAGCAAGTCGTGGTTCCGGCGCGGACAGGTGTTCGTTCCACTAGGGCACTAGGATTGTTGTAGCTTTCCGATTTCCATCACCGGCAATTTTCTCAGCCACAGCAGGTGGCGAGTAGTCAGGTCAGACCTGCTGGCTGTTTTCTCTACATACGGTATCCTCTCTGTGGAAACAGCTCGGCATCAGCGTCGCACCAACGATCAGTCTCCCGATCTCTGTGTTTTTATTACGGTACGGTGAAAACTCTACCAAAAGGTTGTTGTTATTACGGTACGGTGATACTACTACGAGAACTCAACGTCCGTGCGTGTGAACTAACGGTCTTGGTAGACGATTACCATGGATCAACAAGTCGTTGTCATCGTCTGCCAAACACCCGCGCTACGAGCGTTCACACGTACTGACAAAGTGTCCCTTTTTCATATAAGGCGCGCACAAATTGCGATGGAAGGAAGCATCCAATTCATGTAGGCGCTGGTAAGTTGTTGTGCATGATTTTTTCTAGGGGGCAGGGTTTTTTTCCCCCTCCATCTTTATTATGAGTCACTTACGTACTTACCTCGTATAGAACAACTCATGAGGATCACCTTATGTTTGCTCCGATTTCAAATTTACTTCATCTGTCTTTAAATATAAGACATTTTGGCTTTTCAAGATATTATGTTGTTTTTATTATGTATCTAGACATAGTGTATATCTAAGTCTAAATGGATAGTAAAAGTTATGTACAAAAAGCCAAAACATCTTATAATTTGAAATCGAAGGAGTAGGTTAGATTAGCAAACGTGCTCTTATGTTACAATAAAAACCGAATATATTAATCAGACTCTGTATCGTTGCTAGATGTGAGTTGTTTTAACTATTCTAAGCATGCCTCATCATGATTCTGTGTCATATACGAAATACGAAGGGCATGATCCAACACGTCTTGGATTGGCACTTTGTAGTTTGTATCGATAATCGCTAAGCGTGAGTTGTTCTAATTCGTATGAGCACAGGTCATAAATCCAAGTGATATAAGAGACATGAAGGGTGTAAGCATAGTTCGGTAGTAAAAAAATAGGATAATAGAAATTCCCAAGTTAGGAGGTGGTGGGCCAAAATAAACAGAAAAGAATTTTGGCTTTTTCATATTTAATATTATAGGTATAGCCATTAGCTAGAGATGTAGATATAGATAGACATACAGTTTGATCATAAACTTTCTCTTTCGAGTTAATCTCAAACTCAAAGCACAACATATCTTATAGATGTTCAATTCGAGCGAATCATGAGGATCACCTTATGTTTGCTTCGAATTCAAATTTACTCCATGTGTCTAAAAATATATAAGATATTTTGGCTTTTCAAGATATTATGTTGTTTTTATTATGTATCTAGATATAGTGCATATCTAGATCTAAGCGTATAGTAAAAGTTATGTATCAAAAAAGCTAAAATATCTTATAATTTGGAATCGAGGGAGCAGGTTAGATTAGCAACTGTGCTCGTGTGTTACTATAAAAACCGAATATATTAATCGACTCTATCGTTGCTAGAGTTGTTCTAATTAAGTATGAGCACCGGTCATGAATCCGAGTGATATAAGAGACATGGAGGGTGTAAACATAGTTTGGCAATAAAAAAAATAGGATAATAGAAATTCCCAAGTTAGGAGGTGATGGGCCAAAATAAACAGAAAACAATTTTGGATCTTTAATATTAAATATTATAAGTATAGCCATTAGCTAGAGATATAGATATAGGTAGACTTACATAGTAGACGTAGCTATAACCAGTTTGATCGTAATCTTTCTCTTTCGAGTTAATCTCAAACTCAAAGCACAAGACTTGCCAAAATAAAAAAAAGGCACAAGATTTGCACCGCATAATGATAGAGTTATTTTCAACACAGTTGCCACGCAGAGTAGAAACACAAACCTCAAATATCTATTTATGGAGAAGCGTCTACGTCATGCATGGTGTAACTTGATTACAACTTATTTATAAACTTTTAAATGCATTATGTAACATATTTTGTTGAATTATATCTTTTGCTAAATAGCTAAGATTACATGCTTAAAGAGTTGTGTTTTAGGTTGAAAGATGTGGTTAGTCTTAGAAAAACAAACTCAATCCATTCCAAATTGTAAAACGCAGTGACATTTTTAGATATATGGAATTTATTACGAATATAGACTTAATGTATATCTAAGTGTATAGCAAAAGTTATGAGTCTAGAAAAGCCAAAATGCCTTGTAATTTAAATGGAGTAGTAGTGCTCAAGTCTCTAGCTACACTCCTTCAGATAGCTACAAAATCATTGTATGTTATAGTTAGGTTGAGGCTTTGGATGCCCCTCTTTGATTCAACGAGTAACCATAGTGTGACTAAAATCTACCAAGCACAACATGCTTCCAATCATAAGATATGTAGGCAGTATCTATCCGCCTCTGTGTTTAATGCTTTGGATTTATTGTCTTGCACGGTGCGAGTTAATACCTATAGTTGTAATTGTATTTGTCGGATTAGATCCCGACAAATTCGAAAACAACGATCAACCCTAGACTGCATGGTTTAATTATTAATTTATTATATATCAAACTATGTACCTTAGATTGTAATCGGACGGCCGTGATGCGGCGAGTTGAAGCGACATTCTATAAACCTATATCTTACACACAACCTAGATAAAAAAAAGGATACCCTGAAAAGCTCAATAATAATAAGCTTTGTATTGTTATAAAAATGAAGATGAAGATAAATGTATTCCAACATAGGAAAGCGCGTGCAAAAGCAGTCATAGGTTAGCACCATTTTCTTCCAATAAGACGACTCCCCACGCTTAAAATAGCAGCACAAGAGTGACGAATGTTGTCATCTTTCTCTCATCAATCACGCTGTGTCGACAACTAAGCAAAGCATATCATCACCATTTTTCATGGGTCCAAAAAGTAAAAAAGAAAAGCGCAAAAGGCCATGAGCTTCTAGAACCGCTTGACCTCAGCACGGTCACGCACGCACCCAAGGATTTTTGTGCCACTTCTATCCCAAACTTCCAAAGGCGCCTGGTGTATGCAGTCTCCAAAAATCTGACGACGACGACGACGTCACACGAGCCCTGACGCAGCAGGAGAGGAGACGCCGGCCGGCCGGCCGTCTCGAGACTGTCGGTGGTGTGGCTCGTGCAGTGCCGTATCCGAACCCTGTTCGGCCGCGGCGGGCCCGGACCCCCGAGTCCGTGGTCGCTACTATCCGGACGCAACGCAATCAGAGCCTAGCACTGGACAGTAGAGAGACAGTAGCAGGGAGTAGCCGCGTCTCGTGAATGCAAATGCTTATGCTTATCGGAGGGAGTCCGTATAAATCCAGATCCCAACTGGGTTAAGCCACAGCCTAAATCGCGTCCTCCTCAAAAACCTCTCTCTCGCGTCCCGGCGAAAAGCGCACACGGCACACAACAACAGCAGCAGCAAGAGACAGACGCGACGGCCAGGTAGAGACAGATCCATCTCTCGCCTCGCCCCGCCCCGCCCCACCTCCCTCGCCGATCGGGGTCCGCCGCGCCCAGATCGCGGAGGTGGCCGAGGAGGAGGGTACGAGGAGCCTCCCGGATCCGCCTCGCCGTCGTCGGCTGTAAGTGCTGCCTCTCACACCTCTCGATCTCTCTTATCTCTGCGAGCTTCGGGTTTTGTCTCTCTCTCTCTCTCTCTCTCTCTCTCTCTCTCTCTCTCTGCGAGCTTTGGGTTGTGTGCCGTGGAGGTGGTCTGGGAGCCTTGGGAGTGGTGAATCCAGGGTGATCTCTGATCTGTGATCTGTGCTGTGTGGCTCTGGCGCCTGACGAAAGACGTGTTTTCGCTGTGTGGCGTGCAGGATCGGGGCGCGATCCGCGGGGAGCAGCAATGACGGCGGAGGGGACGGCGTGCAACGGCGCCGGCGAGGCGCCCAAGGCGGAATTCGCACCGGAGAAGGCGGTGGCCGCGTCGCCGGAGGACAAGGCGGTCGGCGAGGACGTCGGCGGGCCGTTCGTGATCGTGAACGGCGGCGACTCCGACGGGCACTCGGACCGGGGCTCAGATCTGGGCAGGGCGCCCGACGAGGACTCGCCGTCCGAGGACGACGACGTGCCCGGCTCCAATGCAGCTCCGGACGCGGCCGTCGGCGGAGATCACGGGGCCGCCCCAGGGGAAGTGGGTGCTCAGGGTGCGGCACTCGGTGCTTCTTCGGCGGTCTTGGGTGATCGTGCCGCCGACGGGTCTGAGGGTGGCGCGGATGAGGGCGGAGGTGAGCCGAGTTCCGATTCTGTTGCTGAAGTGGCGCAGCAGGAGTCTGCTGGTGAAGAGGACGGCGGGGCAGCTGCTCAGGCGTCCACGGGGAGCGAACCTGCCGTCACCAGTGCTGATTCTGAGGCACCAGCTGTGGATTCTGAGGTTGAAGAGGGCACAGTGGATGGAAGTGCTGTTGCTGATGTCGCTGAATCGGTGGTGCATCAGGAAGCTAGCACAGAGCAGGATGGAGATGCTGCTGTGATGTCCTCTGGCCATGATGATGCCCAAACGCCTCCCAAGTCTTCTTCTGCCTCCATGGAGTCGGATGTTATTAGAGAGGATAGCAAAGAACAGAGTAACACTGATGTTGTGGAGACACAGGAGCAGGGTACAGTTGGGGCAAATGCTTTGGTGGAGGATGGGCATCTTTGTGCCGACATGAGTGATGATTCATTTGTAGCTGCTACTGAGCCTGACAGTCAAGAGGATGCTGCTGTGGAGTCCTGCAAGCACGATGATGCCCTAATTTGTACCGAGTCTGGTTCTGCTGACATTGAGTCTGAGGTTTATGGAGGGGATAGCAAACAAGAACAGAGCAACACTGATGTCGTGGAGGTCGTGGGGCAGGGTGTAGGTAGGGAAGATGAGCTGATGGCAAATGGGCATCTTTGTACCAATACCCAAGCTGATTCTTCTGAAGCTACTACTGAGCCTGAGAACCATGCTAATGAGAGCAAACTGACTGAAGTTGCAGAATCAGTGGAGGGTGATGCTGCCAGTGGAGAACAGGATGTCAAGGATGCATCACAAACCAATGGGCATATTTATGCTGCATTGAGTGCTGATTCTTGTTCTGAGTCCAAGGCTCGTTCCTTTGAGACGGAAGGGCAAGAAACTGATCAGCAACAGGAGGAAGCTCCAAAAACTGAAGCTGAAGTATTGGATGGAGTGCTAAAACCAACTGAAAGGAACTGTGCAGGTGTTGAGGAACTCATAGGAGAGGAAGTTGATGCAGATAGGCGCACAAGTGTAGGAGGTACAGTTGATGCTTCTGGGGAGCAAGAAGCCAAGCCCATTCAGGTAGAAGGTGAAGCAACATGTGGTATTCTCGAAATTAAAGAAGTGGGTAAGGACAGTGAAGAGGGTTTGTGTGATGACTACACGGTTGGTGTTGTTTCCTCTAACGAGGAAACAGAGCTACCTATTAAGGAAATAATAGATGGAGTTGTCCCCACTGTTAATATTGGTGAGTCAGAGGAAGTAACTGAGAATACAAGCCAAGATACCAAGGCAGAAGTTGATTTGGTTGATGAAGTCACAGCAGAGTCTGATTTTAAAGCTGAAAATATGGTTGAAGTGAAAAGAGCAGCTCATGAAGTTGACAAAGCAGAGGTAAAAGAACTTGCTATTGCTGATGAGGCTGCTCCTTTACACCCTCAGCAGGACTGTGAATCTGCTATGGAAACCATAGAGCATGAGAAGGTAGAAGCACCAGGTGGTTGTCAAGCTCATGAAACTGAGAATTCTTCAGAAGTAGAACCAAAGAGAGAGTTTGAGATGGAGGTTGATGATGCTGTTCCATTGCAAGAAGCTGCAGCTTCTGTGGCCTCTGTTTTCGAACATGAGCCAAGGTCCATTGATTTGGTTGAGAGTGATAGTTCTAACCATTCTAGCCCAACTACTGTATTGGAATCTTGTGACCATGTGCAAACTGAAGAGACCAGATCACAAGAAATTTCTATTACCACTATTGAGCAACCTGTATGCGGTGCTTCTTTGGAACAGGGAAAAATGGTGGTTGACGAATCTGAAATAAACTCTGCAACAGGAAATGGATCTAAAGAAAAATCTAGCGATGTTGCTGTTGATCAAGCTGAACCTGTCAACCTGAATGCAGGTGAACTTGTTTTGGTTGATAATGATCAACCCAGTTTTGATCCAAGTTGTGAATCTGCCAGATTGGATAAACCTGGATGTATTTCTAAAATGGACGATTCAAGTGAAATTGTTGAAGATAGCAGATCACTGGAAAATCAGCCAAAAATTTGCAATGCAGAGTGTTCCCCAAGAATTGCAAATGAAGGCCCCTCTCCAATTAATATGTCTGATGAGTGTTCCGCTATAATTGCAAATGATGATTCCTCTAATGAGGCTCCTCATCTAACAGAGGAACCTTGCCTCTCAGACAAGTCATGCAACACTATCGATTATGAAAATGGAAATGAGCCTCCTAAATCTTCTGATGCGGTTGAAACCAAATGTGTAGAAGGTATGTGGTCATTATTTTGTGGGTATCTATTTTATTTTGTAAAATTTACATGTATTATTCTCCTTAAGTGCTAATTATAACCCACATGGAAGTTAAATTGTCACTTTCATAATCCTTGAGCAGCACTAGTGACAGAACAGAAGGACAATGGAGATCACGCGCAAGTCTTTGGACCACAGAAGATTTATATAATCAAAGTTCCAAAGTTTGCGGGTGATGATCTGTGGAATAAGATCCAGGTTGCGCAAGCTCACTTAGACCAACTGACCCAGGAAAGAGATGCGATTAACCGTCGTAGGCAAAAACAAAAGGTAATTATAACCTTTCAAATGTATTTATTATTTTTAAAAGAAACATACAAACGTCCATCTTCTTTCCTTTTCTTCATGTCATGTTTTTTTTTTTTGAAAAAAATGCAGGCTGTATGTGATCAATACAGGGAGAAGCTTGATTCGGCACGTCGAGAAGAGCGGGAAGCTAGGACTGCCCATGGAGATAAGAAGAACGATTTAAATAGTGTACGTTCGGTATTAGGGAAATTGCACCAAGCAAATTCAGTTGAAGAAATTGATGAGCTGGTATGAATTCTGCAATGTTGTACCTACTTTGCTCCCTTCACTTTAAATTGTATTGTTCTTTAAATCTTAGCTCATTTTCTTGTTTCCCTTGATGTCTTAGATTGCGAAGAAAGAGAGGACTATGCAGCATGAGACCATTTCTTTGAAAGAAGAAAAAGCTTTAATTAAAGAGATTAATGAATTAAAAGCCCAACGAAAGCAGCTGTCTGCCACTATGGGCTCAAAGGCTGAAATCAATGAGGCATTTGACCAAAAAGATCACATTCATGAGCGGCATAAGGTATTGAAAGCAGAAAATTCTAATTGTGCTCTTAATACCATTCCATCCTTTATATATTGACTGGTTTTCTTTGTCATGTCTAGGTGTTAAAGAAGGATTCTGATGTTTTGTTCACCAACCTGAAAGTCCTAGAGGAAAACACAAGAAAGATTCAGAAATCTTTCGAAGATGAAAGAACAGCTCTCAGGAAATTAACAGAGGAACACCAGGCAGCTAATGAAAGACGCCAAAAGGCCTACAGTGAGTGGAAAGAGCTTAGATCAGAGCCCAGCAGGAAGGTACGGATCTTTACTTGTTGCAGTTCTTGTCCATTTGGTTCAGGGAGTGGATTATTGAATATTCGGTCTGTTTCATTTTACTCCATTCACAAATTTGAACAGTGTCATGTGTTGAATACATGATTAGTTCGAGAAGGTTCCTGGTTACATGTAATGAAAGGCTAAATGATCAGTCAGGAATAATGTTACACTTCCAAGTTTCATCAACTCATGACTATCTTTGATGTGGTCCTCATCAGTGCCACCTGTTGTGTGCCTGTGCTCATGTTATCAGAATTTAATTAATGATTACCACTACCAGTAACGGTCATTTTCTATGTGATTTGCTGCTCCTGTTTCCTTGAGGCAGGGGTGTTTTCACTTGCCACATCACTTACACACAGTCGAAGTTCTTGTATGGAAGCATGTGATCTGTAGTATTTATAGTTTTCCAAAAGCTGAACAAAGTATTTATAGTTTTCCAAAAGCTGAACAAGTTCCTTCGCATTTGTTTCGAATTGCAGAATGAATACTTTTTCGAGTACAGGGATGCCCGGAATGCAGCAGAAACTTTCAGAACTAATGGAGATATAAATGGACTTAAATCATACTGTAATAGTCAGGTAAATCGCACAGCCTGTCTTCAATATGGCTGCAATTACTATCTGGTTTAGTTTCTGTTGATTAAGCTGGTTTGATATTCCATATGCTTTTTTGCTAATTAAGGAACGGCACGAGTGCATACCATTAATGTTTGCAAGTGCTTCTGTGCATTATATGTATTTCAGTACTGCAGCTAAGCATTGTATTTGTAGTCCTACCCTTCTAGTAATAACTACCAGCATTGTGGACACTCGTACATTATTTTTATTTGATTGAACTTATTAAAGCTCAACCCTCCTTGCACTGGTTCTAAAATGCAATGCTGTCTTGTCTCAACATTTTGTGACGTACCAATTTTTTTCCCCCTTTTTAGATTGAGAGAGTTATGGAAATGTGGAACACAAATGAGGACTTCCGCAAGCAGTATGTTGAATCAAATAAGGTTAGCACACTAAAGAGATTAGGGACCCATGATGGGCGAAGACTTGGCCCCGATGAGGATCCTCCAGTCATTCCAAGCAGAAGACCCAACAGCATTTATCCATTGTCTGCCTCAAGCCCGGAAGTGCCCACTTTAGCTTCAGTACCAGCACCTGTATTGGCTGCTCCAGCTGCAGTCTCTTCCAAAGAGGACCCATTTCCTGTTTTGTCAGTCCCCCAGACCAGTAAGCGTGCCAAATCAAAAGCTTCTGGTAGCTCTGCCCAGATTGAGAATGATTCTGTTGTAGTATCAGAGGCAGAAGATTCGAAACAAACTTTAAAAGAAAAGGCTCGTCTATTGGAGGAACAATTGGAGTTAGCTAGGCAGGCAGAGGAGTTGGCACGGAAGGAGGAGGAATTAAGAAAAGAGAGGGATGCAGCTGAAAAGGAACGGCTTAGGTTGGAGCAGAAGGCTAAGGCTAAGGAGGCCGAGGAGAGGAAGAGGCGGAAAGCAGAGAAGGACAAGGAAAGAGCAGAGTTCAAAGCACGCAAGGAAGCTGAGGAGAGGGAGAAGGTATGATATGTTCTACATGTACTCTGCTTCTATATTTGAGTTACATTATTACTTAATCATATGATAGACCACCCATGCAACAAGTTTCCAATTCTAACTCTGACCTTGTTCAAACATCTGCAGAAGAAAGCAAAGAAAGACAAAAAGAAAGGCACAACACCAGCAGATTCGAGCGCCATTGGTGACATCAATGCTGCGGCTTCTGCTACAGCAGATACTGACAGCAATTCATCAGACAACCCAAGGGAAGTTGAGGTTTCTCAACCAGCGGCTCCCAAGAGGCTGTCTAGACCAGCAGCGGCAATCAAGCAACTGAACAGGTTGCAGCCCATGCCAGCGCCCCTACGCAACAGGGGCAGGAGAAAACTGCGGCAGTACATCCTGATTGCAGCAGCTGTGTTATCTGTGCTGGCGTTGTTTGTGGCAGGCAACTACATTCCCAGGCTGAAGTCGGTTCACTCCTAAGTTTATTATCGGGAGGAAAAAGGGTGCCAATTCTGTCGCGGTGAACCTGGTTGCTCTGCCTAGATGATTCGTCTATTTTGACAGTTCCGGTTGATTTGTATTTATTTTCCCTTTATATAGGTTGTGAGATGAAAGTTGGGGGTGCATTGTGTTAAAGTTATTACCGGATGGTGGTGAATTATTCGTTAGAACATGATAATAATGACTATAGATTCTTTTTTGTACATAGGTCTCCGATGGTAGCCTTAGCGTATATGATGTTTGCTCCTATGGCGTTGGCTGTTTCTGATGTGAGTGTCAATGATGCCGTTCGCTCTGTTTGACAGAGGCAAGTTGCATGTATACTACATAAGTCCATAGTTGTAGGAGAACCTGCGGCGAGAATAATAGACGAGAGAGAGAGAGAGAGAGAGAGAGAGAGAGAGAGCATAATATTGGCATATTGTACCATGGTCAGCTTGTTGGCATATTGGACCATGGTCGGCTTGGAAGATTCCGTGCACGTGTGCTGGTTATTCTAGCTCATTTGGATCGAAATGGTCTTTGAAAGTTAAATAGTCTCATCGAGGTAGGCAAAGTCAGCCGCTACAAATCATCACTCGCAAGTTCAGTGCATCCTAGCCTTCCTGCTATAATGCTACTTGCAGGGCGACGAGTTCTTAGACAACTTGACGAGGACTGCCTGAAGGAACAACAGATGAAATTGAAGTCTGAATCGGATAGATTTGGATCCCGGGTCCATGCAATTTTTCTCCTCTTTTCAGTAGCTTCACATAGTACAACTGCATCCTCCTACCATACGACCCCGCTACTGTGCGACACAGAAAACCTATGAGAAGTCGAGTAAACTGGCTTGGCCAGCCCGCGCATGTGTAGTGCACAGGCTCAATGCCGGTCCTGAGATTTCAGAGGCCTAGGGGGCCCTTAATAGAAACACGAAAATTATAAGCAGTACTTTCTGTGACAAAAATAAAATAACTAAATGTGTATTATAGTAGTATATGTAAAATATTATCAATTCATTTATTTAGAACTAATTAAACGTGATGTTCATACCAAATAAGTTTTGTACAGCTTACTCAAAGTTTCTTCTTACATTCCTAGATGCTAAATCAAAAAAGATGGTGTAAATATCAATATAATCGAGCAATTTCTTCTCATTGCGTAAAGTTGTCAGGCTACTTGGCCACTAATAATAACGGTGACAGATTCTTGAAAAGCCAATAATAACGTTTTTAATCGTGGGCTATAAAATTTAGCGGGAGCTTGGCCAAAACGCTATTTCGGCGCTATAGCGCGCTATTTTGACGCTATTCGGCGCTATAGCGCGCTAATGAGCATTGCGTTAGCTGCTTCTGGACGCTATAACAACGCTATTTCAGCGCTATAGCGCGCTATTTTTTTCGTTGGCCAATAAACATATAGAATACTGCTCCCTCCGTTTTAAATTATAGTTCGTTTGAATTTTTTGCCCTAAATTTAACCGCTCATTTTATTCAAAAAAATTTAAGCAAATATAGTTAAATTTAAGTTATTCTTAAATAACTTTTATCAATAAAGCAACCCATAATAAAAAATATGATATTTGACATAATTTTTTAACGAACTATAATTTGGAACTTGGAGCGGTATATAGTTGTGCAGGCACATGGGCGCGGCGCACCGCTAAGTCATTTTTGTAGAGATTCGGAAAACAAATACGTAGTCCTTTCAAACATGCGCGCTGCTACACCAAATATATATATATACTACAGTAGTGATTACTGTAATTACGTGCACTTTGCACGAGATGAACGATACAGAGCAGAGCAGATCGATGACACAACAGACAACACAAGACAAACATAAAATTTGGTGATCCGAACGAAGCGAGCTAGCTTCTCCTGCTTCTCCCAATGTTCTCGACGAAGGCCTCCCCGATGCCCTCCCCGATCCCCTCAATGAGGCCGCCGATGACCCCGAACAGCGCGTTGACGGTGACCCTGGCGGCGGTGGCCAGCGCGTTCCTCTTCTCCGGCGGCACGACGCCGTGCACGTACAGCCCGTTCACCATGTCCTTGGCGCACCGGGCGTGGAGGTAGTAGCCGCAGGGCAGGCACTGGTACACGTGCTGCCCGGACCGCTTCGTCCGCCGGCACACCTGGCACACGAAGCTCGTCTCGGGCTCCGCGCCGCCGTCCTCCGCCGCCGGCGCCGCCAGCAGCAGCGGGTGCTCGTGCACGGCGGGGAGCTCCATCCGCCGCGCCATGGCCGCGCAGCAGGGGTGCATGTCGAAGCTGCACGACGCGCACCGGAACGAGAACCCGCGCACGGACTTGCCGCAGAGGTCGCACCTGCAGCGGAGGAGGAAGAGGCCGCCGGGCGCCGGCTTGACGAAGAAGAGGAGGTGCGGGTGCTTGGGGTGGAACGGGTGGTCGTGCAGCGCCGGCGGCGCCAGCGCGCAGAACTCGTGCAGCTGGAACCCGCAGGTCTGGCACATGAACCGCTTGCCGGCGCCGTACTCCTTGCAGCCCATGCACAGGAACAGGTACGGGAAGTCGAAGCGGGCCAGATGGTGCTCCGGGTGGCTGAAATGCACCATCGTCATCTCGCCGCCGTCGGCCGCCTCCGGCCTGTCGTCCACGACATGCTGGTGCTGCTCTCTCATCGTCTCCGGGGCGTCGTCTTCCGACGACGACGGCAGCCGGTGGCCGCCGCTGAGCTTCCTTGA
The DNA here is from genome assembly GCA_015844335.1 of Chrysopogon serrulatus. Classification (NCBI taxonomy): domain Eukaryota; kingdom Viridiplantae; phylum Streptophyta; class Magnoliopsida; order Poales; family Poaceae; genus Chrysopogon; species Chrysopogon serrulatus. The sequence continues at coordinate 82,984 of JADLZL010003563.1, read as the reverse complement.
GTTCATGGACACGCACCTGCTGTTCATCTTCTTTCTTGAGCTCTGCCTTGGCCTTGGCGGTGACACGCTCTTTCTTTGATCTCCACCATTGCCAAGGCCAGAATTGTGGAAGGTTATATACCACTGCAACGTGTAAGGAAATCTTGATCAGGAAGACCTCGGCGTCCGGTTTTAACGTTTACACTGGCATTGCTGGTTTGGTCCTGATCTGCAGCACTGTACGCTGCAGCCTTTTTACACCGTGTGGTAAAGCTAAGTTTTGATGCTTGTGTCACGAACAAGTCTGGTCTCTTCTGTGAAAGTTACCGCATCAAGAAATCTTTGTTCCCTTTACAGCTTCCAATTCTGACAGATTTGGAACCCATGGCAACCTAAGAACATGCCACTTTAAGAAACACATGCCGATTTTCATGATGTGAAATGGTCCCATATATATGTCTCATAGAAGAAGTTCACGCGTTACTATTTTCCAAGCTTGCTGCATGCGCACCACCGTCTCAATTCTCATACATAGCCTGATTACTCGGGTGGACTTCGAACCATTAGGATCGACGGTCTCTTTGAAGGAAAAAAAAATCCGGTTCATTGTTTACAAGTCTGTCAATGAAGCCACGACTCAGTGAATTTTAATAAGGCATGATGGTAATCCAGCTGTATATACTAAGCTCCAGTGGTTAGCAAATATCTAAACTTTCCTATAAACTGTCCTCGACAGGCTTGTTTTATTTTTATTTTTCTTCTTCGGCACCTGAAACTGATGGTAAATAAACAAGCCCTCGGTAACCTAAAAAAAACTGTTAGTGAAATTTCAAAATATTAATTGAATGGGCCAGTCATTTGGAGTCCCCGAGTGCAATGCTAGATCCAGTACTTACCTTAAAAAAGAAAGGACGACTATTGGGCTTTGGTTTAGATTGGCCTTGTTTAGATTACCCTCCAACTTTCAAGTTTTTTTCACTCACTCTCTCTCCATCACATCAATTTATACCCGCATGTAAAGAGTATTAAATATAAATAAAAAAATAACTAATTACATAGTTTTGTTGTAAATCACGAGACGAATCTTTTGAGCCTAGTTGGGCCACGATTGGACAATATTTACCACAAACAAACGAAGTGCTACAGGGACTTTACAATCTCTCTCCTCTCACAAATTTGTTGCCGCATATAAAGAGTATTAAATATAAATAAAAAATAAATAATTACATAGTTTTGTTGTAAATCACGAGACGAATCTTTTGAACCTAGTTGGGCCACGATTGGACAATATTTACCAAATAAAAACGAAGTGCTACAGAACCGTCCCAAAAACTCACATGAAACTAAACAAGGCCTCACTAGCGAAATCCCGAACGGGCCTGCTCACCAAGCCCAGTCATTGCCACGTTTTTTCTGCAGGTCCACCATTTCCGCTCAGGCTGCGGCTGCTTGCCAGCGGCGGCGCCAACCGCTGCGGCGAGGTGTCGACTCTTCTTGGCCCGTTGGGAAATGCGAAGCTGCCAAACTAGCTGTAGCTAGCTGAGAGCAGGTACAATAAGATCTGTCAAGGCCCAGGGAAGTCGTCCGGGCGCGCTTTCGAAGCCCGGCCGGACGGGCGGCTGCGGCGTCAGGAAGCCGTCCTAGGAGGCCGGCCGTCCGCCCTCCCAGCGTCTTCCCGGATGTCCGGACGCGAGGACTTGGCGCGTGGGGCCCGCCACCCACCACCGCGCGACAGAGAGAGAGAGAGGAGGGAGGGAGGAGGCCGTGCGGCCTGCCGTCGCCGTCGCCGTCGCCCGTGGTTGGGGGGGAGGAGGAGGAGAGGAGGAGGAGGGAGAGGCGGCCGGCCGTGGGTCGCGCGATCGCCGGATGCACGCGAGCTCCGCCCGGCCACCGCAGCGCTCACCCGGGGCCGCGCGCCGAAAAACCGCTATTACCGCATCCCGCGTCGCCCGCGGCGGTAGCGGCGGCGCTCCACGCGCCCGCCTCGCCGCGGCCGTGGCGGCGGTCCTCGACAAGCAACGCGCACCACGCCTCGCCCCGGCCGGTGGCGGCGGCGCTCCAGCGGCCGCCTCGCCCGGCCGGTGGCGGCGGTGCTCCGCGCCGCGCCCGCCTCGCCCGTGGCGGGAGGCGGCGGCGTTCGCGCTTCCGCGCGCCTCGCCAGCGGTAGTGGGGAGGTCGCTCCGCGGCGCCTCGCCTACTTTGCGCCCCCGCGGCGGCGGCGCCCGCGTGCCCGGGCCCACGCCCCTGGAGGAGCCGGAGGAGGCCGCCGTCGCCCGCGAGCGCGGAGGAGAGAGGGCGAGCGAGGAGAGAGAGGCGGGCGGGATTGGGAGAAGGGAAAGGATAAGGAGAGAGAAGAGAGAGGAGAGAGAGAAAAAAAGAGGATGACAAGTGGGTCCCGCGATGGGTAGTTGGTATAGAGTACGGGGTAGGATGATGGGTGCGGAAGAAACGTTTTTTGGAGAAGAGAATCTTGATGATCGGGACGTATAGAGGATGAAAATAGAGGATGATGAGTGCGACACGCCTCTAATACGTTAGAGTCAAGCTAATGTTGATGTGAAGGGGAAAAAGTATACAAGTAACAAGCCGGATACTGAACTAATAGAAATATATGTAAGAAGATACAGGAAAGAGAATGAATGAATGATAATAATAATAATAATAACAACAACAACAATAATAATAATAATAATAATAAAAATAATAATAATAATAATAATAATAATAATAATAATAACAACAACAACAACAACAACAACAACAACAACAACAACAATAATAATAATAATTTTGGAGACAAATAGAAAATTAATTTTTGTACAACTTACTAGCTTTTAAAACCTGACTTATAGCCAAGTACTTAGCTCTATTGTTGAGCTTGCTCTGATGGCTCTAAATAAAGTGAAAAAGTTCGCAAAGGACTAGAAGTGTTAGTATTGTTGGTATTGGCTATGATGGGTATTCACATGGTGCCTCATCTACATTAAGATCAGTAAAGTGCCAAAGAGATTTTCATTAGTATATGGCTATGGGATGGGCAGATAGACCATAGATCTACCTATGAAGTTGAAATTCAACATATTAGCAACAAGACATGATTCACTTATGAAAACAAGTACTGAAGTATATCAAGCCATTAATTTCTTTATGAAGATTTTTGAAGCAGTATAAGGATGCAAACCTTTGGGTGCTTACTGTCATAATGAATCAAAGTTGAAAGTCGTTAAATTAATGCTCAGGACATGGATTTTTGTTCCAATTTAATATTCTTCTTCGTAGCAGCAATCTTGAGGCCACCCTTAGTTTAGGAGTCCGCTGCAACAACCTGTAGTGACATTTCGTCATGCACCTTGCCTGCATGCCCTCCTCTGTTATAGAAACGGCATCATGACAGAGCTTTAGCACGATGGAATAGCAGCGATGGCAGGGAACATGACAGGATACCGAGCGCATAGCGTAGGTTCAGTGACACTGGGTGAACAGATGCGACTGGAACATGGGACGCCCGAGACCTTCATTGCGACGGCCGAGCACTCCACCGACGGGGACGCCGCGCGCGGGGTCGCCATGGGAGGGGGTTCGCCGGTGCGCAGGCTTCGCGAGCATTCGCGACGGCTTGGTAACGGGCGAGAGACCCGATGTCGGATCGAACGGTCCGATGAGTAACGAGCTACGCGTGGCCTGATCCGTTGCCGGACACGTGGCGAGATAGTAAGCTAAGTATCCGGTGAGAAGCCGACGACGAGACATTCACGTTGGCAAACGATAATGAAATATTCCTAAAATTACACTGAGGCTATTATTTAAAGGCAGCCCATTAAGATATCTAAGGCCTTCCAAAGCCCAGCCGAGCGGACCGGTGACCATATGAGGAGGCTCTCTGCACGACTCTTCTGGCCCCTGCGGATCTCATTGACCTGCCTGCCAGACGAAAATTGTGGACCAGCCCACTACAAATTTCCGTGCTCGTCAGCTGGGAGAGGCAGCTAAAAACGGTCTGATTGCTCCGTCTTGTCCTCATCGTCCTCGTCCTCGTCCTCGTCCTCGAACGTCTATCAAATTTCCGTGCTCGTCAGCTGGGAGAGGCAGCTAAAAACGGTCTGATTGCTCCGTCTTGTCCTCATCGTCCTCGTCCTCGTCCTCGTCCTCGAACGTCTATCTTAGGCCTTGTTTAGATGCACATTGGATTTGCAAGTTTTTTTACACTCTCTCCATCACATCAATTTGTACCCGCATGTAAAGAAAGATTAAATATAAATAAAAAAATAACTAATTGCACAGTTTTAGTTGTAAATCACGAGACGAATCTTTTGAGCCTAGTTGGGCCACGATTGGACAATATTTATCACAAACAAACGAAATGCTTCTGAGACTTTTCAATCTCTCTCCTCTCACAAATTGTTTGCCGCATGTAAAGAAAGATTAAATATAAATAAAAAAAAAACTAATTGCATAGTTGGGTTGTAAATCACGAGATCGAATCTTTTGAGCTGGTTGGACCACGATTGACAATATTTACCAAATAAAAACGAAGTCTTCTGAGGATTTTTCAATCTCTCTCTCTCCCCACCTAAACAAGGCCTTAGTGACCCGGCCGTCGTGATCAGCTGCTGCCGCGAGCCGTGACGATTCAATCGAATAAAGTATTGAATACTACTCCTACTAAAGCCGCCGCACATGCACTCAGCACTCGACACTCCCTCAGGCCCCAACCGCGAATGCGTCAGGCATGACACTGGACGCGAACGGTGGACCAGGTGGGATGACACGTCCGTCGCTGTCGCCACATAACGACCGGTACCAACCCGCCATCTGCACGGGCCAACGAACCTGCTGTCCTGCTGCTCCCTCCCGTCACAATCGTCCTGGCAGCCGGCAGGGGGGCACGCACGAGCATCGCTGGCCGCTTTGACGTGGAGTATCCAAATGAAAAACTGGAGTGCTGTGCAAGATCTTCCCTGTCGCCATCGGCACTGGCAGCGTGACGAGTTGGCCTGCGTCATCGCTCGACTACGCGAATCCATCAATGTCCCTATAAAAGCAGCGCCACCGCTCGTGCTGTCGTGCAGCAGCACATGCCCGAACCGGCGCGACAAAGGCCCCGAGTAGTAGCCACAGACTGACCGATCCACAGGAACAACAAGGCAGCAGACACACTGCAAGAAACAAAAGAAAATGGGCGCCTGCGTCTCCTTCCCGCGCTCGCCGCCGGCGTCGGCGTCGACTCCAGAGGCGCCCCACTCCCATCGAGCTGCCACGGCCAAGGTTGTGAACCTGGACGGCTCCATGGCGCAGCTCGCGGGGCCGTCACGGCGCGCGAGGCGCTAGCGCTCGCGCGGGGCAACAGCGACGGCGAGCGCCACCGCGCGTCGCCGCCGCTCTTCCTCTGCAGCTCCGACGAGCTGGGCTACCACGCGCCCCGCGCGCGCTGGCCGCGGGCGAGGCGCTCCAGCCGGGCCAGCTCTACTTCGTGCTCCCGGCCTCCGCGCTGCGCCGGCCGATGTCCGCCAGGGACATGGCCGCGCTCGCCGTCAGGGCCGCCACGGCGCTCGCCGCCGCCGCCGGCGGCTTGTCGCCGCGCCGCGACAAACAGGGCGGGACCGGGACGACGACGACGCCGGCGGGCAAGCGGCAGCGGCGGCGGCGGCCACGGCAGCCGACGGCGCGAGTGGCTCCGCTTCTGGTCGCCGCCGTGAGCAAAGAGAGCCCGCCGCCTGATGCTGGTGCCTGGAAGGACGACGACGCGCACGGCGGTGGGTACGCGGCGCGTCCGGTTGTTCAAGTTCGAGACGGTGAACGCGCGGTGGGGAAGACGAGGAAGGGAGCTGGGTACAGAACCGGCCGTTCTCGCCACCATCGTGCCGCCGCCGTGCAGAGGTTAAGCGCTATCGCGGAAGACGGCGAGTGATCCATGCGTATATCGGCTCAGCTGTTTTAATCCTTGCTGCACTGCATGGTCGGTGCCACAACCGATGGATCAAGTTTTGATCACGGGCCACGCAATGTCTCGCTCCTCCGTTTGAACATATAGGAGGAAAAGCGCTTGCCCCCAAAGGAAAAAAAAAGGACGAGAAGCGAACATGAACGTTAATGTATATAGTGCTAGTGCTCTTATCATTCTTTCGTGTGTAACATGTTAATTTGGGTTATGGAGGATCAACAGCAATTACAGTGCACCTCGTTGATGAGTGCAAGGTTCACCACCTCCATTATATTATATTCAAATTGAATTCGTCCACGCTGCTGTAGCGCTTGTGCAATGGCCGTCTCCCCGACCCCCAGCATGCGTGATGCGTGAATGATAAGAAATCCGGCAATATGGATGACCCTTCCACCTTGAAGACTAGCCTCCTGATACGGATCAAGTGAGCGTCTCCCAGCATGTGTCTAATGTGCACCTATTTCTTCCGGTGATAGTTGTCATTCCCACCAATAGCAAGATGCTTGTTACAACTTCATCAATCAATCTCACGATTTCCAGATCTAGTCTTCCATAGATATCTATAGACTACAGGGGATTAATACACATAATATGGGTGACTGCGCATGCTCATAGATAAGGGCATCTGTTTTTTTTATAGGCGTGTATCACTATAAAAACTACAGAGGCGATCTTTGATGAAAGAAGTACACAAATCCAAAATCACTGAATTTTGCTAATAGTTGCTTCTGTGACATACTCGCAATTGTCTGCAAACGAATAATAGTTCAAATATGGTGGAAAAAAAGATCAATTGGTGGGAAAAACATTTTTAGAGATGGTTATCTAGCTTAAAACCTCTGTCTTTCACTGTACTTGCAGTTTTTAAATGGTGCAAGTGTAAATGTTCTGTTTCTTAGACAAAAAGAATTATATTAAATTATAGTTAAGTACATCATCATATTACAAACACTATATCCAGAAATTGTTCTTCGTCTACATTGTACCTATGCTTTATATAGCTCCAAATCTTAACCCCAAACCTACATGACGATTCATATCGATGACACCACGGGTAAACACTCGGCAAAAGACATGAGAACAGGTGACCAAAGAACAGCAGCCAACATTCCTATTGGCAAAATTGAGCATAAGTTTTTTTCTTGTGTCTTCATTCTGCCACCGAAGGTTAAGGAAAACCGAATTTGAATCTTCCCAACTCAATACCATTAATCAGCTTTAGAGGCAAACTAATCTTTACTAATCCTTCATCATGGTTAGATCTAACCATAACAAAAACAGAGAAGAGAGCAGACAAAATTATTTTATGGCGGCAACATTATCTTCACCTTCATGTCATCGTTCGAAAGCCTAATTCTCTATGCTGTCGCACCAAGGAAGTTGCTGATGTCGTATTTATCGCCTTCATCTTCGTCAAAGTCGACATGGAGAAACCAAATCAACCCCACCTCTTCGTCACCTCTTCGTCGTCGCCTAAAATCAGGAGGAGGATACTTGGCATGGAGAGACTATTAGATATTTAGGCAATTTCATGAGCAGTTTAATCTAAAAAATAGCAATAATTAAAAGGTTTTGTGACATCATGTATGCGCTTGTGTGATCTAACAGTAGCATGTACGTAGACAACGCTAACAAACAATATAATAGCCATGAACAATGCTGGAAGGATAAAGTTTGTCGAAACAGAGAAGTACCCAGCGGCAGAGCTGGTTGCACCCGAAGACATGATGCCTGTCGATGTAGTCATCCCGCTCGATACCGTGCAGAGAAGTAGCAGTGCCAATCACTGGAGGCGACGTCCTTCGACAGTAGCGAGTAGTCATGTCAACGACACTCCCCCAAAACATGATCGCCGGTCTTCACCCAAAAAGATGAACTCATCGACGGGGGGTGTTTTGAAGGCCCCTACTCTTCCAGGACCTATGCGCGCAAGCTTTAGGATGGGAGACTTTGAGGCAGCGGAGATATGGGGCCAATTTAGTGGCAAAAGCCTGCCCTGACTCGCTCACCATGCCCACACCCACGGCCTGACCAGCGGCGCGCACATGTGGCACGCCAAGATCCTTTTCTCAGCTTCTCAATATAGACAGATGAATTCATACCATATAAGTCAAGTCAAAGTCCTGTATGGTACTAATGTTTTATAACAAGCCATAGAATTATTAGATTTATAAAATCCTGTATGTCCAATAAAAACCAAATTCTACTGCTAGTATGAAATAGTCTATGCACTACTCCCTCGCTCTAATTTATACGTTGTTTTGGCTCTTTTAGATATATAAATTTTATCATATACTACTATACATATCGTATATCTATATGCATAACAAAACCTATATATGTATAAAAAAAACAAAACAACCTATAATTTAAGACATTGAGCAGTAGTGTTTAGAGGTACTTTGGCAAGGGAATTTGCTGAGTACTCCCTTTGCCCCGCATTGAGTGTCGTTGTAGCTTCTGACAACGCGTGCAGCAGAGACCTGGTGAACGTGGACAGAGGCCAGTCCAGACGAAGTGAATCTGGACACTGAAATACTACTCCGCAGCGACAGTCAATGCGGGATGGAATGAGTATCTTCCAAGGACATGAAAGCAGGCACATCAACCTTCAAAACGACACATTTTATCCAGAGTTTAATACAATACTACAACATGTCCACATGCATGTCGTGCTGTTAGGTTCAGTCCCTTGTCTCATCGTCCGTCGGAGGACGAAGTTAGAACGAAACCGTTAATATTGTCGCAATTATCCCATCCAGTAGTCTGCGAGCACGCGCGGATCCTCGACGTCCGAACGTCGCAATCGCAATCTCGTGACGCTAGCCGTGACGATTCGCAGCCGCCTTTGGCGCACCATTCGCTGTATGTCCCCTGCGATGCAGAGACCACCACCACCACCGCACACGACCCGTAGCTTTCAGACAGTCAGCGTCAGCGAGCTCCTTCCATTCACCTGCCAATTCGTCCTTTTCCCGCTGCCGTACTGCTCGGAGAAAGAGAACGCAAGTGCCGCCGCAGCAGATCCGTCGTCCCTGGCTCAGGGCGTGTTTGGATAGTGTGAAAAAAGTTTTCCTGCTCGTTGACGCACATCGGAATGTCCATCCAGTAGATGTCGGAAGGGGGGTTTCAAATAGGAATAAAAAACAAATTACGTAACTCGTCGTGAAACGTTGAGACAAATTTTTTAAGTACAATTAATCGTCATTAGCGAATGTTTACTGTAGCACCACATTGTCAAATCATGGACTAATTAGGCTTAAAAGATTCGCCTCGCAAAGTTATCGCAATCTGTGTAATTAATTATTTTTTTAGACTATATTTATTACTTCATATATGTGTGACTAGATTCGATGGGACGGGGCAAAAAATTTGCCACGGGAATCCAAACACCCCCTCAGTTTGACCTCTCCAGCCGAGCTGCAGTGCTCCTGTCAGTGCTGTGTCCTCGCTCGTTGACGCGGACAGCAGGTGACGAGCTCACCTACGTCATGGGCCTGAACATACTCCCGTGTCGATGTCGTGCCTTGCGGTCCACTCTCCAAGCATCCCCCTCTATAGAAGCAGCAGCCATGGCTGCACTCGCACGTATCCATTTCGACTCTAGGATTAACGAATTCACCATACATCCTCTTCCCGATAGGCCGATTCACAGAAACAGAGATTGCAAGAGAAGGAGAAGATCAATGGGTTCGTGCGTCTCCCGCTCAGGTTCAACGGCGGCGGAGTCCGTGTCCATGTCCGTGCGCGCGCTCACGGCCAAGGTCGTGGACCTCGATGGCTCCATGGCGCAGTTCGCGGCGCCCGTCACGGCGCACGAGGCCCTGGCCGCCACCGCCACAGCAAGCGGAGCTGCTGCGCCGCCGTCGTCGTCGTCGTCGCGCTTCCTCTGCTGCTCCGACGCGCTGGACTTCGACGCGCCCATCACCGCGCTGGGCGCGCGCGACGCGCCCGCCCCGGGCAGCTCTACTTCGCCCTGCCAGCGTCCATGCTCGGCCGCCCGCTGTCCGCGCAGGACATGGCCGCGCTCGCCGTCAGGCCTGCGCGGCTCTAGGGACAGCGCCGGTCATCGCCGCCGAGACGGACGTGGCCGCCGCAGCCGGCAGCGCGCCGTCGGCCAGCAGAAACAGGCAGCAGCGGTGGCAGGCCACGGGACGAGTCTCGCCGCTCGTCGTCGTGAGCGCAGACGCGCACGGCGAATGGAAGAGCTACCCCGTCCCCGTGGCCGTGCACGGCGGGTACAAGGACGCGCGCAAGGCGGCGCGTGGCGGCGGCGAGACGGTGGGGAAGACGAGGACGAGGAACGGGGCTCGCTACATGGGTACCGCCCGTGATCTTGCACGCGTGCAGAGGCTAAGCGTGATCGTGGAAGCAGCTAGCGAATGACGATCCATTGATCAGTAATAGTTGTTTGATCATGGTTAGCTGGCAATTTAGCTAGTCTATTACTTGCTCCCCCATTCCATCTGAGAGGAGAGCGGTGTACTGTGTACAGCATGTCTTTAGTAAAGTTTTTGATTCTTTGGTGCGTAGGTTGCAGTAATATTTATAACACTGATACTAATAATAGGAAAATTTTGGTGATTGACGAAGAAATTACAAGCTTTCAAAATCAATGCAGATTTGCATTGTTTTATGCTTTGCGCCTCCCTGTTATTGCTAACTTTTTTTTTTTTTTTGAGAGGAGCCTGTTGTTGGTAACTTGTCGTCAGTATATGTCACACAGGATTTCGCCGAGAGCATTTGGGCCGACAATAACAGGCCCAAGACACCTAAGCCTACACGTTCTAGTAAATTTCTGGGCCGGGCCATCACGCATTCGGCCATTTGCGTCTGCGAGGACGGACGGACACACTTGGCTCGTCTCTCTCACTCACCGCCTTCGGCCGTTGGGTGCATGTGCTCGTAGCTCGAATCCGCTGTAAATGGACTTTCATAAAAAGACACCAGCAGGCAGAGTAGATTCGCAACGTTTTCAGCGCTCGCTTTCGCGACAGGTGGAAGAAACATGTTTCGAGAAGTAGTACGTGCGAGATTCTTTCCTTCCATCACCATTCACCAGCCGTGCGTGTACTAGTATAGCATATCATAGGCAGAGAGTATATATCCACGCAACGGCCGAGAAAAGCTCACCTTGCGCCGCCATGATCGGCCGTAAAGCAGTAAAGATGTGTCAAGTGTTCACGTGCCCAAGTTCTGATCATTCGGCTCAAATGTCTCGTTTCTTACCCACCCGGCCACCCCACCATCCACATATCGATTTCTGAATAGTACGGCGCAGTTTCATGCCTTTCTTGAGACAGACGTCGTCTCTCCAATCTCCATGCAATGCAACATGTGCTTGCGTGCGCGTAGGATCTTTACAGGCTTCCAGCTACGTCCTGGCTTCCGAATTCGTTTCTCCGACGATCCAGACACGGCCAGCTAGATCGCCATTGTTGCTTGGATGGCGCTACACTGAACACTGAAGCGATCGTTCAGGTATGTAGCGCTATAGAATAGATACTGGACTGAGACTAGCTTAGCGTACAGGCAGTTGCAATCCCTTAATCAAAGGCATTGGCGTGTCTCTAGATAGTAGCTTGTTGTTAGGGTGGCGTCAATGGATGGTGAGATGACGATCCATATCTGTTCAAGTCAACTGGTATTTGTTGATTGCACTGCATCGTAATCGTAGGGTTAGGTGAAACGTGCATATTCAGATATGCTTGAGACTGAAGGAAAACGTATCGACCATATCAATCCATAATAATATATACCGGAGAACCTAGTCACTTCCGATTTTGCTGGCTCAACAGTTGAGTTGAACCAGACTTGCAGAGTAATCGACACTTGAACTATTAATTAGCCCAATGAAACTACCTTCCATCGTCAGTTCATCAGATCAATGACAGTACTAGTAGTCCACATCGATCGACACAGCTATTCCCATGGACGATGGAGACGTCGAAGAGACAAAACTGGTGGATTAGCTGTGCCTTGTCTCCTTGACCTGTCTGCCAGCAGTCGTGTGTTCTTCTTTGGCGCAGTGACGATCCATGCCCATCGGACGCCTTAATTGGCGTGTTGCAAATTAAGAAGCTTGGGCAGGCTTCTTAATCACGGAGCACATACCTTCTCCTTGGACTTGGACGCAGTACGCCGCCTATTGTCCCACGTAGTACTAGTGATAGTAACAGTACTACCGATCGCAGCGATTACAACAGTTCACCGTCGCTGAACGGGGACCGAACAAAGGGTCGATCTACTGACAATTATTTTAATTTGGTCCGCGAGGTCAATTGTTTTATTTTCCTTCCTAACCGGAGACAGTACCAATTGCTGCTGCATTAATGTCAGGATCACAATTTTCAGACGACTGGAAATGGATGGATGGATGGATGGGGGACTACAGCACTACTCTATCCGTCCTATAATACAACGTATCCTGACATTTGAAATTTATCTGATAATCTGAAGATATAAGGGCCTACAGTGAAGTACAGCAGGATGGACGACTGAGCTCTGTGATCTAAATACCCTCTGATGAAATTGAAAAACAAGTCGTTAGTAATCTTAGGCCAGGTATAAACCAATCACCCACACTGAGATCACTTTGTATGGATGCCACGAGTACTCTGAGATGTATGTGACTACATGAGACGGTGAGCCTGTTCCTTCCAAGTTGCAAGCATATATGCAGCAGAACAAACAAGAAAACCCTTGAACAAGATTCCGGCCAAGGTGCGGTACGCGTGGGTGCAGCACGGTGTCCGCCCCCTGTCCAGCGTCGACGCCTAGCTGTAGGAGGAAAGGACGGATCAACGACGGCAGGAGAGAAAAAATAAAAGTACTCCAACTGTACCCGTATAGTGGGAAAAGGACGCTGGTCCGGTACTCCGGTGGTCCCGCGATCCTTTCGGTGTCGGGACGGCTGCGGGCGGGCGGGCGCCATGGAAATTTCCTCGAGCTCGCAAAGGTTCCGCCCGGGACCTGAATGATGATGGCCCGATGGCCCGACCAGGACGAGGACGGACGGGAATAGAGCACGTAGCAGAGCGAAGCAGCGGGGCAGACGCTGGTTCCCTCCCCGCTTTTGTTGGGTTCCAGGATCCGATCCGATCCGGTCACCGGAATCCGACCGTCCGCCACCTAGCGCGGCGCGGCGGACCGGCACAATCAATGGGCGGGTCGGGTGGATGATGGGGTTTTCCCGATCGCGCCGGCGGGTGGATCGCCTCGCCACCGACACACGCCCGCGGGCCGCACGCACGCATGGGCAGCGAGGTGGACCCCGCCCCTCTCTCCAGGAGCCACACGTGTACGTTCCACAACAAGCGTACTCGCACGCTGGCTGGCTCACCTTGGTGCGCCGCGCGGCTGATCACGCTCACGCGCGTCTTAATCATCCGTACTACTACTGGTACCAGGCAGCAGGCTGCTACAGTAGGCGGGCGCGGCGGCAGCTGCCGTTGCCCGTTGCCATGCAGACGCAGCAGCAGGGCCATCCCGCACACGTAACTCAGCGGCAGGTAGGTGGGCGGGTGGCCTGGCCACCAAGTCACCAACCCTCCCTCGACGCCGACCGCCGACGTCGCACCTGTGGGTCGCTCACGCCGACGCCGCCCCGTCCAGTCCAGGTGCGTGCATGCGCGCGCGACCGCTCGCCGTCTGCCGGGCTGGCCCCGTCTGGCCGTCTGGCGCCACACCGCTTCGCGCGCGCGTCGGCAGACATGGCGCGCACGGGGGCGGTGCACGCGCGCGCGCCGGGCCCGGTCCAGGTCTGGGCAGGCATTTGTTTATCCGATCCGCTCCCGGCCTGTCCGGCTCCGGCCGCGTCGGGGGATGCGGGATGCCATATTGCCATGCCGTGCCGCTCGGCGTCGAGCGAAGATGCTTCTTCGTTCCTGCTTTGCATTTCGCCGTGTTTGTTTACTCGCGGTCGCGGCGGGCGTAAAAAAATGAGCGCGGATTCGTCGCCCGTCGATCTTCGACCCCCCCCCCGTCTCGGATCTCGGCCCCCCATCCCATCCTTGTCACTCCGATCTTCGGCCGCAAACCGATTCTTTTTTCATTATTAAATCAGCCATGAATGATGACGGCCTGCCATACTACACTAATCTGATGTATCTGATGCGTCGCGAGTCGCGACGCCTGAGAGATACAGTGGTCGACTGGTGGTGGTGGGACACCGTTAGTTTATGTATGGGCACGCACGGCGCGGACTCGCATGCCGCCGCTGTTTGTCCGCTTGCCTCGGTCGTGCACGGACGGACGCATGCCGGATCTCCGGGCTCGGAGCTTCCGCGGCCTCCTTTGGCTCGTCGCGGTAGACGAAGACGACTGCTCGTCTGCGCCGGAGGGTGATGAAACCCTCCTTTACAACTGTGCTGGGTTTTTTCTGCATTATTGCCAAGATCACAGGCAGCCCTGCAGCAGCTGCAGGACAAGGAGCCGGGGAGATGAGATGTTGCATCAGAGCAGAGTTCAGAGGCCCAGCTCTCTGTGTTCTTTTGCACAGGGAGGAGGGGGTCACGGGAAGGAGCAAGCGTGCATGCAAGGCGCCACTCGCCGACCGGCGTGGTACGCCGCCCTTGGATGGACACTGCTCTTGGTGCAAGGCACCAACCCGTCGGTTCGGTTTGAGTTTGACCACCCGTCAGGGCTCGGGTCTGCGTTGCGTTGCTTCTGCTCCACAGAAAGGTGCAGCTGTTTGCCCCTCTTTGCAGTGTCAAAAGAATCGAACATGTTGCATACTTGCATTTCACGCAGTATAGGTATAGGTCTTAAGCAACCCAAAATCTTTCTTTTGGTTTGGTTCCAGTTCCACGAGCAAGAGAACCAACATACACACAGAGTACTAGTAAAATGGGAGTGTCTCGGATACTGATGAGTCTTAGAAGTTCTCAGGTGTCCAGTCCCCCATGTAAAATGTGGTTGACCTCCCGATTTTTTACGATCGCACGGTATAAATGAAGTGCCCTGTGCTCCTGCCACTAAAATAAAAGCATCAATCCAGTAGTATAATATAATAACCAAATTTGGTGATGGTGATTGAGCATGAATGGTTAATTGGTTATTATTATCTTCTTGGTCCTCAATCCTGACAACGTTACTTCCCCAAAGCAACATTAGAAGCCAGTAACCAAATCCCCGTATTATTCCCACCTGCTCTCCCTGCTCCCCCACCTAATAATGCTCCACTCATTCAGTCATCTCAAATCTCCTTTGCAACAAAAACAAAAAAGATTTGATGCTTTGTCCCCAGCTAGTGACGCTGCTACTACTAATCCAGCCAGACTATGTACTACTAGTGCTGATTAGATTGCATTGCAGTGGATTGGGGAATGGAGTCGGCCGCTAGCCTTTCCCTGTTCCTTCGGTTAAAGAATTAACAGCGGTGGGACAACGAGGATTGATGCCCACTGTCCGATTCCTCTTTCTTCCTCCTCCCTCCCTTTTCATTAAGCCACCCCCTCCCTGCTTTTCCTGGCCGCCTTTTCCATTCCCATTTGTTTTGGCGGCGGATGCCGCGCCAGCTTTCCTATGCCCCTTTCGCCTCCCGGGCTATTCTCTTCTCCTTCTCCCCCACCACTGCCTCCTCCTACCTCTCCGCCTCGTTCTTATACGAGCGCCATTGTGGGCAGCAACTAGCCTCTTGGCTTTGATTCTGTTCTGTCGTTGATACATCCAAGAAACAACGCATGAGCTACTAAAGCTCGGTTCTTTCGACAACCGGAGCCCGGAGCAGTTGAGCCCTCCAGCTCCCGGACAAAGCTGAGCCACGGCGCCTTTGTTGCTCCGTACATGGACAGCTCACTCTTCCCGGCAGGAACAGCTCAAGGTATGGCGACCCTGCTCCTCCTGCTGCCAGATACTCTACCGCTACAGTAATGCTAATCCAACCGATAAGATCGCTGAGAGATTGATCAGATGCATTCCTGTGAAGATTGCTTCCATTACACGTGCTACTCTTGGCCATGGCTTGATGATGGCTGGCGCCTGGCCGCAGGTTCTAGGTGAGGGGAGACAAGGCTCTCAATCGTCGATGGAGAGGGAGTCGAGGCCAGGGGTGCTCTCCGAGACGGCGTCCTGCGCCGGCACACCGAGGTCGGTTCAGTCGACTTGCAGCCTCCAGCGCCGGTACTCTTCACGGAGGTTAGTTAGAGCTGTACTTTCTCTCGCATGCCCTCTGAAACGGTGAAACCTGAATGACACAATTTTCTCCTGTAACCTGTGCGATTCGTCATGATTATTACTCGGTGTCGATGCTGCACATGTTGAAAAAGCAGCTTCAGTGTCAAATTAAGGAACACACAGAGGAGGAGTGATTCGCGAGCGCTAGATATAAAATAGTATAGGCGAGCAGGGGAGCTGGAGAATCGACAGCTACCGCTAGTACTCTTCTGAACCGTGCTTAAGCGCTGCTCACTTCATCGTCCGTACCGTGCATACGCAGCAATCTTGCGTTATTTCAGTTCAGCGACCTATTAACTTCTTGCTGTACAATTCAACCGTCCTCTTCACATCACATTGAATTCCTTTAGGCCACAAGTACGGTACCGCTGTAGCCTGTAGTGTAGTCCACTGTCCGGAGTCGATCTTCAAGAAAATGGTTGACAATGGTGCCAGTATGGATCAAACTTACACTACTGTAAAAAAATAGTTTTATGCAAAGTTTGCTTGTAGAAGTTTTCTGATGTTAGCTAGGCCTAGGGTGTTTGAGAAGCCTTTCAATTGATTTGTTTCAACATATCAAAAAGGGAAATTGTTCTAATCATTTACTGGTTGTCATTTTAGCATTCTGAAGCCACAGGAAGGCGCATTGGACATGTCACCAAGGTTCTCCTATTGCAAGCCTGTGAGTGAATTGGACCCATCTTGCTATATACTCTCTTTTTTTTCTACGTAGACATTTACCAGTTTACTTATTGTAATGATCTTGTATCATGCAGGCCACCCATAGAGATAAGATGTTCAACAGAAGACACTCTCTGAACTTTCCAGAGCAATTGCCAGGCCACTACTCCAGAAAAGCAACAGAACGAACCCAAAAGGCTACCTCAAAGGTTTGTAGCAACTCCTACAATTCTTTTTTTTACTGTCAAGAACAGTATATTTATCTCAAAGCAGATGAAATATGAAAATGCATATGTTGTAGGCTACTGTTCATTCCTAGAGTTATGTAACTGTTTTATTCAGGGTAATGATTTAAAATCTGAACAGCAACATGTTAGTGACACTGAAAACTGA
Organism: Chrysopogon serrulatus; assembly: GCA_015844335.1. Classification (NCBI taxonomy): domain Eukaryota; kingdom Viridiplantae; phylum Streptophyta; class Magnoliopsida; order Poales; family Poaceae; genus Chrysopogon; species Chrysopogon serrulatus. Next base: position 65,832 of record JADLZL010003563.1, on the reverse strand, counting down.
ATTGAGAAAATATATTCCATCAACTTGTCAATCAGTCAGACTATCACTGTGCATTTTTAGTTCTGATCTTGCCTTTCCACAGTCTGTTGCAGATTTAGTTGGGGAGATTGCAGCTCTAGAGCAGGAAGTCATACGCAAGGAACTGCATCTGCTTTCCCTCTATAGAAGAGCATTTGATCAATATGTATCTGAATCCTGCAGCTTCACAAGCGAGGTACCTAACTCCTCGTATTAGATCAGATCGGATTGTATGAAGTCTAAATGTCTAATGTCCTAATATTGCTATCACTAGCAGCAGGTGGATCAAGAAATTCTGAAAAATATCGACGAGGGCGCACTCCGTTTGAGGGATATAAAGCACTCTGCAACGTTCAACTTGCCAACCGTCTCAAATTCTGTTAGTGCACAGATCATTTCATTCTTTCATGCTAGTAGCAGGATATTTCTAGTTGAAAAACATTTGGCACCTCATATGTTGCAGGAGGTATCAAAATCAGGCGCAAGGCATTCCAGCCTTGTGAACTTCTTGAGTGCTTCTATTTCCGAATATGTGCCTAAGATCTCATGCAAATTATCTGAGGATATCTTAAGCTGCATTGCTGCTGTCTACTGCAAACTTTCAAGCACGGAACCGCAAGGCGTAGAATGCATGGCTTCACCAAGTCCTTCTGTTTCATCTTCAAGTACTTTTTCTCCGAGGCGGCGTAATGATAGTTGGAGCCCTCGGTACAACTTCGATAGCCCACGCCCGTGTGGACTTCAGAAAGAGAGAAATGAACAAAGCATAGACATGATTGTCATTCCTAGGATACGCATTGATGCTGACAAGTTTGATTATGCCTCAAAAATGCTTGAGACTATCAGGTAACCAAGGAAACCAAAAAAAAAAAAAAAAGTTAAATTTCCCTGAAGATGAAAAAAAAATTCAGGTGGTATTTATATATTTATTTATATACGTGCTGTGTCTCAGATCTCTGATACAGCGGCTCGAAAAAGTTGACCCACTGAAGATGACACATGAGGAGCAGCTCTGCTTTTGGATTAATATCCACAATGCTCTAGTCATGCATGTATTGCCCTACACTGAAATTTCAATCTCAACTTTCTTTTGTCCCCACCGTTACCCCATAATTCAGATTCACCCTTAACCTGCATTACTGCCTTGTGACATGACAGGCTTTTCTGGCCTATGGTCTACATGACAAACGCATGAAGAGCACGGACATGATTCTGAAGGTACGGCATTTCATTTCCTTATGCTATTTATCTCTACTTACACACCAAATGTATCTGACCATTTTTAACGAATTTTATTGAGCGAATCTTTTTTGTAACATCTTTTGCCAGGCTGCATATAATGTTGGTGGCCAATCAGTAAATGCCCAGACTATTCAGAACTCAATTCTTGGATGCCAATCCCATCGTCCATCATTGGTACGTACACATGCAAAATATGGCATTTCCTTTGGCAACAAAAAAAATTCTGGGAATGCAGTCATGCAGAGCAAACAAACTAATGTGAATTACACTTCAGTGGGTCCGCGCGCTATTCACATCGACGAAAAGATCCGGTGCAGGGACGGCAAGGCACCCCTATGCTCTCCACCACCCAGAACCAGTTGCGCATTTCGCCCTCTCGACCGGAGCATTTTCAGACCCACCTGTAAGCTCTTTGTTCATAGCATTTTCAGAGCCTATGGCATGACAGCACAAGCAGGCTAAGGCTGTTGTAACCTGTAAACCGTTACTCTTCCTAACGCCTTCTCCTGTTGGTGGTTGCATTGCAGGTCCGGCTGTACACGGCGAAGAAGATACACCAGCAGCTGGAGGCGGCGCGGACGGAGTTCATCCAGGGGAGCGTGGTGGTGCGGAAGCAGGCGCTGCTGCTGCCCAAGGTGCTGCACTACTACGCCCGGGACGCCGCGCTGGAGCTGCGGCACCTGGTGGAGCTGGTGTGCGAGAGCATGTCGGACGCGCAGCAGAAGCAGCTCCAGCAGCTGCAGCTGCTGCACGGCCTCCGGCGGAGGGTCGACAAGTGCGTCGAGTGGATGCCGTACAAGTCCTCCTTCAGATACGTTGTACATAGGGATCTGGCTGACTAGGCGCCATTGCTCTGTTTTGGTTGGTTTCGTGTTCGTTCAGATACATGGCATCGTGACGAGTTACAAAGTGTAAGTAGTGGGGTCTTGGGTGTGCATGCGAAAAGAGAGGGTGCATGTAAATACAAGGTGTGGTGGTCTTGACTTGCTGTGAGTAGTTTTGACTTTTGAGCTAGGAGTTGTGGCTTGAAATGCTGTACATTTTTCTTTGTGGCTTTGCATTTGGGAATTTGGGATTTTGAGGTTATGAATTGCTGCTAGTGTCATCCAGTGAAAATCACTAGGAATAACTTGTGGATTATCACCCAGTGATTCAGATCATGGAACCATCTGTCCATCCCAACCAGCCACGGCGTTCGGCATTTGCCTGCCGCCGTTCGTTACTATCACTATCAGTCCTCACCGACAAGGCGACAACCACAAGAACATACAGGAAGTGAAAGTTCGTAAAACGAACAAAAAAAAAACGGTAAAGCAAATGGCGAGCGTGACATTTTATTCATGTACTAGTACTGTACTCGTATAACCCGTGAGCGATGACCTTTTTTTTCCCTATAAGATTCCGTGAGCGATGAACTGACAGAAGCAGTTCACGCAAGGACGATGACATGACATGGAATTATTGAAAACAAATTAGGCAGGCAAGCTAACTGGTGTCTAGCCGGCCATCGGGGACAAGACCTCTCTCTCCCTCAATCTTCATCACAGGGGGCACTCCAGCAGGTGGCCCTGGTCTTTCAGCGATTGGACACAGTCGTCGAACATCTCCTGCACTCCTCTGAACTTGAAGCCCAGTCCCTGAAGCTTGGACGTGTTCAGCTCATACGACTGCTTGCCGTAAGGGCTGTTCAGTCTGCAGACAAATTACACAACTCTTCAGTTCAGTCAGAGATTTAGCTTTGGTTTCATCTATCAATGGCACGTATCCAAACGACTAACCTCCGGGGTATGGGGAATATCGGGTATCGTTTTGCGAGCAAGGAGACCAGCTCGTCGTTGTCCAGAACCACCGAGCTGCACAGGTATCTCCCAGTGGCCTCGGGGGCCTCGTACACCAGGATATGGCTGCTGGCAACATCCTCGATGTGAACGTATCCCATTCTTCCGTAAGAACTGAACCTCGCCGTGTCACCTGAAAAAGGTCATAGCGTTAGGACTCAGTTGAGTAGCTGAGTATACCTCTTGTGTTTCTTTAACTTAACACATGAAAAAACAAAGCTAAATGGTGATGCTACAAGGAACATGAACGAATACCTTGGAATAAGCCTAGGACATCTGAAGCGGTAACACATAGTTCATGGGATAAACTGGGCCCGATCACGAATGATGGAAGAACAGTCACAAGGTCAATGTTATTCTCCTTGGCAAATTCCCATGCCGCTTTCTCTGCAAATACCTTCGCTATGGCATACCATAGCTTTGGATGAATAAAAGGGACGAGAACATTTTTCAGATCACGGTTTGAGATTGATCACATGGTAATGCAGAAAAAAAATGACAGGGAATAGATTGTTCCATATATCACCTGCATCTTTTCACAGAGTGGCACAGAGCTCCACGTTGTTTCATCCAGTGAGATATTGGGCTGATCATCATCCCTAATCCTCACTGCAGATGATGAAGATGTAAGAACAACCCTTTTCAGAAATGGGTTCTTCTTGCATGCTCTTAGCACGTTCAGAGTACCATTTACTGCTGGAACGAGAGTTTCCTCCTGCAGCATGAATATCACATGAAAGCAGTTTAACTTCACGGTAGATGCATTTCCATAGAAGGAAACTAGAATTTGAACACAATGATTTTAACTTCTAAAGCCACGATAAAGTAGCAACTTGACACAAAACCCTGAACGAAAAGACTGTAGTAGGATGATTCAGATGCATATGTAGCATGATGGTGATGACTGATGAAAGAGTGAACTGTTTAAAGCAAATGCGGCATGCCTTGCTACTAGAATCAGATTTAGCGAGGACAGGGGATGCAGTGTGGAAGACGCCATCACAGTCCATCACGGCTTTGTCAAAGCTCCCTTCTTCCAACAGATCAGCTCGCACAATTTGCAGCCTCTCTTTGGCACCAGGTAACTTCCAAAGGTGTGCCGTCTTTTGGTGATTTCCTTAGAAGTTACAAAAACAAAGAACAGTTCATTATGCAAAAATTGATAGACAAGAATAAATGTAATAAAGAGGATTGATACGAAAGTAATGATATATTCATAAATACCTGGGTTTCTGACAGTCCCTACCACATGATATCCAGACTCGAGAAGCCGTTTGATAAGCCAAGAGGCAATAAAGCCTGAAGCCCCAGTTACACATACTTTGCCCTTGTTTGAGCTCACCATCTTCTAAGACAGTGGCTAGTAATGCTGAGCTCCAATCCAAATCAACCTTCTCTTATATATATGCATCAGCAGGAGTATTCTAGAGAAGAAAGAGCAAGAATGGTACATCATATCAACACAGTTTTGGTGATCTTTATTGACAGATACAAGCTGGGTTGGTTGAAGGTAGATTTACAATAGATTCTGGAGGCATCACATTATAGGTGATAAGTTGGTGCAAAGCAAAGTCGTGTGATTCACAATAAATTCACAGGCTCTTGCCAATTTTCTCTGTCCATTTAGAGAAGCAAAAATACAGTGGGCTAGAGGTACAGAAAAATTGAACAGATGTAGGATAACGAACAGATGTAGGATTACTTAATTTCAAGGTGATTAGCCTTTTATCATTGTAAAAGGAGCCCAATTGCAGAAAATCAAAATAGAAATTGAAAAGATAGCAGAATGGAACTCCTAAGGTACATCAAAGGTGTCTAGGTAATGAACATAAAACATATATAGAATTGACTCCAACATCTAGCAATTGATTCTGCGAACCAATCCCATTCCCACATAATTGTACACTGATGACATGATGGGATGACAGAAACTAAAGGTAAACAGTTTGAACTACTGAACTTCTGGCAACTTTCATGTATATTAACCAATTGAAAAGCCCTCATCGCTCCATGCACTTGTCATCAGATAAAAATCCAATAACTCAGATAAATTACTGACAATAAAACATGCTAGACCCTGTAAAAAAATGTTATACTCGTGATGGAAATTTGGCAAGTGACTGCAGGTGAAGGTGAAACCATGTCCATCCTGACTGCTGCAATGCAACATGCTGTACAGGCGCAGGGACATTGCCGTGGTTCATTGACTGGTTGTCATCTGTGTCTGACAGCACCTCAGCTCGACGTTTCGTTAAGGAAACAGTAGTCAGTGGGCCATGCCGTTCGGCGTCTCTCATCCTGGTTCAACAGATGAGCAATGACGTGCCATGTAGCCCGTTCCCAACATGTGGTATAACCGTACGCGCAGCATGGCATGATCGAGACAAGTAGAGAGCCATCAGGCGATCTTTCAGTTTCAGCTAGGAGTAGCTCGGAACATTCATTTCCTGATTCATGAAGTAGGCGAATTGCGGCTGTTTCCAATTCTTGATGTTGTAGCAACGAGAAATTCAACTACACTATCTTCTTGGAAGAAAATGTCGCGGCAAGAGCATCGACAACCCCATGGAAGCTGCTGAACCTGGCGCTCACGATGTCCACCTCAACGCCGAGGCTCCTCGCGCCACGGGCGGTGACCGGCCCGTGCGCGGCCACGACCATGCCGGGCCAACGGGCCGTCAGCCGCACCCAGGTCCACCCCGCGGATTCCAGCCCCTTGAGCAGCCCCTCCACCTCGGCCGTGCTCGTGAACACGACGGCGTCGAGCGCCGCAGCGTCCGGATCCACCAGCGCCTCCGCGCAGCGCGGCCCGGCCCAGCACGTGGTGTACGCCGGCGCGCGCACGGCTACCCACCCGGCCGCCTCGAGCCCCGCGAGGAAGTCCGGCACGACGGGAGGCTCGCGGAGGCCGACGACGTCAGGGACGGGGCAGAGCACGCGGCGGCCGGACCCGTGGCCCAGCGCCTCCACGAGGCCGGCCGGGGTGGACACGTCGGGGACGAGGACGGATACCCTCGTCCCGGGGTCGCCGCAGAGGCGCGAGAGGAAGGCGTGGTCGAGGAGGTCCGCGTCGCTGCCCAGCGCCGCGACGGTGAAGGGGAGCGCGGAGGCGTCCGAGAGGGGGCAGTGGGAGGACGAGAGGGCGCGGGCGAAGGCGGAGATGCCGGAGCGGGAGGTGAACGCGAGTGCGGCGAAGGGGTCCAGGGCACCGGGCAGGAGGAAGGGGCGGAGGCTGTCGGGGTCGTGCGGGTGGACGGCGATGGTGGGCACGGGTACCGGATGCGCGCCACGCTGCCGCAGGAGCGCGCCCAAGCGGCCGCCGTAGGCGCCGCCGCCGCCCGTCTGCGGTGTCGTGAACGCCACTCGGCGGCCGGCGAGCGACGGGGTGTCGGGAAGCGGCTGCGCCATTTCCTTCCACAGTTCCACGGCAAGCCGCGCTGCACGGAATGCAGAGAAGATTATCCACTTTCCACTGCTTTCGCGGGAGCCGGGAAGGCTGAACTGTTCGTTTACGATTCAGGTGACTGCAGAGACGAGGATTCAGAAGTCGCGAACACGGTGGATAACTACAACCCATCTCCTATTCTTCATACGCCTGAAAGAGTTTCTGGCGACGGAAGAACTACTTGCAAGCTCACGACATGGCTGAGATAAGAATACTGGACACAGCCTGGTTTGTTTGTAATTTGTCCATGATCTCCTATTATTATGATTTGCTAATTGTCTTTGTGTTATAGCATATCAATTTTTTGTCCTCGTGCGATTATAGAAAATATATAGAAAATAGTTATAAGTTGTCAATTATCTTTGTGCCAACACATATTAGACTTTAACAGGTTTGTAGTTTTGTCTAATGAGTTTTTTTGTTCTCGTATCCAAAAATTGCAAATTATGCACAGAAATTCTAATAAGCTAAAGCTACAATTTTAACATAAATATATGCAATAACTGTTGCCCAAAGGAAGCTAGCAATACCCTAATTACAAGTCAAAAATTGAGATTTGCAGACTAATTACATCTAGTAGGTCTCCGTTCTACAAAATCTATATGTAATATCAGCGAGCCAGGAGCCAGTGAACAATTTCTGGATCGACACAATGATCCTCCCGGTCATGAGAAGCCAAGTATGGTTGCCAACAACATTATTAGATAGTTCACACAAAATACAGAGCATGACAAGAAACTCAGAAATTTTGCATCAAGATGCCATTTTTTGCACTTCATCGGAGGCAGAGCAGTCCCCGGTTGTAGGTAGCATTTTGTCAGTTGCGACCTTGCACCACAGGTTTCTTTTCTCTGGGCAGCTCACCACCACATATGACCAGTGAGATAACAAAGTCAAGAGTTTCGGTAACAATGGTCATCTGGCTTCACGAAAAACTCAATTTTCAGTAAAGCGAGCAGTATGTTGGCTTGATTGGGATGCTTCCTGGTGCTGACTCAGATATATCAATCAATAATCACTGCAATTGGGTGTCAAATGGGAGTTCGATGGGTGTGGCGTTGCCATAGAACTCTTCCAGGTTGTAGAATGCTCGCTGCTGCGGAAGGAATATATGGACTACAACATCACCTGCACAAGTGCGATTGTTAGCTAGGTCCATGAAAAGCTAGTTCGAATCATGCAATTGGGCATCCAATAGGAATTCACCCTGTTTCAGACAAAGGCACTAAACCATTTAAGCTATAATACACAAGGATAGTTCAGAAATGTGATTATAAAGAACTGAACAGTGCAAGAGAGAATTTCATTGCACCAAGTATGCAAGAAATGAATGGAATACAAGATTGCAACTGAATTACAAAACCACCCCCATCCTAATCAGTTGGTTTTCCCCCCCTTCAAACAGAAACCTCACATGAACATAGCTTTATCAAACTGAACATCCATATCTGAACCTTTTTCTGAAACGATGAAACTAGGAGTCATTTGGTACGATCATGAGCTAATTCATGTTCAAATTTAGAGACAATATGGGTAATGGTTTCTTTTTGCTGAGAAAGCGAATAGTTGGATCTTCTGGTAGAAGTTGACAATCTGAAATGAGTAAACCTAATAGATAAAACACAATAAAGACAATAGAGACTTGCCAAAATCCAGTAATGTCCAAGAATTCGGTTTCGTATCACCAGATGCAACTATGCTAAACTGCTTCTCGCCAATATCTCTCATTTTTGAACTATAAGGTAAAAACACAAACTCTTTGTCAGCTGAAATTAAGTGCAGTAGTTATATAATCTCGATGTTCAGCAAGAGAATATCTGAGCGTATACCTGATAGCGTCTATCTGAGCATTTGAGAAGGCAGTGAGAATGATGAAGAACCTAGTCCAGTAGACAAGCCGTTTCACGCAAAGTACACGGATATCAGTAGCCTTTATCTCACTCGCAGCTTTAGCCAAGGAGACAGCAACTGCAAAGAAAGTATACAGTCGGGTCTAAGATTAATACTGAAAGATGAAATGCATATAAAAAAAGAAAGTACTGTTTCAACAATCTGCAGTGACTAGTACTGCTCCATCCCAGAATAATTGTCGTTTTCGATTTTCGTGCTATAAGTTTGACTTGATTTATAGAAAAAACGTGTAATATTTATATCTCCGAATAATTTTGTTAAAAAACTAGATTCAAAGACCTTTCTGATGATACTAATTATGATACTAATCGATAATATTTATTATTTATAAAAATTGCCGCATTTGTTTCTCGGGAACGAAAGCGACAGTTATTTTGGGACGGAGGGAGTATGCGTTAAAATTTTGCACCTGCAATAAAGCAGATACCCTATGCAGGGTGCGATTGGGAAATCATGTACGCTTCAGCACCAAACCATTGTTATTACGAAATTGTTCCAGAGTAGGTGGCAAAAAAAATCAAGGCAAGCCTGATTCGTGGTGTGGCTTGAACCTTGAGGAGTTGAGGGAAAGAGGGAGAGCGGGGAGGCCGGAGGAACATACAGGACAAACACTCGGCATCGTCGTCGGCCTCAACGGTGGGAGACGGAGGTCCACCGGAGCTGTACACCACCTCGCCGTGCTGTTTGAGCAAATCCTCGAGCAACTTGTCCGCATCATCCCCTCTCCCAAAGTTCTAAGAGGTGAACCAGAGTGAGGAATCAGAGCAAGTGCTAAAAGACACCCCAGGAAAAGGGAGCTCCGCACTCACCACATTAGACGAGGAAGAAGACCGAGAGCGAGCTCGGCAGGCGACGGTGTGCGTCGGTGGCAGGTCGCTCCTCAGTGGCTGCTGGTGGCTGCTCCTGTGGCCGCCGCGGCCTGGGGAAGCGCGCCGCGCCCGCCGGTTCAGAAAGACGGCGGCCGGGGGCGCGCAGGCGAGGCCCTGGCTCGGGACTGCAGCGCCTGCACCTCCCATGCTAGCAAGTATCTCCCGCTGCAAAATATCCCGCGGTAGGAGGAGGAGGGCTAGACGGTGGCGACGAGAAGTAGCGGGGAGAACGCGTGGAGTGAACGACAGAACGAGATAAGCAAGAAGCACTGGTTGAAGAGGATAGGCCAGAATTTTTCTCTCACCATTTCGTTTCCAATTTAAACGGTCCCGCTGAGGCTACAGCTGTGCGCTTGGAGATTCGCGCAAGGGTTCCCTTTCCCGGTGAAAAAGTCAACAAGGTTTGAAGTTTAATCAAAATTATATAAAAAGATACTAAAATTTATTATATGAAATAAATATTATTAAATTAATTATAAATATATATTTTTATAGTAAACTGTAGTTGAAGAATACTATAAATTTGGTTAAATTTAAATTAATTTGACTTGCATAAATTCTATAATGGCATGTTGGTTCTACATAAAATGAGCTAAATTAGAATCGGTTTTTATGGGTGGCCTCTTTTGCGAAAAGTCCATTTTTCTTTCCTGAACTCTAAAACTGATAAACTATTCCTCTAAAATTATTTTAAACAGTTTATTTTACCTCTCGGCTTGGTTATAAGCAGTTTTGAAGGCGGTTTTATCTTTATCTTTTTTATTTATTTCTGCTGAATCTTTGAAAAATCATAGTAAATCATAAAATAAAATTCTTTTTTGTGGACTCCATATGAGTAGATCTACATACTAAACATCTAATATGGTATGCTTTAGTATAAAGTTTTTGTTTTTTAGCTTTAATCTATATTTTTCTTTAATCAATTCATATATATAGTTTCTATGGTCCAACTATGATGAAATTTTTATGGTGAACTAATTACTGTATATTTGAATTGTAGTAAAAACTTAAAACCCATTAGATTATGTGTAACTTAGTTATAGATTATTTAGGTTTATGCTTGTAAATCTAAATAAATATATAAATAAATATTTAGGTTTATGCTTGTTAAATCTAAATAAATATATAAATATTTAGGTTTATGCTTGTTAAATCTAAATAAATATATAAATATTTTGTTTATGCTTGTTAAATCTAAATAAATATATAAATATTTATGTTTATTAACTTAGTTATCTAAGCCCACAATGGCAGTAAACAGCGCCATAAACAGCCCGTGTTGTTGGGCAGATCAGAACGTGCGATGGCGGTAGAGTGGCTGGGCTCAGGCTGCTCCATTGGATGGCACAAGGAACAGCACGGGATGGTCGGATGGAGCGACTGCCGGGAGCAGTCGTATAGGGCGACTTCAGACGATCTCATTCCGGTTCCATGCTATGCTACACGATCCTTCGTCCTGCCGCCACCCTGAGCGCGCGCGCCCTGCTCTCTCCCCCTCTCTCTCCCCACCCTGCCGGCGAGCGACGGACCGGGGGATCCTGCTAGGGTGCCGTGCCGCTCTACGCCTTCCAAGGTACGCGCATGACCCTCCTCATCCCTTTCCCTGCTCTTGAGTGACTTGAGGCACCTAAAAACCTAGGTCTGATCCTAAATATTTTGCGGCGGCAGAGGGGAACGCCGAAATCCCACCTCTGCCCCACGAATTGTGGCAACCGTGGTGTAGTGGTGTTTGTTCGAGTTACATACAGCCGTACAGCCGATTACATGCGTCCATCTAATTGTAACTTGGGCTTTAGCGGATGACTTGTTTCAACAAGATACTCTTGATTGGGTGGTACAATATTGGCGTTCAAGTATACGAACCACTTTGTCTACAAATCCGGTCAAAGAATCTATGTACAGTTTCAGATTAGTTCAATAGTATTCCTTCTGAATTGTCAAGGTTTATTTCAGTGCAGCATATAAAAGCTAGCCTTGCCTTTTTTCTTACTAGATTACACGGTTCCCCTTCCCCTCTTTTGTTACGAGATCTCCCTACATGTTTGCATGGCCACTTTTAGGCAGACGAGGAAATCTTTAAAGTGAGAAACAGAGAAAGTTGTTCATTTGTGCGGTTGCATATATGGTTTCTTGATTGCTTCTATGGTAGTTTTGTATGTCCAGTGGATGGTAAAGCCTTAGTCTTGACTACCTTAACACCAGTATACTATAATCTGCACTGCACCAATAAATGTGGGCTTAAGTGAGCTCTTTTCTTTCAGGTGTACCAGTGGGATGCCCCGCGCGCGTTGCTGCGGGTATGGAGTAGAAATGTAAGGAGTTTATAATGGTTGAAACTATGAATTAATATATATATATATATATATATATATATATATATATATATATATATATATATATATATATATATATATATATATATATATGTAGTAGGTCAATTGCGGAGGTTGTATCCATTGACATACATAGTATAGATTATTTTGAACTGGGCATCACTCAATTCTCATCTACCCGAACCCCTACCCCCTACTATATCTGAGGGTCATCCCCTCCTAAAAATTTAGGAGTTTTTCTTCATAAAATTATGCATGTTTCGGAGGATCACATATAATCATGTGATATGCAGTTTTGCTAGGTTTTGCTTACAAATGGGTTTTTGCTTAGAAACGGTCTAAATGTTTACAAAAAAAGTTATCGAAATATATCCAGATGAGGTCTTGTTTTGAAGAGTTTATTGTGAGGAACACCATGGTGCAATTGGATTTTCTTGGTTTATCAAAATATATCCATGTGGGGTCTTGTTTTGAAGAGTTTATTGCGAGGAACACCATGGTGCAATTGGATTTTAATTATGATACTTGATTTAGGTGCTACGACTTTTTTTATTCCAAAAAATAGTTAGTGGGAGATAAATAAGACTAAGTGGGGGTAAATCCTTTGATGACATCATCACACATTACTTTTTGAAAATCCTAATTTTTGATTAGATAGGACCTCTTAGTGGGTCTTAGCATTATAGGAGTATAGGATGCGGTAATGGGCTAACGGCGACACCCTTTCCTCCAAGATACCATTGAAGTATGTTTTGGGGAGCAAATTGACACTTTAACTACAGCTGGACAAAATCTAAGGAATAGACTGCTGTTAGATACTCCCTCTGTCCCCAAATGCTTGACGTTGAGCTGCTGAGGAGGTACGCTCGGGATTCAATGAATGTGAACACAGGAGTAGGCTAGGTGCATGTGAGAGGCGATGAATGGAGACAGAAAATTCAAATGCTCCGACGTCCACCTTTTTGGGACGGAGGGAGTACGTTCATAGGTGTAACACCCTTTCATCCAAGATACCATTGAAGTATGTTTTTGGGAGCAAATTGACACTTTAACTACAGCTGGACAAAATCTAAGGAATAGACTGCTGGTAGATACTTTCAATACATCAGGTGTAACAGTGTAGAGTGTATCAGACATTTTCATGTCCGCACTCAATGCTATAGTTGATAGTTGACCTAAGAAATTATGCTGTTTGGCCAAACTTCTTTGGGGACCCTGATTAAATTAGCTATGTTGGTCTTTCAGGCCTGACATAAGGGCTTTATTAGCATTCCTTTGATTTGATTGGTTGGTTGGTTATAGTTTTACCATTGTTGCTTTATTACTGCTTATGACCCCCATATTTTCCCCTTTGTTATTTTTCTAAAACAATCCTGCTTCAGCCTTGAAAACGATGCGGAAAGCCAAGAGGAACGGTGGTCATCTCACTAGAAGCTTTCATAAGAACAGAAGAGCTTGCAAGACCTAGTGGGTCTCAGGTTTGCTAGTTCTTCCTCTGTTTTCCCCACATTTCCACAATTTATCTGAGCATTCTCAGTTGCCTTAATGTTTTCTTTTCTTCAACTAGGTCGCTTACATGATGAGGACTGTAATCAAGATGTTTTCACTAAACTATCTGATCGGGTTAAATCAGATTTTTGTAAAAGTGTCGTCTCAATTTCTGCAACGGTGATTATAATGCTACTGTAGTCTTCTTAATTTTGCAACAAATATACATATTGAAACACTACCAGTTAAATGATTCAAGTTGCAATCTTCTGTAGGAGACATAACCTTGTTTTCATGCTCGGGCATAGCTATAGCACGCCAAGGGCACAACCTTACAAGGTTTCTGACTTCAGCAAGTTTGGTCAGAGCTTTTGATGGTAAATCAAACGAACACTATTATGACTTAAAGGTTGGCGCTGACATTCATCCTTTTACTAGTTTATTTGCTTCTGATCATTGTGTGACCATTTCTTGCATCCTTTTACCAGTTTGTTTGCTTCTGATCAGTGTGTGACCATTTCTTGCATTATTATTGTTTTGTAGATTCAAGTGTGCCATGAAGGCAAGAAAGTGTACATGGGTTTTTTTTGGATGAACATGATTAGATCATAACTTTGCTGTTGTCAACGTCCATAGCTTCCTCGATGTTCATGTTGGAATTTTCCACCATGTACTGGAATCTCCCTATGGTGAGGCTAAGGCATGTGTAGTTGGGCGTGATGTCTCCGGTGACCTAATGATCACGAGTGTGGAATTGGGTGGTGAAATCTCAGAGAATGATAAAGATCTTGACAGTAAAATCTCAGAGGTGCACATGCATGATGATATGGCTATTTTATTCCATTTCCTTTATTGTAGCATGTAGGCAGTAAAAATGAATATAATTTTATATTCAACTTCTGTTCCATACCATTTTTGTGGTGAAATCTCAGAGAATGATAAAGATCTTGACAGTAAAATCTCAGAGGTGCACATGCATGACGATATGACCATTTTATTCCATTTCCTTTATTGTAGCATGTAGGCAGTAAAAATGAATATAATTTTATATTCAACTTCTGTTCCATACCATTTTCATTTTGTTCAAATGTAACCCTCGTTGCCTGTCTTTATTGTGTTATTAGGCTTGGGAAGGTGGATCCGTTTTTTTGTTTGATGGGGAATTTGTTGGCATGAACCTTTTTTTGGCTACGGGAAGAGCTGTTTTCCTACCATGGGGCACAATTTCCAAGCGTCACCGCAGCCCCTACTAGCACGTTTTTTTTGGGATTTCTCATTCACCTTGGTTTTCGTGTCCATTGCTAGAGATGCGAAGGTTTATGGGTATGTCTAATTGATGTATGCCCAGTTCAACTACACCATTCTGCTTCACTTCCACCTTCCCTTACATGAGCCTAAAGCCTTTTTTCGTTCCAGATAGCATATGTATGTGATAATCTGGATCATTTGTTGCTTGTTTACTTATATTGTTTGGCATCTGAGCCCTGCTGTTCTCAATGTTACTTTTAATGATAACTTGTTTCTTTGACACCTCAACCAAAATATTTGCTGTCCTTAGGCATGTATCAATCTGTTCGGTAGGCATGCTGGTCCTGCTGGTTGCTGGTGGAATCGCTAGCTGCAGCTTCGCTCTTCCGGCTGCCAGCACCATCCAAAAAATGGCTACCAAACAGATTGTATCACAGTTGCCCTGTACTAGATTTGTCATATTTCTGGTGCCATTGTTGGAACTGTATGTTGTCTTATTGTGCACACTAGAAGGAATAAGGTCCTGTTTTCATGAAACATTTATTATATCCATACAACTTCAGGTTCTACTTTCTCTATCTTGTTTCTATCCTATGATTCTACATTATGACATTATGTAGGTTTTGGCACCATTATGTGTATTAACAGTGGCTTGATATTTTTTTGGGGGTTAGTAGTAACTTTTATGTTCATCTGCAGGTTTGGAGCACATGTAGGTAGTAAATCTAACAGCTATCCAGAAGGTGAGCATATAGCCACTCCTTGTGACTTTGTAACATCGTGATATCGTGCAAATTGTTGATGCTTTGTAATGACATCTATTTAGAAGCCGTGCAAGTTTACTTTTACACTAGAAATGCACGCGGCGTTGCCGCTTAGGGCCTGTATTTCATTGTCATAGTTGAAAATTATCATTTGTGGATGATTGTATATGTTAAGCATGGTTTTTTCATTTTGCTGTTTATATTTTTTCGAGTCCTATAAAGATTGATCGAAACTCTCTTTTTTAATTAATTTATTGTTTGAGCATGGAATAATATTTTTTTGGAACATTTGAAATTTATATAAACTTTTTTTAGAGGTTGTGAATATCACATAGGATCCACAAACCAAATTTTACAATTTTAAGATTAATATTTTAATGTGTAGAAATTACAGAAGTTTCATTTATTAATTAAAAGAGGTTATTCTAAATCAATCCAAATTTCTTTATTTTACAAGTTTCATATTTTTTTATATATAGAGTATATCATGGAGAGGCTACGTAAAAAAATGTATGATTTTAGGAGTTGTAATTATTTTTGTATGAAATAAACAAAATCAGCATAACATAGGAAATAATAAAAGACACAAAAGGATAAGACTATTTGGGCCGAATCTGGCCCATTTCAGCCCGTATACAGGGCAAACTGGTTGCAGGCCGGCCCATACAATGGCCTGGACGGCGGGTTATATTTGTGCAAAGATCGAGGGCTGTTTTGCAAGATTTTCTGAGAGAGGACGATGGACTGCGGGTTGTATTTTGCTAGAGTTTGAGGGTTTTTTTTGCAAAATGACCGATTCTCGCCCGATCTGGGCCGTCCGGCAGCCCGATCGAACAGCCGGGAACGGTCCGCGACGTGGCCACTCTCTCCTACCTTCTTTTGTTGCAGGTTTCGTATATAGAAGATTTTTATATCAACTAGTTTTGCTCTTTCACTTGTACTTGTATTGCTTGTGCTTAGTTAACGCATGTGCACTCTGCACTACATTCTGTCTACATGTACTTGGGTATTCTCAGGCTCCAAGTACTCTCAGGCTCTCATCACAATATTACTAACATTACCTGTTGATCATTATGTGCATACAGATAATTCTGAATTTACTTGCCGTGTATAGTATCAGTAAATTCTGTATATGCCGGTGCTGATCACTTGACATTGTTGCACCAGCACACACAGATCTTCTCAGCCAGGAACAGTTAGATCTGGACGGTTACCCAAAGTTACCATCAGTCAGGAACAGTGAGTTGCATTTCTAAATTTGCTGACCTTTCATAGCCCTCCTGTACCACTAATAACTATTATAAAATGTATATTTGTCAGTTGGCATGATTTTGGTCAATACTTTTGAGGAGCCTTTTGGTGATATATGTGGTAAAAAAGGTGTCTGGAAGAAACTTAGTGGAAAAGCAGCTTCTAGCATAGGTCGCAACGTTGTCGCGCTAGCTTCATTCAATGGTGATATTATAATGATTCGCCGCACATTATTTCATCTCTCTTTTACCACAACTAGCTGATAACCAAAATCTGGTGCAAGAGAAAAAAGGTTTTTTTGCATGCACAGGGTTTTTTATTGGTTGGAATGGATCTACAATTATTTTGACATCAGCAAGCTTGATTAGAAGTTCTGGTGATGAGAACAAGATAGTTGAAAACTTGAGGGTTGGTACTCGTTATTCTGCGATTGCTTGTTCTTTTAAGTTGCTGCTTAATTCTCATCATTATATCATTTTCAGATTGAAGTGTTGCTTCCAGGCAGAAAGGAAAGCATAGCTGGGACATTAGAGCATTGTAATTTGCATTACAATGTTGCTCTAGTTAGTGTGAAGGATCACCGTGATGTTCGACCAGCAAATACTCTGCTTTCTTGGTCCAATTGTTTTGAAGTAGGAGCTGTAGGGTTTTGCTTCAAATCACACACATTAATGGCTGTGAGCGGGAATCTGGTTTCCTGGACAGGCACTCTTGATTGCGGCGTCCTTTTACGTTCCTCGTGCAAAATCACAAAGGTAACCCTATGCTTTTTTTATTGCCAAATTTTTCATAGTGAGTAAATAAGAGAGAGACTAGCACCATTTATTTGAAGTTAAGCCAGTGTTTTCTTTTAAGCTTGCAGTCTTGCATTGGTTCATTCTCATAAGACCTCTACTCTGTTCCAGATTGATTTGTTTGGTCACGGTCTTATAGTCAAAATGAAACAAGAGGATGCACTATGTATTATGTTTTGATGTTTAATAACACACACATACACACAGTTATACATGCATCTTGACAGCATATAGCTTACTGAATCAGTATATTATAGGATAATATCTGGAAACATCTATTAGAAGTGAAACACAAACATTGTTTTCATGTCAACTGGTCGAACCTGGTCGCTATGGGACCGACCAGAAGATTAATTGCGATTAATCGTCAACCAGGCCGATTAATCGACCCTGGTCGTCCACCTAATCGTCCACTTATACGAGGACATATACCTATATATATACCTCTATATCTACTATATAATATACACAATAAGGCAAGCATCAAGACCTGCATTAGTGTTTAGTTGGGGATTGTGGGAGTTGTTTTCTTCTCTTTTTTGCACTGTCCAGAGGTCCAAATTCCATTGCTTTGCTGACTTGCTGCTAGAAGCCTGAAACACCAAAAAAACCCATAATTAGCAAGTAACACTAATGCAGTCTTGACCTTGACACACCTGAACAGCAACCCTGTTGCAGTAGCAAATAGCTAACATTTAGTGGACCATAGCAGCCACACAGCAAGCATATTACATAACCAAAAGGTCCAAACTCCAAACTAGTTAGGTACAGAAAACCTTAAGTGTTCAATATAAAGTAACAAACATTGGATTTAAATAGTTCAGCAAAAGTAGGCAACTAGCCACAATCCATCTAATCAAGCAAATCAGTATTCAAAGTGAAGCCTCCATCTCCAGGTGCAGAAACTTCATCCTCCTCCATTCCTATTGCTGAATCAGATTCTACGTTCTGTTCTTGGTGTTCATCTCATCTTCATCAAGATCTTGAATCACTGTCCTCCTTGCACGCTTCCTGTTCCTAGCATAAGTCTGACTCACAGCACCAGCAGCACGAGCAGCAGTAGCCCTGGGCATGTTATGTCCCTGTAGACTTTGACTTGCACCAACAGCGTCATCTACAAGAGACTAAGTCATATCGTTGCCAGTGCCACCACCTTCATGAACTGGTTCACAATTTTCATCGACCCATTCATTTTCCCACTGAAATTCCTCAAGCAAGAGTGGGTTCCTTGTCTTTCCTTTCGAACCCAGCTCTCTAATTTTTTAATCTATTTTCCATCTTCCGGTTGTAGCTAACATATACTAATTTATTTAGCCTTTGGTGCTCTAACCGGTTCCTCTTTTTTGTATGGACCTACACAAAATACAATGCATATTCACAATCACATACCAATATTGCTATTTGCTATCAAACCCAATTACTTAGCAACAGAACAATAGCACTTACACTAGAAAATTCACTCCAATTACGTTCGCATCTAGATGCGCTGTAACAAAGGCTAACAATCCTTTTTGCCAAACATTGGAGCTCATATGCCAGGCCACCATATGTTCCCCACCAAAGAACTGTAATTTCATTATTAGTTCATTGCTGATTGCTTTCACAAATACTAGTGTAGAATTACAGATTAGAGAACTTAATAGGATTTTTTTGATCTCTGTCTCTTATTGTTCTTGGCATTGAGAAGGATTCACCTTCGGCCCTCTCATAGTCATCGACCTGCATGCTTATCTTGTTCTGCTCCTCCTCCTCAATTACCATCTTCCACATAACTTTGTTAAACATGGTCCTTAGCCGGTTGGCTTGTCTCCTATCTTTTTCTTTGATGGCAAAGAACTTGCTTGGATTCAAGTATAGGGATGCTCCATACAGGTCCTGCTCCATTTGGTTTTCCCATCGATTGTCTTAGTATTTTAGTACTTCATTGAGTAAAGATGGTTTGTCTTGCAAAGATTCCTTAATTGTGGCCTTTGCCACATCCATGGCTGCCAAAATCTCTGGACCTGCTGGTGTCTCATCTCCATCATTTATCCTCAGAGCAACAAGAAGGGGTTGTGAAGCTCTTAGGCATAATTGAACTTTACTCCAAAATGGCGGTGAAAGGATAATGTTTTCAATGCGCCGGCCTTCTTGAGTGGCTGAGAAGCTGAGAGCATGCCATTCATCACAAATCACTAAATTCCTCAATGCATTCTTGTTCTTATGCATGCATGCCAATGTGAGAAATGAAGTGGCAAAGCGAGTTACACAAGGCCTGACAAGATCTCCAATCTTATCTCGCATTAGGTCTAGTGCCCTCCCATGCTCGTACACGAATCTGGTCACCTTCTTTGCCATGTTGATGCAAGTGCTGAATTCCTTGATCTTCCCAATATCCTCCAGCAACAAATCCAAGCAGTGGGCTGCACATGGTGTCCAAAATAGATGCAGGATCGATCCTCTCCATTAAAAGCCCCTCCCTGCTAGCTTGAATTTGGCTCCATTGTCAGTGACAATCTGCAGTTCTGCACCACATGTTCCTTCCCAACCTTATCAATTTGCTTCTCTAACAAGTCAGCCAACATAGGTGCATTTACTATCTCACTTGAAGCATCAACAGACCCTAGAAAGAAA
This sequence comes from Chrysopogon serrulatus, assembly GCA_015844335.1. Taxonomy (NCBI): domain Eukaryota; kingdom Viridiplantae; phylum Streptophyta; class Magnoliopsida; order Poales; family Poaceae; genus Chrysopogon; species Chrysopogon serrulatus. Next base: position 46,018 of record JADLZL010003563.1, on the reverse strand, counting down.
GTCCCTGCTGGACTGTTAGCAAAGAAATTTATCAGATGGCGGTGGCTTGTGTCAGTCCACCCATCGGACATTATGGTGCAGCCATAATCCTTCCTCATGCGTCTTCCTCAACTCCGATGTTCTATTCACAACTTTTTCTTGCAACGGATTCCTAATCTCATGATATGATGGTGAGCGGTAGTCTGGACCGTATTGTCCAATTGATTCTAACAAGAGTTCCTAGCTTCTTGAATTAATGACATTCAATGGAAGGTGATTCTCATAAAAGAAATCTACAACATGATCATCAACAATTAGTTTGGCCTCCTTACTTCTCTTTGTGCAGTGCTCAAGTGTAGGTTGACTTTGCTTGGATTTGTGCCTCTGCAACTACATCCTCTGGTGACTTGCTAAGCATGGAACTCACAGGCCTGGACTGTTTTTGAGTTGCAGGTTTTGCTGCAGCAGTAACAGTGAAAGCAGTGATGGCAGCCTGACAAATCTTCTTCTTGGCTTGCTTTCCTTTTGTTCTAGAACTTGGTACTGGTTTTGCTGCAGCAGTAACAGCTGCAGGTTCTTGTGCAGTAGCTTCATCTTCCTCTTCATCTCCACCTTGTGCATCCACCATAAGAACAGTCCTTGAATTCTTTTTAATATAACCATTTATCTCCCTCTTAATTATTTCTGGACACTGAGGACAACCAATAGCATCTCCATACCCCCTAGCAAGGTGCTGCTTAAACCTACTTATTCCAGCAGGGCTATCTTCTTGCAAAAAATGTGCCGCACAACATCTTTCTTGGAAGGATCTGGCCACCACCCATACTGCCATCCTGGATCTTGACTTCTAGTCTTCCTCTTTTTGTCAACAGCTTGGGCAGCAAGGTCTAGAGGTAGCTTTGCTATGGCCCTCTCAATTAGGGAAGGAATATCTACAGCAGATGAGGCAACAGCAGCATCTGACCCAACAGATTCTGGAGCAACTCCTTGAAGGTCAGGCACAGGCATTATCACTTCCACGTTTGCACGTTGTCGGTCCACATCTACAGAAGCAGAGAGGGACATCATAACAAGCACCAAGTACCCTAGCAGAGAGCGACAGATGCAGCAGAAGTGTAGACTAAGAGATTGGGGAGGAGGGAAGAAGATGGAGAAGGGAAATGTGTACCGTCGTCGGAGCACCTCATCAGCGGCGGAAGAGAAGCTGGGCGCAGGAGAGGAGTAGAGTCGCGCGCGAGGAGTGGAGTCGCGGACTCGCCAGCGCGTGAAGAATTGCGGCCGCCGTCGGGGGTACTCCCCTGCCCGCCTCCTATTCTATCTACCTAAACCCTAACAGGCCGAAAACTTCAAGCCCATTAGCCCAGTTATTAGAACAGGCAGCTGGTCGTCCCTCTCCTTATCGCACGATTAATTGTGACTAATCGATGACTAATCGGATGACCAGATTTCTGGTCGACCTTATCGAGTCGGACCTCCTAATCGAATCCTACGGTTGATAAGGACGATTAATCACGATTAATCGGACGGCCTGAAAACATTGAACACAAAAGTCATGTATGTCATCAATTTATAGCTGCAGTGGTGCCCAGCTTGAGTAAGGTACTAATGAAAAGATAGAAGAGCAGCTAGGACTCAAGGAACCTGCATTGCAATTAATAATTTTTGAGATAAGAATGAAAATATTTGCAAAGAGCTATTGGGTGAAAGCATGTATGTTTACCTTTTGGTCAATCAGAAGCGAAAGACATTTTTATGACACCTTGTCTCCTTGAAATCGCATACCTTGAGACTCAAACATGTATCATATTCGTATAGCTATTCTCCTGGTTTAGTTTAAGAGGGCAAATTAATATTTCATCTGTATTTCAAAGAAGTAAAAGTGAAGCTTGTTAGTGCATATGGTTATTCATATTATAAATAAAGAGAGAGATGGCTAGTAATACCTCTTGACAGCTTGTCCATTTTATTTAGCTAGTTTGGGATTGGAGGCCCCCTTGTTACAATGGATGGGGATGTTCTTGGCATGAATTTCTACGATAAGAAAATCGGAACCCCTTTCCTGTTATGGCATGACATTTGCAAGATTTTAGAATCATTTGAGGAAAAAAGGTAGGTGCATATCGCATATGTTATTTTTCTTAACATTCTACGAAGTTTGCTGAAAAGGTTAAGTGAAGTGTAAAATATTTAATGTTATGCTTACAGCAAGGATCACTCGCCTTTCTGGAATATGGACTGGGATGACTCGGCTAAGCTAAACAGGTGAGTATCCTAATCTAACTAATTCATAGCTAGTAATATTTCCACTGATGCATATCTACTAACTATTTTCCAGGTGGCCTGTGCCCATGCCATGTTGGCGCCATCCTGATGATGATGATGATGATGATAAATATACCTACATAGATGGAGAGAAATGCGTGCACATATATTCTTAATAAAAATGTACTGATGAATATTAGATGAATGATGACTACATGTTTAGTTAAATAAACGATCAGGTCCATGTATTCTCACTCTTATTTAGGTCCATGCACTGTCGATGTGGCATTCTAAGTGTCCATATATCCTTCGGTCCGTGCTGCTCTACATAGGCTTTATGATTCTTGGGGGCTACCAGCGTCTACGTACTCCCTCTGTCTCTAAATAAGTGTTGCTGTGGGATGCGTGCCACATGTTTGACTTGATTTATAAAAAATATGTGCAATATTTATATCCCCAAATAATTTTGTTAAAAAACTAGATCTAAATATCTTTCCAATGATACTAATTATGATATTAATTGATGATATTTATTATTTATTAAAATTACCGGTAGTTGTTTCTCGGAAAACGAAGCGACACTTATTTAGGGATGGAGGAAGACACTTATTTAGGGACGGAGGGAGTAGGCTTTATGGATTTTTTGGGGCGCTAGCAGCATATATGGTTTCTTTTTGTACTATATCAGTGTATCTCCTCTCAGTTAACTGCCTGCTATGCTGTGGTTTCTCCGACCATCCCTATGTGCTCACACGATAGATTTGCTACTAGGAGCTACCTGCACAGTTGCACTATAAAACTTATTTATCCTACGAATCAATTTATTATTTTAACAGCCGTAGGCCCCACAAGGCAGCTAACAGCGTGCATAATTAGCTATTGGCCTCTTTAGTTCTCATATGCATGCTCTTCCCTTTTTTTCTTTTATTTTGTTAGTTTTTGCAACCGATATGCTCATGTGGATCCAGTATATAATATGCAGTTAGATCTCTAGCAGTAGAGTCTTCTAAATTTTCATTACAGCTTGCGTTCCGTTACCTATAAAATTCAGGTTTAAAAATCTATAACAGCCTTTGTGTATTTGCTGGTTAACGCATATCTCTACTATAATTGAAATCTTAAATTATACTTGTTCACCAAAGAAAACGTCCCTCGCTGAGAGCCTCCAACCATTACATACTTAGAAAAATGCACACAGAAATTGGTCTCTATTAAAATTAAGGGCTAATAAAACACTTCGATCAGATCTAATTGCCAATGTTTGATGCGAGGCTTCTCACCCCTGGCTTCAAACTCACGCAGGGGCGGCTTCAAACTTGCCTGCGTGAGGTGTCACCCATCCCTCGTTGCCGATCTAGGTTCGATTCCTTCCCATGCTTATTTTCATCCGATTCCAAAAAAATTCTCCATCCGCCGCCGCCCCTTCAACTGAGCCTGCTTCGGTCGATCCCATCTCCCACTTCTTCGCTTGGGGCCGGTCGGGCCGCCTCTGCTGCTGACTTCAGATCCACCTCGTGCCCCTTCTTCCCCACGCCCCTTCTTCCCCGCCTCCGCCCCGCTGCCTCGACCTCGCCTCCCGCACGCCACCAAACCCAAAGCCCCTTCTCTCCGCCTTCTCCTCAACCATCTCCGCGACGACCGCGACCGGCTAGGTCCACGAGGACGAGGGCGGCCTCCTCCTCTTGCAACGCCTGCTCCGTCTCCGCTTCCGCTCACTGCGCAGGGTCGCCGTAACCGTTGTCAAGAGATGGGCCCTAGAGCACGTCCGCGTCTCGTAGCATGAGCTCCGCGGCAGTGACGGCTATGCCTGTGGTCGAGGCAACATCGCAGGTGCAGGAGACGTGCTCGGGGGCAGTGCCGGCCTCGCCACAGCGCGGGGCGCGGGTGTCCATGGCCAACTTTGGCGGCGTGGGAGACGGGCGGACGCTCAACACAGCAGCGTTCACGTGCACCGTCGCTAGCATCCAGTGCTGCACTGCGCCGCGCCTGGCAGGCATAGCTCTAAGTGCCACCCAGAGTGTGGCTCATGAGGCCCCTTCAACCTCACCTCGCGCATGGCACTATTCCTCACGCGCGGCGCTGTTGACGGTCGTTAAGTACCACTTTTACACCGTCAACTAAACACATAAAAGAGGTCATCAATAGCAAGATCGGGGTTTTAACTGACAATTTCCATGAGTTTTGGTGATTTTATATTTTCCGTAGGGTAATTCCAGAAAAGCATACAAAGGAGGATTTAAACGCATAAAATGACGAAACTTAACCCTGACGAAACATGCACCATTGGGCTCTAGAAGGAACCAGATTTCACCACGACGAAGCCGGGACCTAGAGGCCACAGTGTTGGGCCAACCGGCCCAGGGGGTTGGTGCCGGGCGGCACCACCCTAAAAGAAGACCCTACGCTCTTCCAGAAGCTTCCTCCACCGCCTCCTAGGGTTCATCTTGTCCGTACGTGAAATCGGTCAAGGGCCTATATGCATCCCACCGGGCTATATAAGGGGACCCCTCCACCCCCAACCACCTCCATCTCATCTCTTGCATGTTGCTTGATCCTAAGTGAGATTGAGAGTGATTCTAGTGCATTTGCCTAGTGCTTGAGCATTTAGTGGTACTAGGAATCATTCTTAGTGTTGTTGGCGGTCACTATTGACAACATCTAACCATCGACTATTATCCAAAAAGAGGAGAATCAACATATTCTACTAACATATGCCTTTACTATTAACCTATTTCTACTTGTATTGGAAGAATACTTTTTATAGGACATATACGTGAATACAGTGGAAAAAGATAAAAAGGAATACGCTGGCAAAGCGTAAACAAAGAAATGAGAAGGATAGCCTGCTTACCTTGCAAAACTAGGCCAACCTCACACATTGCTGTTACCCAGGCTAGTATGTGGTAGGATTGGCTTGCAACCCCTTAAGGCTAGTGCAAACCTTACTATACCATCTTAAGTACTAACCGGTGTGATTAGTGGTTTTTGAAGGAATTTTTCTGTCCCCTCCCTCACTTCAGCCCACCCCTTCCTCTCTTCTGTGGAATACCAACCAGCCTTGGCTTCCTCGGTGGTGGCGGTGGGTCAAGCTTTTTCAGCATCTCCTTAAAATAAGTTGATAATACTGCTACTTTCATTTCATCATTCTTAATGTTAGTCACTTCTAGAACAAATCCCATTGTTAATCCCGAGTGTCTGGTCATTCCATTATCATTGATAAAGACTGGAGATGCAGAGTCTACTCATTCTGGAATATGTCGTCCCAGAATAGTCGCACGTGACTAGAAAATACTTCCTTGAATTAGCCAAACAACTACGCTTTAACAAATAAGATTGAAGGGACTCAAGCGTAGCATATGTTAGCTGATAGCGTGTTTGGGTGGGAGAGATTGGAGCCAACATAAACGTACTGCGTGGGAAGAACGGAGAAGGGTTGAATTCTTCCATCAACCTGACCGCTTCACATCTTGCAGGGGCAGCAGTTTTGAGTAAGGAAAAGAACTCTACCTCAGCAACCACAGATGCCGGTGACTGGACACCATCAAAGAAGCATACACTGAGTTGTTGCCTTCCTTTCACAAAGGCTGTCGGAGCGACCACAAGTGTTTGTGTGGTTACTGCATCAATCCTCCTAAACTTAACAGCAACGAACCCAGAACAGTAATCGGAACCATGCCCTCTGTCAGTGACAACCACCACAGACTTTGCGCTTGTAGCAGTTCTAGGAGTGCGAGTATTCATTGTGAAAGTTCCTCCTGAATAAAATTATGTTGGATTAGAAAATCAACCACACAAGGTTTGTTATGCGATAAGTAGAAAACTAAAAATTTCATAGTTCATGACTCAACAACCAGAATGTTTCATATGGACTGATTCTAAGCAGCAAAAATAAACGCATTAATAATGGCCACCAAGAAAACCTATATAAAATGGTTGATGATTGATCTAAGCTACCAGTAGTTAGTTTGTAAATAGTAATTGAGCCTTTGGTAATATGTATTGCTTTATCCTATTGTATTCCATGTCCTCTAGCATGCAAGGTGAAAGTAAACCTTATGCGCTACTGCCAGCCCAAAAAATACAAGTTCCTTGGGGCATGTACAACCCATAGACAGGGGTCATCTCTAAGAGCTTCAAATCTAACATAGACAACTCAAAAGATAAACATACAATGGAGTGTCTGTTTCGCTGTCCATAAGCTATTTAATGTGTTAAACGTAACCAAGATCAACCATGAATACCATTTTTAATACCACTATGTGATGCGGCTCCATACGATCAAATCAGTAGCAATAAAATGGCTGGTGCACAAGTTTATACAGATAACGATGAACATAGCTTACATGATCACACCAAAAAGGGTACAAAAATAACATGCAGCTAGCAATTTGCACGGCCATGCTCCATTCATGCTCACAGCAACGGATGAAAAGAGTTCACACCAACAGACAAGAATGAAGAGAATTCACATGATCACACCAAAAGGTTACAGATAACATGCAGATGGCACTTTACCAATGACAGCAATCCAAGAAGCATGCAGACATCACGTTGCACTTAACTAAAAGTTCAGACTTACCTGATTTCAGAAACTTAGCAATCCCAGAAGCACACAGACAACACTTTGCAATAACAGATCTTGTCAGGCAAATAACAGATGCAACACAACTAACGGGATGACAATCAGATAGCTTGCAAAAGAAAATTGCTACTCAGTTAGAAATTATCAAATGACAATAACAGCGATTAACAGCAAGGTGGCAGTAACAGATGGGAGCATGGTGACAATACATAATAGAAATTGAATATATTTTAATTACCTAATAGCAGGATAACAACAACTTGATCACAGGAAAATGTGTTTTGAGTGGGTGGTCTAGTTTTAGAAACTAGGTGGTCTAATTTTAACTGACTAGTTTGAGTTTTTTGAGTTAGAACTGATTGCCCAAATCAAGTTTTGAGTTAGTTTTTTATTGTACTAACTTGTATTCAAAGTACGGCGCGTTTAATCAGCGTGCATATATAGCTAGCCATTGTGGCATGAGGGGACGACCCCGACACTGTGTGTGGACGCATGTAGACGTTCATAGCGCTTGTAGCTGTTCTAGGAGTGCGAGTATTCATTGTGGAAGTTCCTTCTGAATAAAATTATGTTGGATTAGAAAAACAACTACATAAGGTTTGTTAGGCTACGAGTAGAAAACTAAAATTTCATAGTTCATGACTCAACAACCAGAATGTTTCATATGAACTGATTCTAAGAAGCAAGAATCGCATTAATAATGTCCACTGAGCAAAACCTATATAAAATGGTTGATAATTGATCTAAGCAAACAATAGTTAGTTTGTATAATAATTGAGACTTTTGGGTATTGCTTTATCCTGTCGTATTCCATATCCTCTAGCATGCAAGGTAACAAGTGAACCTCATGTGCTACTGCTAGCCCAAAAATACAAGTTCTTTAGGGCATGTACAACCTATAGACGGGGTCGTCTCTAAGAGCTTCGAATCTAAAAAGACAACTCAAATCCTACAATGGAGTGTCTGTTTCGCTATCCATAAGCTATTTAATGTGTTAAATGCAACCAAGATCAACCATGAATACCATTTTTAATACCACTATGTGATGCGGCTCCATACGATCAAACCTGTAGCAATAAAATGGCTTGTGCCCAAGTTCATACAGACAACGATGAACACAGCTCACATGATCACAACAAAAAGGGTACAAATAAAATGCAGCTAGCAATTTGCATGGTCACTCCATTCATGCTCACAGCAACAGATGAAAGGAGTTCACACCAACAGACAAGGATGAAGAGAGTTCACATGATCACACCTGAAGGTTACAGATAACATGCAGATGGCACTTTGCTAGGCCAGGCTCTATTTGCACTCACGGTCCATTTTTCATGAAAATAGCAATGATAGCAATCCAGGAAGCATACAGACATCATGTTGCACTTAACTAAAAGTTCAGACTTACCTGATGTAAGAAACTTAGCAATCCTTGCAATAACAGATGCAACACAGCTAACAGGATGAAAATCAGATAGCCTGCAAAAGAAAATTGCTACTCAGTTAGAAATTATCAAATGACAATATAGCAGTGATTAATAGCAAGGTGACAGTAACAGTTTGGAGCATGGTGACAATACATAACAGAAATTGAATATACTTTAATTACCGAACAGCAGGCTAACAGTAACTTGATCAAAGAAAAATGCAATGCTCCCTGTACATGGTATAACAGAAAATAGAAACGAACCTTGCTTGCATTAGCTAACAGCAAGCTTACAGTAACTACATCAGGTTTCAAATGCTCAACTGAACAAACTCTGTAGTGAATACAAGTTTCAGGAAAAAGACAGCTCTGGTTGGTCAGCTTGAAAGCAGCGCGGGGCTCGTGATATATAGTCAGAGAGCTGTGTGTGGCTCTGATGGTCTCGTGATGGCAGGCATGGCCAGCGTGTGAGGTTCGTTAGGCGCGGCTCGGCTAAGTCAGGGTGCCTCGCACGCGCGGGTTCCCGGCACTCCAGGTCCACGGTGGTGACGGCAGCGGCGAACTGCAGCTACGTCGTGCAGGAGGGCAGCGGCCATGGCATGGGTGCCAACTGGGCACGCGCATGACCCCCGCTAGGCCAAGGGCTTGGCTCGACGGCCGGCAACATAGGCAGCATCGCGTTCTACGGCGGTCGGCGGCTCGCCCCGATGACGTCCCCCACCATGGCCATGGTTGGGCCAAGACGGTGACGGTGGCCGGGCGGCCGGGCTAAGCGGATTGGCTGGCGCGATGGCTCAGTTCACACAGGCTTGGCAGTGGCGGGTTCGTCTCACCTGAGGACGTTCGGGCGAGGCAGGGAGTGGGCGAGGCCGTGACGAATCGCAGCCGTGCAGTGCAGGCTTGGCGCAGATGTCCCTGCTAGATTGATCTCCTCCAGTCCGGCCCAACGGCTGAACTAGACCTTGATCCGCGCCCTGATCGGGGGCGCCCAACCCTTCCATGGTTGGTGGGCCCCCGTCGCACAGCGCTATATAAAGGAGGTGGGGGTGCAGGGGCTCCAGTCATGAGGTTCACCTGAGCCGCCAAAACCCTACCTACAACCCTAATCCGATCTGAGTTGGGGGCGCTGCCAGCGACGGGAAGCCGCCACCGACTTCACCGACGCTGGACCACGTCCGGCTGCGCCACCACCGGCGAACTCCGACGCCGATCTCCCTTCCCCAAGCCGTCACCGTCGCCGACGACCCTGAGACGCCGACGACCATGACGAACGATGAGACTACTTCCACCGCGCCTGCTACTGCTACTACAGCCACTGCTCCTCTGGATCTTGGTCAGTAACGAACACTAGCATCACCTCTCCCTCGGATCTGCTAGTAGTTCATGTTTAGGACTTGAATCATACACTGTATACATGTGCTCCCACACTGATCTACTACTAGTTTGGTCCTATGGATTTAACATTGGTATCATTCGCTAGATCTAGTAAGTAGATCTTGTTTGGGTAGCAATAAGAAGGAGGGGATTCGATTTGGATCTCCGATTTGGATCCCTAACCCTAACTGTGCAAATGTGAAATGGACGGAGAGGAGAAGGTGCTTACCAGGCCCTTACCTTGCCGTCATCACCGCTATGGAGCGGACAGAGAACACGCAACCGTTTCCTCGGTGTGCGGGTTACAGTGCCGCTGCTCGCTGGAGGTACTCCCTCGGTGTCGGCGTGCAAACTGGGCACCACCACGCGGCACCTCGATGGCGGCACGCTCAGCCGTGGGCGAGCACGTGCGCCGGCGATAGGCCACGCGGCGACGCCGCTATCTTTTCTCTCCGGCCGGCTCGGGGACGCCGGACGCTGCGTTGCTGCCACTTTGTTAGCAAACGGGAGGGGAGGAAAGAGCAAACGAAAGTGGGGGAGGGGCCGACCGCCACAGGGCGGGGCGCCGCCATGCACCATCGGCGGCTTTGCCGCCCCCTCCGGCCCTGAAAGAGAAAGAAACAAGGGTTAGGGTTCCAGGAAGATGCCGACTGGTTTTGTTGCTCCGAGATGCAAGGAGAGCCGTCGGATTGAGTTGAACGGCTCAGATCAGCCGGACCAGCTTTGAGCCCAAGAGGATGCCGCGCACGGGCCTCTTTCCTGGCCCAGGCCCACTGAAAGGTCCTATATGGCTAGCGGGGGATGAATAGCCTAATTAAAGATCTACAAAGCACTAAACAAACCGGTTAGTAATTTAAATGGCGAAGCAAGTGTTACGCTAGCCTAGAGGGAGTTGCAAGCCAACCTAACCAATTCTAGCAATCCTAACACTCTAGGCACACCAAGAGTAAAGACCTTAGCAATCAAACTACTCTACTCAACCTAATATACTACTCTGCACAAATGTAATCGCAAGGAAGGGAATCAAGGAGTGCAAACCGTGCCTTCAGGATATCGTACCAATCACCTTATTGATTGACAATGAATATCCAAGGTGATGATCTAATCAATCAATGAGAAACCCAATTATGATCTCGATGGATCAATCCCAAATGAACACCAGATTTTTTACCGAGGTTCACGTGCTTGCCAACACGCTACTCCTCGTTGTGACGGCACACTCACTTGGGATTTGGCGGCTAATTGGCACCACACTAAGCCTCCAACGGGCACCGCAAGAATCACCACAAGATGAGGGCAACACAAGTTATGAGCATTTCACTAGAGTACCTTTTGCGATCTCCCATGGGGACAAGGTCAAGAACCCCTCACAATCACCTCCGGAGTGGCCAAGAACAATCTCCAAGCTTGCTCAACTCCGGCTCGCTGCTCCAACCGTCTAGGTGGTGGCAACCACCAAGAGTAATAAGCTCAATCGTAGCAAGAACACTCACTAGTGCCACTAGATGCTCAATCATAAGGCAAATGCACTAGAAGCTCTCCCAATCACTCTCTAGATCAATCAAGAGGCATGCAAAGTGAGAGAGTTGGTTTCCTTAGCTCTAAGGGATGTCAAGTGTGTTAAAGTACCAAGAGAGACTCCCTAGAGCCGGCCAATTCACTTATATAGGCGTCCACAAGAACACCCAACCGTTACACACAAACACCCCTGTCTGTGTGTTGACCGGACGCTGATTAAGTGACGACCGGACGCGTCCGGTCCCGGCGTTCGGTCACTCTCACCGAGCCACGTGTCGCTGACATTTGAATGTAGCCGTTGCGCGCCAACGGTCGAACTTACTCACGTCCTACAGCATATGACCGGATGTGTCCGCTACTTGATCGGATGCTCGCACAGTACGAGTCCGGCCACAGTCCAGAGAGGTCCAGAAACGCAAAATCTTGACCGGACGCGTCCTATGCCCCTGACCGGATGCGCCCGGCGCCCGGTGCATACACTGCACCACTCAGCTGAAGCCAGCACGCTCGACCAGACGCGGCACCGGAGCGTCCGGTCGCCGGCATCCGGTCACCCCTGAAAAGCCACCGGACTCCAACACTTGACCGGACGCGTCCGGTCCCTACCAGGACAGCGTCCGGTCATTTCTGAGTGACTCCTCTTCGTCCGAAAACTTCCGAGTCCCGCCTCGCAAGCTCGGTGAGAGGGGTTTACACCCAAACCCCATCAACTCCTGCCCTCATGTGCCAACACAAAAGTGTCTCTCCACTTGTGCACGTGTGTTAGCCTTTTCAAATGAATTTTGCAAGAGATTGTTAGCTCACTAGGTCTCTAATGCACATGTAAAGTCATTGCTCACCTAGTGGCACTTAGATAACCGATATTGCGTGACATCACCCTCTTAATAGTACGGTTATCAATCCTAAACCCGGCCGTCAACTTCTCTATTCTCCTACGGCCGACGAAATGAAAATGCCCTAGCATATACCTTTGCCTCTAGCTTTCCATCTCGCTCCTCTTCTTTCTTCATCTCCAAGTGTGGTACTTGATCATCTTTGGTCTACACCATCGCCTTGATCTCCATTTCACCACTTGGCTTGGACCTCCCCTTTCTCAAATGCTACACACTTAGCAATAGGGTTAGTCCTAGGTTTCATCAATTAGCCAAAACCAAACTAGGGCTTTCACCCACGTTGCGGCCTGGGCGCGGGGGAGGACGACGCTGCGTGCTAGGGCCGCACGCGGTTAGGCCACCAGCAGGCAGCCGTGGGCCACGCTGCCTGAGGGTTTTTCAGGCTGTCTACAGTAAAAGTTCAAATTTCATTTTCTAATTTCCAGTATTTTCAATTGAATTTGATGCAAATTTTTGTACAACTTTGTCCAGCGACAATTTTGTCCAGAGTACAGTATAGAACTTTAAAGGTTTCTAAAAATAGAATCATGGAATTTAATTTATTGTTTCCGCTGCGTACTTTAATTGTTATTTTTATTATTAAATTCAAACCAATGAGAGAATCTAATTTTGAAAAATAGTTTTGATTTTCAATGATTATAATGTTGTTATTTTTTTGGCCAACGCTGACAAATAGCAATATTATTATGTCTCACATTCATGGTTATTATTTTAGTGATTATAATGTTGCTATTTTTCTGACCAACATTGATAAATAGCAATATGGTAATGGTTTTTTCATTGATGGTTTATGCATTATTTCTATTTCTGCCCAACGGTGATTTAGTTATAATGTATAAAAGCAATTCATTTACTATATTTTACACTGTTCTCACTATATTTTGAACTATGTTTTAGGATCCATATTGATGAACATGTTTAAAGATATCCCACTTCTCAAAGGGGATAATCACACTGAGTGGCGAAAGAAAGTTGACCTAGCCCTTGTGATGGCTGAGGTAGACTGGATACTGATTGAGCCTTATCCCACAGAGCTTTAGGAGCCTGTGAGGGGGTAAAATGAAAGTGATCCCGGTTGGGAAAAGAGACAGAGGGACTTTTCTCCCAAAAAGATGAAACATGATGTTGAGCGGGTTAAGTGGAAGAAGACCAACAAGAAGCTATGTACTGTTGTTAAAAATGTGGTCGATCCTGCTATCCTGAAATCAATCCCAGATTGTGACATGGTCACTGAGATTCTGGAGAGGTTGAAGAGTCAGTTTACTGGCTCCTCAAAGACATATGCTACTCAGGTGATTAAGCAGCTGATAACTGCACAGTACACTGGTGGTGGTGTTAGAGACCACATCTTAAAGATGAACACTTTGGCATCAAAACTTAAATCAATGGATAAAGATTTAGCTATCTCAGAGAAATTTCTTATCCATCTGATTTTTGTCTCCTTGCCAAAGGAGTTTAAGACCTTTGAGGTCAATTATAATGGAAATCCTGAGGAATGGACATTGGAGAAGTTGATTGCTATGTGTGTCCAACAGAAGGATAGGATCAAGGCCTCACATGGTGGTTCCATCAACTATGTGAAAGATAAGAAAGGCAATGGCAATCCTGGCTCCTCAAAGGCACAAGGCAAGAAGCCAATACAATACAGGCCTCAGCAAAGGTTCCAGCTACAGCAACAGAGGGTAGATCCTGATTAGTGCAAGTACTGCTTGAAGAAGGGTCATTACAAGCAGGATTGCCCTGACTTTCTTAAAATGATCATGGCAAACAAAGGTGAGAACGTTATTACATTTGTAAATGAAACTTTATATGTACAGTATGATAGATCTACTTGGTGGATTGACTCTGGTGCAACTGTTCATATTGCTAATTGTTTACAGGGATTCCGTTCGACAAGGACCATGGGAAGAAGAGAAAGATGGGTGAGAGTCACCAATGGAATTCGAGCTGATGTTGAAGCTGTTGGCGATCTTCCACTACAGCTTTCTGATGGCTTTACCTTATTGCTTAGAGATGTTCTATTTGTTTCTTCATTGCATAGAAACTTGATTAGTGTTTTACGTTTGGATAAAGACGGTTATGGTTGCCATTTTAGAGATGGCAAGTATGAAATACTTTATAATAATGAATGTATTGGTCTTGCCTTCGAGCAAGAAGATCTTTATTTGCTATCTCTTTGTGATAATGTGAATGTTGTTAGTAATGTAAATGTGAATGAGCATGTTTCCGTGTCGAACAATGCAAACAGAAAGCAAAAGAGAACTCAAAATGCGTCGTTGAAATTATGGCACTATCGTTTAGACCATATTTCAAGGGGGAGAATAGAAAGATTAGTAAAGAATGAGATTCTTCCTCCATCAGAGTTCTCAGACTTAGAGCAATGCATAGATTGCATAAAAGAAAAATATGTAAAACAAATCAAGAAAGGTGCCAAACGAAGCACAGGAATCTTAGAGATAATCCACACTGATATATGTGGGTCATTTCCTGTGAAAAGTGTGGATGGTTATGACTTGTTCATAACATTCACGGACGATTACTCTCGTTACAGCTATATTTATCCAATCAAAGAGAGATCGGAAGCATTGAATAAATTCAAGATCTTTAAGGCTGAAGTTAAAAATCAACATAACTTAAAGATTAAAATTGTCCGATCTGATCGTGGTGGAGAGTATTATGGGTGACATACCCCATATGGCCAAATTTCTAATCCCTTTGCAAGGTTCTTGCATGAAAATAGCATAGTTACTCAATACTCTACACCGGGGGAGCCTCAGCAAAATAGAGTGGCTAAAAGGCACAACCGTACCCTGATGGATATGGTGCGTAGCATGATGAGTTATTCAACTCTGCCACTGAGTTTGTGGATGCAGGCGTTAAAAACCGCCATTCACATTCTAATAGAGTACCAAACAAGTCAGTGCCCAAAACACCGTATGAGTTGTGGACAGGAAGAGTACCCTCACTAAGTCACTTCCGTGTGTGGGGGTGCCCTGCTGAGGCCAAAGTGTTTAACCTGAACATTGGGAAGCTGGATCCCAAAACAGTGAGTTGCCATTTTATTGGTTACCCTGAAAAGTCAAAAGGTTTTTATTTGTACTGCTCAGACAGATACACAAAGTTTGTGGAAACGAGACACGCTATGTTCTTAAAGGATGAGCTGATCAGGGGGAGCAAGGCAGCGCGAAAAATTGATCTTGAGGAGAAGCAGGTATATGTACCCACTCTGATAGTTTATGAACAATTTTTCTCGCTACCTATTCCTGCTGCACCAATAGTGCAAGACACTATAGTGACAGCATCTGTTGTTGATTCTCCCGTGGCAGCACTGAGTGAAAATAAGGAACTTGTTCTTCAGAAACCCATGGAAACTGATGTTGTGCACGAGGAGGAACAACAGCAAGTCCCAATAGAACAGGAATCATCTGATGATGGACCGAGAAGGCCTCAAAGAGTTAGAAGATCAGCTATCCCTGAGGATTATGAACTGTATAACATGGAAGAGTTTCAAATGGAGGATGACCCCACCTTATTTGAACAAGCCATGAGAAGCGAACACTCATCCAAGTGGCTTGAGGCCATGGAAGATGAGATGAGATCAATGAGTACCAATAAGGTTTAGGACTTAGAGATAATTCCTAAAGGAGCCAAAACAGTAGGCTGCAAATGGGTCTACAAGACAAAATATGACTCCCAAGCGAATATAGAAAGATACAAAGCGCGACTTGTGGCAAAAGGCTTTATGCAAAGAGAAGGAATTGATTACAATGAGACCTTTTCTCCAGTCTCATGTAAAGATTCCTTTAGAATTATAATGGCTCTAGTGGTGCATCATGACTTAGAGTTACATCAAATGGATGTAAAGACAGCTTTCCTCAACGGTGAGTTGGAGGAGAATATTTACATGGCACAACCAAAAAGTTTTGTCGTGGAAGGTAGAGAACAGATGGGATTTCGTTTAAAAAAATCCATTTATGGGTTGAAACAAGCATCCAGACAATGGTATTTGAAGTTTGATGGCACTATAAAGAAGTTAGGGTTTATTGAAAATGTTGAGGACAACTGTGTGTATACCAAGTTCAAAAATGGGAAATTCATTTTTCTAATTTTGTATGTAGATGATATCTTACTTGCGAGTAGTGATGTTAGTCTACTAAAGGAGACTAAAGATTTCTTGTCCTCTAAATTTGACATGAAAGATCTCGGTGAAGCATCGTTTGTTCTAGGAATTGAGATTCACCGAGATAGAACAAAGAGGGGTTTAGGATTATTGCAAAAGGCATACTTGGAAAAGGTTCTAAAAAGATATAGTATGTATGCGTGTAAGCCTTCACCTGCACCCATGGTTAAGGGCGATAGATATGGGGAATTTTGGTGCCCCAAAAATCAATATGAAATTGATCAAATTAAAGTGGTACCATATGCTTCAGCTATCGGAAGCTTACAGTATGCACAAGTGTGCACTCGCCCTGATTTAGCATTTGTCACCGGGTTACTTGGCAGATTTCAAAGCAAACTAGGACTAGAACACTGGAAATTGGTAAAGAAAGTCTTGCGTTATTTGCAAGGTACAAAAGGCCTCATGTTAACGTATAGAAAGTCAGATTCCCTGCATATAGTAGGGTACTCCGATTCTGATTATGCGGGAGATGAAAGAAAGTCCACATCAGGATATGTGTTCACCCTTGCTGGGGGAGCAATATCATGGAAAAGCTCCAAACAAACTGTCACTACATCGTCCATAATGTATGTGGAGTTTGTAGCATGTTATGAGGCAACGGGGCAGTGAATTGGCTGAAGAAATTCATACCCGGTTTGAAGGTGGTTGACGACATCCATAGGCCACTAAAGTTGTACTGCGATAATAATCCGGCAGTACAGTATGCTCACAATAATAGGTCAAGTGGTGCTGCCAAACACATTGACATAAAGTATTATGTTGTGAAGGATAAAGTCTAGAATCAAACAATAAGTCTCGAGCATATAAGTACTGATAGAATGCTCGCGGATCCGCTAACGAAAGGCTTACCACCCAACGTGTTTAGGAAACACGTAGCCGGCATGGGGTTAATGAAAAGCCTATGATTCCTGGACTCAAGGGCTCAAATGAATGAATCTATTTCAGAACAGAGACGTGCATTGTGGCTGTCAAATCCATCAGCAATAGACCGTGACGATAAAGCATGCTCTTTGCGCCAATCTGTGATGAAATGAGAAAAAGGTAAAGTACAGTTAAAGTTAATGGTGAGATCAAGGGGAAGAATGTTAGATTGATCTCCTCCAGTCCAGCCTAATGGCTGAACTGGGCCTTGATCCGCGCCCTGATCGGGGGCGCCCAACCCTTCCATGGTTGGTGGGCCCTATCGCACAGCGCTATATAAAGAAGGTGGGGGTGCTGGGGCTCGAGTCACGAGGTTTGCCTGAGCCACCAAAACTCTACCTACAACCCTAATCCGATCTGAGTTGGGGGGGCTGCCAGCGACGGGAAGCCACAACCGACTTCACCGACGCTGGACCACGTCCGGCTGCGCCACCACCGGCGAACTCCGACACCGATCTCCCTACCCCAAGCCGTCACCGTCGCCGACGACCCTGAGACGCCGATGACCATGACGAATGACGGGACTACTTCCGCCGCACCTGCTACTGCTACTACAGCCACTGCTCCTCTAGATCTTGGTCGGTAACAAACACTAGCATCACCTCTCCCTCGGATCTGCAAGTAGTTCATGTATAGGACCTGAATCATACACTGTATACATGTGCTCCCACACTGATCTACTGCTAGTTTGGTCCTGTGGATTTAACAGTCCCCAGAGGCGTTGCTTGGCGTAGACGAAGGAGAGTGTCGCCGATGGGTTGCAGATGAGTGGTAAGCAGAAGCTGTGTGAGTACTGGCTATTAGGCTATAGTCGCACACTAATATAACCACAAAAGTTTCAAGTGTGCTACGTGCTTTGGACTCCAGCCCAGCTATAATAAATTTGTTGTGCAAGTAGTTGGTGATGTGTTCTAATGAAGGATCAATTTGCACTTGTGAATTAGCGTGGCATATGGCTAGATGTAACTGGGTGCAAATTAATTATCTATGAAATATGATGCCTCTTGTAGTCTTGTTACATTTGTTCCTGTTAATATAAAATATTATCTTAACCGCATCATAGAAAGATATCTATACAATAGAATTTGTGAATTTGTAACGACCATGCTCTCCATGACTCTAATTTTACGAGCTTTACTTTTTAGATTAAATATCACTTTAACTTCAGTATTTAATTACACCATATTTTTATCTTATTGTGCGATTTGTGTGGTTTAGCGGTTCTATAGCAACACATGGATATGGTACCTAGTAGAACAAAAAAGAAAGAAACTACTGGAGATAGATTATTCAGAGCACATGCACATAATGAGGGGCTGCGTAATTGCGTTACATTTCTAGCTTTATGGAAGCAATAAGATCTAGTGCAATTCCTCCATAAAGATGCACGACTGCTGCCCGGCGACCATCTTCTTGCCTCCCGGCGACACGAGTGCTGCGTCGCCGCTGCTCCCCAGATCATCTATGCACGTAGTGGCGTGATGCTCTATCGTGCCGACGTATACACTAGCAGTGTCCAAATCAAACTTGGCATCCTCCACTCTTCTCCTGCCGGCGGCCATCACACTAGTACACAAACTATTTTTCTTGACATTAGCGTTTCATTTCTACTGGCGGTTTCTTTTTAGAATAGCCTGTAGAAATCGGACCCTATTTCTATAGGCGGTTCTCTTAAGAAACCACCAGTAGAAATCGATTTCTACTGGTGGTTTCTTGAGAAATCCGCCAGTAGAAATGGCCGATTTCTACCGGCGGTTCCTTAAGAGAACCGCCCGGTAGAAATAATTTGAAATTAATTTTTGAGTTTTTCAAACTTCCTCCGATGGAGAAACTCCTAAAATAAAAATTATAGATCTTGAAAAGTTATGAAACTTTATAGTTGACAACTTTTTATTTGAAATTATCTTTTTATGTAAAACTACGAATAAAATTTTTAAATTTAAAATTCAAATTTTGCAAATGACCTCGGATGGAGAAACACTCTAAATAAAAGTTGTAGATCTTGAAAAGTTATGAAACTTTGTAGTTGAACATTTTTTCATTTGAATTCATTTGGACCCTCAAATATTAAATTTTTCATCGGGTTTGTATAATATGTGGGGAACAAAAATGAGAAGTAGGCACAAGTGACCTGTGGGTGGAGTGGTAGAGAGGGGTACGCCAGCGAGGCCAAGATCGCGGGTTCGAATCCCGCCAGCCGCGTAGCGCGCGATTTTACGCGAAATAATGCGCGACTTTCCCGGTTCAAAAAATATTTTTGGTCTTTTTAAAAATATTTTTTGCTATTTTTTGGGTGTTTTCTGGGCAACGATTTCTACAGATGGTTCCTTAAGAGAACCGCCTGTAGAAATTGATTTCTACTGGCGGTTCTTAAACAATCGCCAGTAGAAATGATCGATTTCTACTGGCCTCCCGTACTGACGGTTCCGAAAAACGCCAGTAGAAATGCGTTTGGAACCGCCACTACAAGACTTTTCTGTACTAGTGTCAGCAGCCGCCGGAGTGCGGCCAGCGCCTCGCCCTCTCCATAGAGAGATACATTGACGAATGACACGCAAGACTCAAGCGCCATGTCCGCGACTCTCCCAGCGCCGGTGCCGTTGTTCTGCTGGAGGCGGCGGAGATCACCAAGAAAGGTTGCAGAGCCGAGCGTATGCGATGATGGAGGACGCAAGGGCGACCCTGACGCGGCTGCCGTGGAAGGATCCTGCACTTGGGAGGAGGGAGTCGTAGCAGACGGACACGTTTATCGTGTTTTTTTGAAACAACAAACCTGCATTATACGTTAAGGATATCGTGCATGACACATACAAATACAGGAACATTGACAAACGATATAGATGACAGCTGATCTGACCTAAAAGCACAAAGGTCCCTATAAAACAAAGAAAATACAAGGCAGTCCTTGGAACCCCTGTTGGCCGAATCCTCCAGACTCCATGGCCACCGGCAGTCGCCGGAAGCCAAACACCGCTCACCACAGGTCAACCAGAGCTCCATCACCAGCAGGCTTTGAGAAGAGCCGCAGTAGAAACCCGCCGTCTTGGACGAGAAGAAGCAAAAGCTGATGATCCATCGACCGGGGACACGCCCCAAGCCCCGGTGACCTTGGATGCAGACGCACCGCCGCTGACAAACGCCGCCACAGTGAAAGGTCCTAAATGGCTAGAGGGGGGTGAATAGCCTAATTAAGTTTCTACAAAGCACTTAACAAACCGGTTAGTAAATAAAACGGCAAAGCGAGTGTTGCGCTAGCCTAGAGGGGGTTGCAAGCCAACCTAACCAATTCTAGCAATCCTATTACACTGGGCACACTAAGAATGGTGTCCTTAACAATCAACCAACACTACACACCCTAATATGATGCTAGGCACAAATGAAATCGCAAGAAAGGGACCGAGGGGGTGCAAACCATGCCTCGGGCTGATGACTAATCACCGTCTTGTCAATACAATAAAATTCGAAGAGATGATCCAATATAGAAATCCAAGTTGATCTCAAGGATCAAACCACACGAGAACACCAAGGAACACGTGATTTTTATCCCGAGGTTCATATGCTTGTTGGCCACACACTCGGTAGTTCGGTGGCTAATCGGCGTCACAAGCCAAGCCCTCACCGGGCGCCACAAGAACTCACACAAAGTGAGGGTAACTCAATGACACAAGATTTCACTAAGGATTCCTTTCGTGAACTCCCGCTGGGTGGGATAAACACCCCTCACAATCATTTTCGGAGTGGCCAAGAACAATCTTCAACCTTTCTCAACTTCAGCTCGCTGCTCCAACCGTCTAGGCGATGGTAATCACCAAGAGTAATAAGCTCAATCGTAGCAAGAACGCTCACTAGTACCATTAGATGCTCAATCACAAGGCAAATGCACTAGAAGCTCTCCCAATCACTCTCTAGATCAATCAAGAGGCATGCAAAGTGAGGGAGTTTGGTTTTCTTAGCTCTAAGGGATGTCAAGTATATCAAAGTATCAAGAGAGGCTCCCAAGAGCCGGCCACACCACTTTTATAGCCACCACTCAAACAAGTGAACCGTTATGTTCTAGGTGGGGCTGACTCGAAACCATCGGACGCTCAGATGCCTAGCATCGGACGCGTCTGACGCCTGTCCCCGAGCTCCAGATCATCGCCTCGTGTCATATTTCAAATGTGACTGTTACTCGCGCTTTTGAAGAAGCATCGGATGCTCAGGTGCCTAGCACCGGACGCGTCCGACGCAGTCAATCAAGCTCACAAACGCCGTGCGTCAGATGTAACACACCGGACGCCAGCCGTAACTCCGGACGCTATGCAGAGAGGTCCAGAAACATGCACGCACCCATCGGACGCGTCCGACGGAGTGGCATCGGACGCACCATCGTTTGATGAACGCACAGCTCGAGCACTGACACAAATTTGCTTTGCACCGGACGCGCCGAAGAATAAACGTCGGACGCTCCGATGCACACACTGTGCAACGCCAACCTTCACAGGGTCATCGGACGCGTCCGACGCCTCGGGACGCAGCGTTCGATGCCCCTGTAAGTGCATGTGTCTCTCCGAAAATCGCCGAGTCCCGCTTCGCAAACTCGGCGGGAGGGATTTACACACAAACCCCAATAACTCTTGCTCTCTTGTGCCAGCACCAAAGTGTCTCTTCACTTTTGCACGTGTGTTAGCCTTTTCAAATGAATTTTGCAAAGATAGTTAGCTCACTAGGTCCCTAATGCACATGCAAAGTCATTGCTCACCTAGTGGCACTTGGATAACCGATATTGCGCGACATCGTCCCTCTTAATTGTACGGTTATCAATCCTAACCCTGGCTGTCAACTTCTCTACTTGCCTATGGCTGGCGAAATAGAAATATCCTAGCATATACCTTTGCCTCTAGCTTTCTATTCCGCTCCTCTTCTTCCTTCATCTTCCATTCAACAACTCATATGGTGTCTTCTCCAATAGACTATGACAATAGAGCCTATTTGAGTAATAGTTGGCGGTATTGATTGCTTTGGTCCAAAATAAATAATCCACATTGTATTCACTCAACATTAATCTTGCCATGTCAATCAAAGTTCTATTCTTCCTTTCAACTAGCCCATTGGATCGATTGAGGTGTGTACTTGGCCGAGAATTGATGTTTAATTCTAAAATCACCACATAGCTCCTCAATTCTTGTGTTCTTGAACTCACTACCATTGTCATTTCTTACTTTCTTGATTGATGTTTTAAATTTATTTTGACTTCTCTTGATAAATGTCTTAAATGTGTCAAATACTTTACTTTTGTCAACAAGAAAGAACACCCAAGTATATCTTGTGTAGTCATCCACTATCACAAATCCATATTTATTTCCACCAATGCTCTCATACTTGGTTGGGCCAAATAGATCCATGTGTAACAACTCAAATGCCTTGCTTATGCTCATCATGCTCTTGTTGAGATGAGTGTTGCCAACTTGTTTGCCTATTTGACATGAACTACATAGCTTGTCTTTCTCAAACACCACATCCTTCAACCCTCTAACTAGATTATGCTTGATTAGCCAGTTGAGTTGCTTCATGCCAATATGTCCAAGTCTTCTATGCCATAGCCAACCCATGCTTGATTTAGAGAATAAACATGTTGTCAATTGAGCTTTACTAGCATTGAAATCCACAAAATAGAGATTCTCATATCTAAATCCTTTGAATATCAAGTTGCTTCCATCAACACTCACTA
Organism: Chrysopogon serrulatus; assembly: GCA_015844335.1. Lineage (NCBI taxonomy): Eukaryota > Viridiplantae > Streptophyta > Magnoliopsida > Poales > Poaceae > Chrysopogon > Chrysopogon serrulatus. Next base: position 23,176 of record JADLZL010003563.1, on the reverse strand, counting down.
TCTCAATATCATCAACACCAAATATACATTTGAATCCAAGATCACACAATTGAGCCACGGACAAGAGATTGAAGTTAAGAGATTCTACTAGCAACACATTGGAGATGGACATATCATTTGTAATTGCAATCTTTCCCAAGCCCTTGACTTTGCCTTTGCTATTGTCACCGAAAATGATACTATCAACACCATTGCCACTTGATGAGATTGATTTGAACATTCTAGAATCCCCAGTCATATGTTGAGTGCACCCACTATCAAGCACCCAATACCTTCCTCCAGCTTTGTAATTGACCTACAAAAGCAAATTAATTCTTCTTAGATACCCAAACTTGCTTGGGTCCTCCAAGGTTAGTCACTAAACTTTTGGACACCCAAATTGCCTTCTTCTTTGGGCCAACAATAGGAGCACCAATAAACTTAGCCTTTACACCATTAATACTCTTGGTAAGCAAATAACAAGAATCAAATCAAATAGATGATATGTTAGCATTCTTCTTGTTCTTGCAATATTGCTCTATATGCCCTACTTGCTTGCAACTAGAGCAAAAACGACCATTGCCTTTTACAAAACTAGTCTTATGAGTGACAAAGGCCGCCTTGCCATTCTTGGAGGTATAGCCTAATCCCTTTTTGTTAAGAGAGAACCGTTGGCTACCCAAGCACTTTAGCAAGCGAGCATCTCCACCATAGTCCTTGCCTAAGGCATGAGTGAGCCCATTCACCTCTCTCTTGAGGATATCATTCTCCACTATGAGTAAGGCATCACAAGTGAAACCATCACTAATAGTAGATGTGACATTACTTGAGCTACAAGAGGGGTTAGCAGAACAAACAACAATAGGAGTATAGAATGCTTCATCAAGAATATCACATGTTACTCCTACGTTGCATGTGTATACAATATCCTCAATCTTAGTTTGATCAAGGAGGGAGGAATGAACCTTTTTAAGCTTAGTGTGAGCCTTCTCAAGCTTCTCATAAGCTTCCATTAATCTCTTATGAGTAGCGTTAAGCTCATCAAAGGATTGCTCAAGAGCTTGCTTGCTCTTGCACAACTCTTTGCACTTCTTCTTCTTCTCAATATAAGAGTGAGCATTTTGTAGTATGCCAATACGGTCCTCCTTTGAGTACTCCTCATCATCATCATCACTCTCATCATCGCTCTCATCATTGGATTGTACCTTAGATGGCATAGCCATTAAGCATATCAATGGAGCATCAAAGAATGAAGACTTGTTGGAGATTGCAAGACTAGCAAGCAACTTCTTCCTTGATTTCTTATCATCTTCACTCTCATCATCACTATCACTTGAGGCATCACTATCCCATGTGACACAATATGATTGTTCCTTCTTCTTCTTCTTGTACTCAAACTTCTTATCCTTCTTGTCCTTTTTCTCTTTCTTGTCTTTCTTCTTCTTGTCATCTTGAGATCTCCCTTCCCGTTCTACACGGTAGGTGTCATGTGTGATCACCTCACCTTGTACTTGGTTAGGGGTCTTGTTGTTCAACCCTTCTGTCACCAACATTGTGACCAAGAAATCAAATCTTGGTGGTAAGCTTCTTAGAAACTTGTGAGAGAAGTCTGCATTCTCCACCTTCTCATCCAAATTATTCAAGTCGTTGACGACGGTGGAACATCTCCGGCACACCCTCATCATTTTGCATCTTAAACTTGAGAGCTTATCCTTGAGGATGTATAGCTTGGCACTCTTCACGGTTTATGTGCCCTCATATGTTTCCTTTGACCTAGTCCACACATCATGAGCTCTCTCCAAGTCCTTGATTTGCTCAAACACCTTTGAATCCAAAGCTTCATAGAGTTTATTGATTGCAATGTCATTGAATTGTAGCTTCTCTTCTTCTCTTGAGGTTGGGTCAGTTGGATCAATCACGGCAAAGTCCTTGTCCACAACCTTCCAAACTCTTCGATTCAATGATTTCAAGTGATTACACATCTTCCTCTTCCAATGATCATAACCGGTGCCATCGAAGTGCGGTGGCTTCCCCATATGGTTGATATGGTTGATTTGAGCCATTTTTACACTGCAGGATGTTAAGCCTCAATCAACGGTGACCTTGGCTCTGATACCACTTGAAAGGTCCTAAATGGCTAGAGGGGGTGAATAGCCTAATTAAGTTTCTCAAAGCACTTAACAAACCGGTTAGTAAATAAAACGGCGAAGCGAGTGTTGTGCTAGCCTAAAGGGGTTGCAAGCCAACCTAACTAATTTTAGCAATTCTAATACACTAAGCACACTAAGAATGGTGTCCTTAACAATCAAGCAACACTACACACCCTAATGTGATGCTAGGCATAAATGAAATCATAAGAAAGGAACCGAGAGGGTGCAAACCGTGCCTTCGGGATGATGACCAATCACCGTCTTATCAATACAATAAAACCCGAAGAGATGATCCAATATAGAAATCCAAGTTGATCTCAAGGATCAAACCACACAAGAACACCAAGAGACACGCGATTTTTATCCTGAGGTTCACGTGCTTGCTGCCACGCTACTCCCGTTGTGTCGACCACACACTCGGTAGTTCGGTGGCTAATCGGTGTTACAAGCCAAGCCCTCACCGGACGCCACAAGAACTCATACAAAGTGAGGGTAACTCAATAACACGAGATTCCACTAAGGATTCCTTTCGTGAACTCCTGCGGGATAGGATAAACACCCCTCACAATCACCTTCGGAGTGACCAAGAACAATCTTCAACCTTGCTCAACTCCAACTCGCTGCTCCAACCATCTAGGTGACGGCAATCACCAAGAGTAATAAGCTCAATCGCAGCAAGAACGCTCACTAGTGCCACTAGATGCTCAATCACAAGGCAAATGCACTAGAAGCTCTCCCAATCACTCTCTAGATCAATCAAGAGGCATGCAAAGTGAGGGAGTTGGTTTTCTTAGCTCTAAGAGATGTCAAGTATGTTAAAGTGCCAAGAGAGGCTCCCAAGAGCCGGCCACACCACTTATATAGCCACCACTCAAACAAGTGAACTGTTATGTTCTAGGTGGGGCTGACTCGGAACCATCGGACGCTTAGATGCCTAGCATCGGATGCGTCCGACGCTTGTCCCCGAGCTCCAGATCATCACCATGTGTCATATTTCAAATGTGACCGTTACCCGCGCTTCTGAAGAAGCATCGGACGCTCAGGTGCCTAGCACCGGATGCGTCCAACACAGTCAATCAAGCTCACAAACACCGCGCGTCAGACGTAACACACCGGACGCCAGCCGTAACTCTGGACGCTATGCAGAGAGGACCAAAAATATGCACACACCCATCGGACGCGTTCGACGGAGTGGCATCGGACGCACCATCGTCCGATGAACGCACAGCTCGAGCACTGACACAAATTTGCTTTGCACCAAACGCGCCGAAAAATAAATGTCGGACGCTCCGATGCACACACTGTGCAACGCCAACCTTCATAGGGTCATCGGACGCGTCCGACGCCTCGGGACCCAGCGTTCGATGCCCCTGTATGTGCATGTGTCTCTCCAAAAATTGCCGAGTCCCGCCTCGCAAGCTCGGTGGAAGGGGTTTACACCCAAACCCCATTAACCCTTACTCTCTTGTGCCAACACCAAAGTGTCTCTCCACTTGTGCACGTGTGTTAGCCTTCTCAAATGAATTTTGTAAGAGATAGTTAGCTCATTAGGTCCCTAATGCACATATAAAGTCATTGCTCACCTAGTGGCACTTGGATAACCGATATTGCGCGACATTGCCCCTCTTAATAGTACGGTTATCAATCCTAAACTCGGCCGTCAACTTCTCTACTCGCCTACGGCCGGCGAAATAGAAATGCCCTAGCATATACCTTTGCCTCTAGCTTTCCATTCCGCTTCTCTTCTTCCTTTATCTCCAAGGGTGGCACTTGATCATCTTTGGTTTTCACCATCACCTTGATCTCCACTTCACCACTTGGCTTGGACCATTCCTTTCTCTAATGCTACACACTTAGCAATAGGGTTAGTCCTAGGTTTCATCAATTAGCCAAAACCAAACTAGGGCTTTCACACGAGATAACCGGGCCTGCAGCTCCACTCTCCTGCCTTCCGCACCACCCGAAGCTGCATCTCCATCCTCAGAACACAAGGCCAGTGAACTCACCTGCCGACGAGCAGCCAGCACCGGACTCCTGTACAGGGATCCACAAAGGGAACCCCTCCTCCACGCCCTCGTTGACGGCACCGGAGCGGAGCACCACCAAGACGGGGAAGAGAGCGAGAGGACCTTATTCCTGGTCGACGCCGCTGCCGCCACCGGAAACCAAACCCTAGAAACTCTAGGACCTACTCTACAGCGCCGGGCAGAGTGCCAGCGTTCCCGCACACATCCGAGGGCCCAAAGGCCGCCGGAGGCGGAGGGGAATGGCGACCTCGCCGGCGGGAGCACGGGTCGCATCCCTTTCGCCTCTCTGAACTGTAGCAGAGGAGAGGATTCGAGAGAGGCCGGCTCTCCAAAACACTTGTTGACACGTTTATCGTGGTGGCACAGCACGCATGAAGGAACCTGCTGCCTGCCACCGGCACCGGTGCAGGCTGCGGCACATCCGTTGCCCCCAATGCGCGTACGGATACAGCTAAGGCGACAAGAACAGTGGGAAGGAGGACGCGAAAGGGTGGGCACAAGCAAGGAGGCATGCATTGTCGTCCCTAGAATTTGGTCACACTTGAAATGGCAGCCAATCAGCCATGGGCGCACTTTTATAATCGGAAGAGGCGCATACGTTCCTTCTATTTCCGCGTGCTGTGTTGACTTCAATTGCATCTCCTCCATCTGTCTATAATGGGAGACATTAATGGTGCATTAACCCAGCCTATAGTACAATTTTATGAAGCTACTTTTTCAATATAAATTTCCTTATACGGAGTACAATTTTAGTATAATATACAAATGCAATTTACAAATTATTAAATGACTAAATTATTATTGCTAGTCAAGTATGCGATCAATAAAATATAAAGTGTAATGAAACATAAGAACATCTCCATCAGCTCACCAATATTTCATGCCCAATAGAGTGATATTGGTGATCACCAATACTATTTTTCTAGGCTATTGAAAGGGAGGTGCTCCAACAGATCACCAATAATCTTCCCTAATTACCTGTCAAAAGAAGGTGATAGTCATGCATGGTGTGGAAGATAGTGAAAGCTAGTGGTGGACCCCAGCTATTGGGGGAGATGTAACTCCCCCTTTATATGAGGGGAGATGAAGGATATATTGGTGATCACCAATAAAAGGGGATCATATAGGGGAGCTGCTGGAGGAGTAAAATTGACTCATCTCCTCCAATATGATAGATTTATGGGGATAAGGGATGAGAAAGGGGAGCTGCTGGAGATGCTCTAAGTATTCTAGGGGAATAAAAAATATGTGGATAGATGTATATATTCTAATATGGTAGATAAACAAATTTTAGATAAATAAAAATACTTTATCATATTATTAGACACATATAATAAAATTATATTTATTATATTCTTTTAATATAAACATAGATTATTAAATTTTATATATATTGTAAAAAGGCATATATTGTTAGGGGGCCATGCCCCTTTGGCTCCACCAGTGCTTGAGCGGTGCGGTGGCGATGGCAGCGCTCACGGTCGTGTAGTTGCCGCTGTCATCGACGGCCACCACGGTCATGTAGTTGCCGTTGTCATTGGCGGCCACCACCACGTCGACAGGCTGGTTTGCCATTGCAACTTCTAAAGTTGAGCTGGTGGATAGGGAATTGGGGATTGCTTGTTTGATTTTTCTGTGAGCTGGAATGCTGGATTAAATGATCTGCAAGCCTTGCAGGTACATAAATAGGCTCGGGCGCTGAAATTGTTCATCAAAATTTCAAAAGCACACGGCAACACCGACCATTCCATTTTTGTTGTGCCGACCAATTCCAATTTGGAGACTTGCGGTGCCGACCATTTCCAGTCCCAGCCGGAGGACCGGGGAAGGGGGAGTGACAAGGTAAGTTTTTCTAGGGTGCTAACTGCAGACTTCATGAGATAGATTTTTTTTTTTGAAAACTTAGGTAAATTACGCATCACATCCAGGCAAATCGCCGGATACTAGTACAGATACAAACTCAGGGACCTGGCTCATCAACATGGAAGAGCCAAAGATCAAGAACGGACGCTCCATAGGTTGCTAGGACTGTCTGCTACTTTATTACAGTTTCTATTACAGATAGAGACAATACATGAAGAGAACTCAAAATGCATCAAGTCTCTCATCTGTCTAATGATACAACCAATGGAGCTACGATCAATCGACACAGATTTAAGAGCATCCGCAAGAACAGTTGCATCGGTCTCCAAGATGATTTTCGCCATACCCAATTGTGCAGCATATTGAAGGCCCTTGTAAGCAGCAATTGCTTCAGTATGAATTGCTGAGGCTGCGAAGGAAATATTTCTAGCACCCGATGCCATCACCTCTCCATTTGCATTCCTTATAACAAAACCCCAACCTCCTGTTCTAGAATCCGAGTGAAAGGTTCTAGAATCCGAGTGAAAGGCTCCATCAACATTAATTTTATATGTATCACTAGGAGGTGTCTTCCATGAGCGCTTAATATCGTTGGCCACATGTTTGCTTGACGTATTTAGTTTCTCAAATTCTAAAAGATAATATAAAACTGAACTTTGTATTTCAGCTGCACTTAAAATTTTTCCGCAATCATTTGCTTTGTTTCTTGCCGACCACCATCTCCACAATAGCACCACCACCTTAAGTTGATCATCTTTCCCGAAGGACCAAATTTTATTAAGTGTATCCTTTCCCGTTGGGCAATCCTCTAATTGAGATCTGATCCCTTCCATACTCATAAGGTGCCAGCAATGCTTTACATTCTTACATTTGAAGAAAATATGCCCACAATCTTCATCAAACCTTTTGCAGACTAGGCATAATGTGTCTTGCTTGATCCCTCGACGAGCAATATTTCTTCTTACTGGGAGACTATTGTGAGCAAATCTCCATAGAAACATCTGAACTTTGTTAGGGACTTTAAGTTGCCATATCTTATGCCACTGAAATTCACTACCAGCCGATGTGGAACCATCCTTTCCAGAAAGAGCCTCCCTCTTAGCCACTGCAAGTTTATATGCAGATTTGACGGTGAAAATGCCTTTTGCATCAAAATGCCAGGCGGGCCAGTCATCCATGTCAACATCAATAGGAATTCGAAGTATCTCTTCTACATCTTCTGGCCAGAAGGTATCCTGTACCAATTTTACATCCCAATCACCAGTTATCGGACTGATAAGCTCATTTACCTTGGTTAACAAAGATGTTTGCCTAGGTGTTGCCAGCTTCCTTGTTGTGCCCCTGGGCAGCCAAGGATCTTCCCATATTCTCACTCTTTCTCCATTTCCAATACGCCAAATAAGCCCTTCCTTCAGCAGCTCTGCACCTTTTAGGATGCTCCTCCATGTGTATGAAATTCCTGCCTGTGGAACACAATGAAGAATATCATTTCGTGGAAAATATTTAGCCTTGAGAACTTGCCCACACAGTGTGTCTGGGTTAGTAAGAAGTCTCCAGGCCTGTCTGCATAGCATAACCATATTGAATAGATGTAAATCTCTAAAACCCAACCCTCCATTTTTCTTTGATTTAGTAAGGCTTTCCCAGCTTAGCCAATGGATTTTATTAATTTTGTCCTGCTGGCTCCACCAGTATGTTGCAATCATCATGCTCAGCTCATCACAAAGGCCTTTAGTAAGGTCGAAACATGACATAGCATAAGTAGGAATTGATTGTGCAACGGCTTTTACAAGTATCTCTTTTCCAGCCTTGGAGAGGAGCTTTTCTTGCCAACCCTGAATTCTGCTTCATAATTTCTTCTTAATGTACTCAAAAGTTTTTTTTTCCTTGAAATCCCGACTAACACTGGAAGGCCCAAGTACTTTTCACCTCTAGCTTCTAGATCAATTGACAGATTAGATTTCATTTGAATCCTCACATGCTCGCTTGTATTTGGACTAAACATTATGGATGATTTATCTTTGTTGATAACTGTCCTGAGGCTCGCTGATACACTTGTAGAATGTGTAATAATTCTTGTGCACCACTTACTTCTGCCTTCATTAGAATCAGAGAATCATCTGCAAAAAAAAGGTGATTCACCCTTGGTGCATCTCGGCATATCTTGATACCTTCAATATTGCTCGCCATCTCTGCTTTTTGTAACAAAGCTGACAGCCCTTCTGCACATAAAATAAATAAATAAGGCGAGAGAGGATCACCCTGTCTTAAGCCTCTTTGAGGAAAAATGTGGCTCGTATATGAATCATTAGCTTTGATTTTGTAGGAAACAGAAGAAACACATTTCATAATAAGACGCACCCATCTTTCATGGAAGCCAATTTTCCTCATAATATTTTCCAAAAAAACCCATTCGACCCTATCATAGGCTTTGCTCATATCAAGCTTAATAGCAGCCAGCCCACTACTTCCTTTCCTTTTAGATCTTAGGTGGTGAGTTAGTTCATAGGCAAGAAGAACATTGTTAGTAATTAGTCTGCCTGGAACAAAAGCACTTTGAGAAGAGGAAATAATCTCAGGCAGAATCTTTTTTAATCTATTTGAAAGAACTTTAGATATGAGTTTATATAACACATTACAAAGACTGATTGGCCTTAGGTCCTTCAAATTTTGGGGATTATTATTTTTTGGAATCAACACAATGATAGTATCATTCCACCCCTGTGGCATTGGTCCCCCATTAAGAACAGTAAAACCTCCTGTTTAACTCTATCGCCAATTAAAGACCAGAATTTCTTGTAAAAAATAGATGGCATACCATCAGCTCCCGGCGCCTTTAGATCACCAATACCTTGAAGGGCTTCCCAGATTTCAGTCCCCGTAAATGGTGCAATTAACACTTCATTCATCTCATGCGTGATTCTAAGATCAACGCACTCTAGTACTTCCTCCAGCTGCATGCCGGCCTGGGACATAAAAAGTTGTTGATAATAATTAGCAATAAAGTTCTTCAACTGCTCCCCCATCACCACATTTCCATATTCATCTTTTAGTCTCGTAATGTAATTCTTCCTTTTGCGTTTTGAGGCAAACGCATGGAAGAATTTAGTATTCCGATCTCCTTTGATCAACCAAGAATTATGAGCCCGCTGCTTCCAATAGGTATTTTGTTGCAACCGTTCCATCTTGTATCGTAAAAAATGTTCACGGTTTACTGCATCTTGGGAGATACTTCGTCTTCGGCAAAACTCTAATTCTTTCTTGACCTTACATATTCTTCCCTCCAGTTCACCAAGAATGTTCCTATCCCACTCCCTTAGATCACCTAACACTTTCTTCTGCACTTCCATCAAATTGCTAGCTCCAAGTTCCATTGCCTTTGCCCATGCCCCCTCTACTTGGGCTGTACAATCCTCCTCTTCTAGCCACCTAGCTTCAAATTTGGGCAAGATATCCGCCTCTCCTATCCACTCCCTTCTTCCCCTACTCCCCACATCAGTAATTATAGGTCTATGATCTGAATGTCTTGGATCACCATTTGTTACTCTTACAAAAGGGAATAAACCCCTCCATGCACTATTTGCAACAGCCCTGTCTAATCTCTCTTTAATAAAATGGGCAGCCTCATGATGATTATTTCGCCAAGTGAAAGGGTCACCAACAAATCCCAAATCTTGGAGATCACAATCTTCCAAGGCTGAGCGAAATTTTTGCATGCATACCTCTGGCCTTGAGGGTCCACCCTCCTTCTCGTATGCAAAGAGAATTTCATTAAAATCTCCACTACAAATCCATGGCAGATCATATTTCTTCATCAATGTGCGCAACAGATTCCATGTGTTATCTTTTTCTTCACTTCTTGATTCTCCAGATATACCAGTAAACCTCCATTGTAAACCATCCTCCTCCTTAATCACACTGTCAATATGATTTGCTGATAAACTTTTGACGGTGACGTCAACTTCCCTTTTCCAGAACAGTGCTAAACCACCACTAGCGCCAATGCTGTCCACCGTTACCATATTTGGCAATTCCAATTTCCATCTCAGCCATTCCATCCATTTTCCATTATGTTTTGTTTCTGATAAGAAAAGGATGTCCGGGGCCTCCCGCTTCTGAATATCCAGAAGCCCACGAATTGCCGGGCCATTCCCCAATCCCCGGCAATTCCATGTTATGAGCCTCATTTTTCTAGGCGGGATTGACCAAGCAATTCCACCTGTTCATCATCAGAGTCCATAATTCCCTCATACACCATCCCCATTTGTGACTTCTGTCTTTTGTACAAATTGGCCTCCTCTGCATCCAAATCTGCACCTTGCCTTTTTAGATTAACCGGGCTACCTAAAAATTCTTCGAGTGTTTCCATACCCTGCCTGGGGATCCTTCTGAATGTACCATTCCCTTTTTTTGTATTTTTCTCAGATTTTAGCTGCTTATCTCTCTCAATTGGTGAACCTTCCCGGCCTCCTTGTTGCATAATATTCAGCTGCCCAGCTGTCGATACGGGACGTAGACGGCTACTCACCAGCACGGCTCCCGTCAGGACAAGAGCAAGAAGGACGGATCTGAGTAGAATACGGACCATCCAAGTTAGACGAATAGAAAGTAACCTCTGTAATCAGAACAGAACACTTCCTATGGATCCGACTAGGACTAGAAACCATAGCTCTGGCTCTTTTCCTCCTATAAAAAGGAGCCAGAGCACCCTCTTTTGGGAGAGACGAATAACACACAATCATACATCAATCCAACGCAAAAGGCCAAGGCCAACTGGAGTAGAGCTTTTACTCGACGACGAGGGCTCGAACCAGGATAAACCGTGTGTCTCTTACGTGAAACCGCCCGAAGTTCTAGTCGTTCGCCGAGGTCCGAATCAATCGCTGCGGGAACCCCGGGCAAAGCTATCGGTGGTCAAACACCGACAGCTGGCGCGCCAGGTAGGGGCTTTCGGCGAAATCAACGTCAAAGGCTCGACCTACACATGATGATTTTTCCGGCGGGATCAACCTTCGTTTTCGGAAGCTGGGTCTGCAAAGCAGACGAACAAGGAATTCTCCGTGGTCGACTACTTCAAGGACCCGAGCCGAAGATACAAGAGATTTTTTTAAGACTCAAGCTCACAGAGGAAGCTGAAAACCCAGATATACAAGACAAGCCGAGTTCTTTTCACTACGGTTTCAACAACTCGGCACAAATATATCAGAGTATCACCCAGAAGGCAATGGAATCTTACGACCTCGACCAATGGAACATCTTCAAACAAGATAAGTACTCTACCTTCCTTCCTTTTCAATACGGTAAACCTCTAGAAGGAGAAGAACTCGACCATCCACCCAACATGCACGAAGAAGTCCTCATGATAAGGCAGCCTCTAGTACCACCAAATCCAACCCGACTACGATCATCGAAAGAATCGGAAGGCGATATTCCAAAGAAATTCCATCACGAGAGAAGGAGAGACCGACAAAATTTAAAGCAAAGCAAAGAGAAAGAAGAACCAAGAAAAAAGGAGGAAGAAGGAACCGAGTTCATGAGAGAAGAGAAGCATGGCGCAAATATGAAGAAGAGCTAGCCGAGTACAATCAAAAAAGAGCCAAAAAAGAAGCCGAAGAAAGACGAGCTGCGGCAAGGACAAGGCTCGATCCTATCGACAAGATACAAGAATTAATTAATGAAATTGACGCCATACAACGACCAAGTGAAGAACAAGCCAGGCTTAGAAGTCTACTCAGAGATACTGCGCAAAGAATACAAGACGACCGAGTACCTCCCCGACACATATCATCCGAATGACAAGTCAAAAAACTCGGAGGATTTCCGCTTTCGAAAGATTATCAACTCCAAATCATCGAGAAAGAGCTCAGCCTCATCACGATTGGACAGAAAAAAAGGGGGAAAACAGGGGAAAATCTCCAACACCACCCGAAAGTCCCCACGTAATTATTTCAAAATACGACGGCCCGAGGCGATTTCGACTACGCACTGTAAAAGTACCCGACAGATTTCCTTGCTTCAGAGAAGACTACTCACAAATCAAACTACCTCACAAATTTAAACCATCCAATCATTCAAAATATGATGGCAAGACTGAACCAATGCAATGGCTTAGGATTTATTCTCAATCTATAGAACTAGCCGGAGGCGATGACGATATAAAAAGCACTATTTTTTCCGATGGCCCCGAAACATTACCACTCCAAATGTTCGATAAGTTACGACCGGATCTATCAAAGCATGGGGCGACCTCCAAAAAGCATTTTTGAGAATTTTGCAGAATACTGATCCACCCAATAACGCAAGCCGAGTTGAAAGGTTTAAAGCAAAATCCGGGAGAAAGCCTCGAGACTTCTATAGAAGATTTGGAGAACTCGAGCACAAGTACATGACATCACCGAGAGAGAAGTAATAGAAGCATTTTCATACGGCCTAAAAAGTAAGATGGATGTTTCACGATTTACGCAAGGAAAACCCTCGGACAAATGAGGAATTCAAAAGAACGATTAAAAAAGATGATCACAAAGCAGAAGAGAAGACAAGAGAAAAGATTTCTAGACAAATGAAACAACTTAGAAAGGAGAAACAACACGCATGAAGAAACAACTCGAACGATCAAAACAACACAAGATGGAACAACCAAAACAACTCGGGTTATCAAGACAACTCGAGATATCAAGACAACTCGAGAAGATGGAATATTCAAGACAACGCACAAGAATTCCACAACAAAAGAGATATTCGACAACATGGTGGCATCCACCGAAAGGAAGAAATTCTACCCGGCAAGAAGATTTGAAGATCTCGAAAACATGAAATGCATCTATTATCCAACAGAATCCACCCAATGGGGGAGTGTCGCATCTTTCAAGAAAAATATATGAGAAAGGACAAACAAGATAAGGAAGAAAATAAAGAGAAAAAGAAGAAAACAACACAACCGATAACGGTTTTCAAAATCCAAGAGCAACAGTATCGGTAATATTCTCGGGAGTATCCGGTTCTAGGAGCAAACAAGAATACAAGCTTGCTTGGCGAACAATCATGGCAAGCGAGCCGCCAACAACACCCGATATTTAAACCGGTCACAATATCCAATTCAGTTCTCACGGGAAGACCAATGGACAAGTGTTGGGAACGCAGGGCTATATCCATTAGTACTCGGACCAACAATTGCCGCCATAACAAGAAACCAAAGTACTCATCGATGGGGGGGCGGGACTCAACATCATATTTGCGAACACCCTCAAGAAAATAGGAACAGAATTCTCAAAAATGATCACACCTACAAGCGTACCTTTTTTATGGGATAGTACCCTAAGACCAGCTATGCCTCTTGGACCAGATTACACTTCTAGTAACATTTGGAACTCCCACAAATTACGTGACGAACTCATTAAATTTGAAGTTGCAGATTTTGAATCATCATACCATGCGATATTAGGAAGACCAAAGACTAGCGAAATTCTTGGCTATACCACACTATCCATATCTACTACTCAAGATGCCGGGACCACACGGAGTACTCTCTCTCGGAGGAGACCCTAAAAAGAGCCTACGAATGCGATGTACAAGCAATACGTATATCCTCAAAAATACAAGGTGAAATTAACTCGGCAAAGAGCGTAAATAAAACGAGAGAACTAGAGATACCACCAAAAACAAAGTACACACACCACAAATGAAGGAGAGGGCACCAAAAAGATTGATCTAGGAACAGGTGATCCATCAAAGACTGCCACAATCGGCGCACACACCGCCTATCAAATAGGAACTCGCGCTCACCAACTTCTTACGGGACAACAAAGATATATTTGCCCGAAACCAGCGGAGATATGCCCGAGTCCCAAGGGAGTTGGTGAGCACAAAATTGAAGTCAACAAAGGAGCAAGACCGATCAAACAAAGACTACGACGTTTTTCACCGGACAAGAAGGAAGCAATAAAAAAAGAAATAACCCGACTACTAGCGGCGGGTTTTATTAAAGAAATCTTACACCCGCATCGGTTGGCAAATCCTGTTACGGTACACAAAAAAGAACACGATGAATGGCGTATGTGTGTCGACTACATGGACCTTAACAAACACCGGTCCAAAGGACCCTTTCGGATTATCAAGAATTGATCAAATAGTGGATTCAACAAACAGGATCAGCTCTATTATCCTTTCTAGATTACTACTCGGGATATCACCGGATCGCACTAAAAGAAGAAGACCAAAGCAAAACTTCTTTTATTACACCTTTCGGCGCTTATTGTTACAAAACAATGTCTTTTGGACTCAAAAATGCAGGAGCAACATACCAAAGAGCAATCCGGACTTGTCTAGGAGATCAAATTGGAAAACACGCGGAAGCATATGTAGATGATGACATAGTCATCAAAACAAAGAACCCAGATTCTCTGATTGAAGATCTACAACAAACTTTCAACAATCTCAAAAGATGGAAGTGGAAACTTAACCCCAACAAATGTGTATTTGACGTATCATCGGGACAACTACTCGGATTTCTCGGTCACCAAAGAGGAATTGAAGCAAGCACAAAACAAATCAAGGCAATAACCAACATGGGCCCACCGGCGGATATCAAGGATCTACGAAAACTAACAGGATGCATGGCAGCACTCAACAGATTCATCTCTAGACTGGGGAAAAAGGCTTACCTTTTTTCAAATTACTAAACAAAACGCACAAATTTACCCGGAACGAAGAAGCACAAGAAGCCTTCGACAAGCTAAAAGCATACATCAGCACATCTCCATTATTAGTACCACCAAAGAAAGACGAAGACCTTATGCTCTACATTACCGCAACTACTTCAAAGTAGTAAGCACGGCTATTGTGGTCGAAAGAGAAGAACAAGGACACATCTACAAAGTACAAAGCCAAAGATACTACATAAGTGAAGTACTCACAAGTATCAAAAGTGAGATATCCTCACGTGCAAAAAAACTACTCTACGCGATACTTATAACTTCAAGGAAGCTCGGGCATTATTTTGAAGGTCACAAAGTAGTCGTCGTAACATTTTTCCACTCGGAGATATCTTAAGAAACCGAGACTCAACAGGGGCGAATTTCAAAATGGGCGGTTGAACTCGGAGCACTCAAGATAGAATTCACACCAAGAAAGGCAATTAAATCTCAAGCATTGTCCGACTTCATTGCGAGAATGGACTGAAATACAACAACCTACTCCAAAACGCCATCCTAGACCATTGGAAAATGTACTTCAATGGATCTCTAAAACTAGGAGGGGCAGGAGCGGGAGTACTACTTATCGCACCCGATGGAAAACAACTTCGGATATGTTCTACAAATTTTATGGCAAGCTACCAACAACGAAGCGTAGTACGAAGCACTCATCCACGGCCTATAAATCGCAACATCACTTGGAATCAAAAAGATTACTAGTCTACGGAGATTCAGTAGTAGTAATCAACCAAGTCAATAAAGAATGGGATTGCACCAAGGAAAACATGGACGCCTATTGCTTGTAAATCGAAAAAACTTGAGAAGAATTTTCAAGATTTAGAAATACATCATATATTACGAGATTCAAATGTTGCGGTTGATGTGTTAGCCAAACTAGGCTCGAGATAGGGCAAAAGTACCGCTGGAGTTTTTGTAAAAGAATTAAACAAACCATCTATCAAGTCGAGACGAAAAAAGAAGACGAGAAGAAGAAGACGAGCAAGAGCAAATTCTAATGATCAAACGACTACTCAACATGGATGCAAGTATTCATAGACTACATCAAGGAAAAGAAGTTACCTAGAAATAAAAAAGAAGAAGCAACTCGGGTAATCGAAGAAGCAAAAACTACGTCTTAGTAGGAGATAATCTTTACAAAAGAGCAAAGATCATCAGGGCGTATTATTGAAATGCGTATCAACAACAGAGGGGAAGAATATTATTAGAAATGCACTTTCGGGTCTTGGGAAATCATGCATCTTCAAGGACACTAGTCGAAAAAGCTTTTTCGATCGATTCTATTGGCCAACAGCATTAAAAAGACGCCAAGAACTAGTCAAATACTGCAAAAATTGTCAAATGTTTGCAAGACAAGCACACGTTCCAGCTCACAATCTAATATGCATCCCACCAAAGATGGCCGTTCTCATGCTTTGGGGGCTTGATCAAGATCAAGTCGGGCCACTTAAGAAATCCAAAGGAGGGTTCGAATACATCTTCGTGGCCATCGACAAGTTCACTAAATGGATAGAATACAAACCATTAGTAAAATATAGCTCGGCCAAAGCACAAGAGTTCATCCAAGAAATTATGCATAGATTTGGGATGCCAAACAGGATAATCACGTACCTAGGATCACCATTTACGACTAATGAATTCAAAAAGTTGGGCTCAAGACTGCGGATTCAACATTGACTATGCATCGGTGGCTCATCCTCAAGCAAACGGTCAAGTAGAAAGAGCCAACGGACTCATCTTGGCAGGATTAAAACCAAGATTATATGAAGACCTCAAAGATTACGGAGCAAAATGGATAGATGAACTACCCAAAGTAGTCCGGGGACTAAGAACTCGGATAAGCGAGCAACCGGCTACTCACCTTTCTTCTTGGTATATGGATCGAAGTCGTATTACCAGCCAGACTTTAATATGGACATCCCCAAAATTGAGCAATATAATGAAGGAGAAGCAGAGGAAACCAGGGAGACTAGAAATCGGCGGCTTAGGAGAAGTCGAGTCAATGCAACCCTACAATCAAGCAAGATACATGCAAGGACCGAGAAGATATTACGACAAAAGCGTTCAACCAAGAACCTTACAAGCCGGGCGATCTAGTTCTCGTGAAAATACAAAAACCGGATGGAAGACACAAACTACTCAAATTTCATGGGAAGGTCCCTTCATAGTAACAAAAGTAACAGGACCAGGATCCTACGAACTGATGACTGAAGACGGAGCCCCAATAAAAAACTCATGGCACATCTCTCAATTACGACGATTTTACGCCTAGACATGTACTACTTCCTTCAACAAAGAAAGATTACAGTATCCCAGCTTCTTTCCAGAACCAGATCCCGACTTCTAGAATACGGAACTCGAATAAGGACCTACAGTCCGAAAAGCACTGGACTTCCCGGGCAAACCCCGATGAGAGCAAAAATCGCTCGACCCCCCGGGCAAACCCCGATGAGAGCAAAAAATCGCTCGACCCCCCGGGCAAACCCCGATGAGAGCAAAAAATCGCTCGACCCCCCGGGCAAACCCCGATGAGAGCAAAAAACGCTCGACCCCCCGGGTTGTTTTCACAACACCGATGAGAGTACGGCTAAAGAAGTCAACACTCGGCTTATCCTAGCTCCTTTTCAGGACTAGATGAGAGCAAAAAGAAAGCTCGACCTGTCCCGACTTCTAGATAAAAAGAACTCGGATGAGGGCCTACGGTCCGAACTATTTGTTGAAGTGCAAAATGGCTACAACCTAGCCTAAGCCCAACTATTCCGGGTTGTTTTCACAACACCGATGAGAGTAAGGCTAAAGAAAGTCAACACTCGCCCTATCCTAGCTCCTTTTCAGGACTAGATGAGAACCAAGAGAGAGCTCGACCTATCCCGACTTCTTGAGAGAAAGAACTCGGATGAGGGCCTACGGTCCGAACTAATCATTGAAAACGACTACAACATTAACTATCCTTAGATGGATTCACAACACCAAAAAGAATGCGACAGTCAAAGGTCGAAGAACAAGATATTTGACCAAGATTCAAGAAAGAAAATTCTTTTTATTATTATCCGAGAAGGCACCAAAGTTTCATTACAAAGAAAAGAAGTTCACTACCGATGATCATCACCATCATCGGCACGCACCGGCGTAATCTCTACAAGATCGAGAAACTCCCGAGCTAAGGGCGGGACTGCGGCTTGATTCCACGAGTGCTTGTTCATCCTTAGGAGTATGAGTCCCATCCATCACTCTACCAAGAGGAAAGTTGGGATCAACTACTCGGATGCGAGCCAAGACACCCTGAACGCCAAGCAACACTGCATCCTTGGCAAAATTGATGGTCCGCTCGGTCAGTCGAGGAAGGAACTGAACCCAGGTCAGACCAACATCTTCAGACCTCCTCAGCATAGTGGCAAGACCTTGCACAGAACTCAGCAAGGTTGACCACCTGTCTTCTGAAGCCTTCAGACGGGTGGACAAGTCTTCAATCGATGCCTTAGCCTGCAAAAGATCTCGATCAGCACCACGCCTAATCAGCCGAGCCCGGGCTAAAGTTTCTTCAACATCCGCCTTTACCTTCTTCGAGTCATTGCGGAAGGTTTTTACTTCAAGCTTCAAAGCTTCAGTCTCTTCCGAGTACTTTTTCTTCAAAGCTGCAAAAGAAAGCAGAAAGAAGTCAGAGAAAAAGCAATGACAAAACTATATGCAACAAAAAGCATTTACAAAGTACCTTGGAGATCCCGAGAAGCTTTTTTCTCGGACTCAACAAAGAAGAAGAACTGAGCTCTCAAGGCGGTCTCCGAAGACTGACGTCCTTGACGCTCTTCATCAAGCGCCCGCCGCAGAAGCCACTCATCCAACAACTTATTTTGAGACTCGGGACGAGCCAAAAAAGAGGTCGAAATCACCGACATACTCCTGCACATAAAGAAAAAGAAGGATAAGAAAAAGACAAGACAAGAAATAAAGCAAACAAGTCATCCTACCTGGAACTGTTCAGTAAAAGACTTGAATTCAGCCTCAAGCTTCTTAAGGCAAGAACTCGGATTGAAATCTTCTTCCAGATCCTGCATCAGCTTCAAATCACGGACAGAATTCCAAGGAGGGTAAAAAGGAGACAAAGGAGGAGAACACCCAACCCGAGGATGAGAAGAAGTTAGGGGTTGGGCAAATGGCAACTTGTCCGCTCCCCGAAGAAGTCGCCACAACCGCTTGAGCAGCTACTAGTGAAGAAGTCCCAAAGAAGAGAAGATAAAGCCACCATCGGGGGCCAGAATCCATAGTTGGATGAGGATCGAGCACGCACACGACCCATAGCTCCAACACTCACGGTCCTCTCTCGTAATCGAAGCCGAAGCTAAAGACCTACAAGAACAAAAAAAAGAAGCTAAAGACAAATGACACCAAAAGGAGGAAAAGAAGTCGGCACCTACCTAGGAGCACGATGAATAGCAAGTCGAGGACGAGGGAGGCGGAGGCGGCGTAACCACATCCAAACCCACCAACAACCCTACGGTAGAAGGAGAAGGACCCGCAAGGGTCCCAAGGCCGAGAAGGAGAAGAAGTCGCACGGGGGCTACAAAAAAGCCAAGTCAGAACAAAAACAACAAAGAAGTATGTATACCAAAGGCAACACTTACCGACGAAGAAGAGGAGAATCATCAACATCCTCAGCCTCATCTTCAAAAAGAAGAACAGATACACCGCCTACCAAAGAGAAAAATCAAGACTACTTTCCAAAAAAAGAGCAAACAAAAGTAAAACTAAGCAACCTCTCACCTATCAAAAGGTTACCTGATGGCTGAGGGGAAGCGTAAGAACGCGCCCGTTTCGAGCTCTTGAAGAGGAAGAATCCCCCTTGAGCCAGGCCTTTTGGCACCAAAGACGAGTAACTCGAGGAAGGGCCACCACCGGTAAAGGAATATATTCAATAATTTCTCTCACGGATATACCCGGCAAATCAACTCGACATTCGGATACACGGCCGCGGCCGAAGGAGCAACCAAAAGAAGCGGTAGAGGAGCAATCTCTCCATCAACATAGAGAGAGGCATCAACGTTAAAATCCCTGCCAAAAGGCTTCAAAAAAGACAAGAAACTAGTCAATCTCAGTGAAAAAGAACTCGGAAATACAGATAGGAAGAAACACTCACAGCAGGGGGAGGCTTATCGGCGGAGTACTCGAAACCAATCATTGGGACCATCGACGTGCCTTTCAAAATCTTACGGAGACGAACAAGCATCTCCTCATCGACAACTCGGTCGTGGCCACCATACGAGAGGGATCCTCGGCGCCCGAGTACTCAAAGCCAAAGTTCTCACGCGCCTTCAAAGGTTGTACTCGGCGACGGAGGTAACTTGCCACAATAGCAAAACCGGACAAACCATTCTGCTTCAGGTACCTAATCCTATCAAAAAGAGGTTCAAGAAGAGACAACTCGGCGTATGAGCTGCTCTTTCTCCCACCGGTCATTCGAATAGGCGGGACCCCGAGTAGGTTTGAAGTCTTTGGAGCACCAAAGACCTCCATCAAGATTACCCGACATAAAACCACTCGGATCGCCAATCCTTCACGGAATCAACAAGGTCATAGTCAAAGAAGTGGCTAGACTTACGCCCCTGCCGAATTGGATCCCACATCCACCAAGGGCGTGGAGGGAATCATTGCGGGGGTCTGCGGCTTGAGACGGAAAAAAGAAAACAATGATTGAGGGAGGGAGGAATGCCAAGGAAAGTCTCACAAAAATGGATAAAAAGCAGAAAGATGAAGAACCCCATTCGGGGTAAGATCATGAAGAGAGATGGAAAAGAAGCGAAGAAAACGGTGGAGGAAGGAACAAGCCGGCAAACAAAGCCCGGCACGAACAAAAGAAACAAAAAGCACAATCTCCCCGAAAGGGGAACGGGGACACGATGCTCACCGGCGCAACCCAACCGGAGAATTCCTTGGGCTGGATCATACCCAAATCCTGCAGCTCAACCAGATGCTTCTCTTGGGTAGTCGGGGCGGGGAAGTTCTTTGCGATGGCCTTCATAGCAACAAACTCGGGATTCAAGTTGCTCGTCGACCTCCTCCTCAAGAACAGACTTCTCAACTACCGACTTCTTGGAAGCCACCTTCTTCCTTCCCATGCAACAAATCAAGCACCCAAACTAAGAAGAGGATGCGTGGCGGCAATGCAAGAGCAAAGATTTGGGGATTTTTCTACGGCGCTAGGGTTTCGGGAAGCAAAGGCAAGGTAAAGAAGAAGAACGATGAACGCAGCTAATTTATAGACCCGGTCTTAAAAGGCCCACTTAAGGGGCAACGGTAAAAACCCAACGGATACAAGGCGCGATGACGGGAAAGGTCCGATGAACGCTTAAATCACGGAATAGCGGTCTTTATCCGTTACCCACCAAAGATAAAGTACTGTGCCGTTACAAGGAAAGATAGCTTTACCAATATTATCATAACAAGTCGACCCAAAAGAAGACGGCCACCAACAACTCCAGTCGAAGGAAGCCAGTCAACTTCTGAGCCAAAACAAGTCTACTAAAAGATATACAGTCTTCATATCAACCAAAAACAAGTCGGCTCGAAGGCGGACAACCATAAATTCAGGACAAAACAACTCGGATCATTGCAGGATCAAATATTCTTCAACAATACAGGATACAAGGTTACAAGTCTTACAAGACCCATCGAATTCAGAAGAAAACCAAAATAATAGCTACAAGGAACCCAGTGGAATTCTACCATAGAAAACAATTACGCAGAACCCCCAGACAACCAAGGTGATAGCCATTGCCGACCAGGACTAGCTCGAGGCAGTCCGGGCCGAAAGCAGATCCAAAAGCAACCTAGATACACCAACACAAATAAGCATCTAAGATCACCAAAAGTAGCACTGACTTCTCAAGCATCACATCAGGCCTCTCCAGCCACAAGTTGAATCGGACCCCATGTGAACAAGAGGGCTCCAGCTCTGCGTTGGCCGGTCGCTGCTTTGCACCGCACAGCTAGAGGACTGTGCGGATCGGCAACCTTCCCACACAGAGCATATGTCTGGCAGAGTGGAAAAGAAGAACTAAGAGTGCAAAATGACTCAGCATAAGGCACATCTCAAGACTTCTTCTACCTACCAGAACGAGCCTCTAATCACAATGCTACTCCGGGATTAGTCTGCCTCTAATCCCTATCTCAAGAATTCTTCTACCCACTAAATAGACCATATTGGAAGAACAAGAAAGAAGCCCGGGGGCTGTTCAACCTCGCAAACTATCTTTGTCACAAGAACAGGAAGAAGCATACTATAAGACTCTGAAAACAACCAAAAGGGAAGTGCAATTTATAGGCCAAGATCGGTGTACATGGACCAAGCTTACCAATTCAGAGAAGCATTGACAAGGACAATAAAAGAAGGCAGTAAAGAGAGCAACAGAAGAGTATATTCCAGGCATATCCCAGCACAGTAAAAGCCTTTATACCACCAGCTGCCAACGCCCAACCATAAAAGCAGACATAAAGGACAGTAAAAGCAAAGTCACGAGCCGTTGTCCGTTTCCTACACGTAAGAACTTCGGAGAAAAGCCCGGGGGCTGCAGCTAAGGAAGAACTTCGAAAAAAAGCCCTGGGGCTGCGGCTAAGGAAGAATTCGGAAAAAAACTCGGGGGCTGCAACTAAGAAAGAACTCGAGGTCGCAGCTAATTCGGGGAAAAGCTCGAAAGCGACAGCTAAAGAAGATCCTGACTACTTTTCAGGAAAAGAATTCAAGATCAGGGGCTACAACTTCCAAGCCATCATGCTACTCTAGACCCTCCAGCTCTTTGTTCCAAAAAGCAAGAGGCTCGGGGGCTACACTCATTGAGTGCGCCAATAGGCGCACATCGACCAAAAGCCACCACCCGACTACTTTTGGGCTAAAATTTCAAAAGCCATCATGCTACTCCTGGACCCTCTAGCTCTTTGTTCCAAAAAGCAAGAGGCTCGGGGGTACACTCAATGAGTGCGCTTATGGGCGCCATCGTCGACCAAAAAAGCCATCGCCCGACTTTTTTTTCGACAAAAAACAACTCGGCGAAGGCTCGGGGCTACGGGGCATACACCCTCAACTTTTTTCTTTTTTTCAAGATCCTCTAGCTACTTGTAAATAAGTAGCAAGAGGCTCGGGGGCTACACTCAATGAGTGCGTCTACGGCGCACAAAAGGGAACAATTCTTCAGCTAGACCACTTCGAAGCATCACTCCAGGAAGCAAGGCGCTCCCCGAGTTCTACTTGAAATGCTCGGGGGCTTGTCGATCGAGGCGTGAGCGGCTACTCACCAAAGACGGCTCCCATCGGGACAAGAGCAAGAAGGACGGATCTGAGTAGAATACGGACCATCCAAGTTAGGCGAATAGAAAGTAACCTGCATGTCAGAGCAGAACACTTCCTATGGATCCGACTAGGACTAGAAACCATAGCTCGGCTCTTTTCCTCCTATAA